>ML685895.1:1422681-1513416 GCA_007922175.1 Pelusios castaneus
AGCCCGGGAGCTGAGCTGGGGGGCCGGCTTGAACCAGCGTGGGCAGCCGGTTCGGGCCAGCCCCCTAGCTCAGTCCAGGGGAGCTGCCAAACCAGGCAGCTCCCAAAAATACTCAAATTTCACTGCTCTGCTAGAGCAGTGAAATTAACATATATGTCAATTTCACTGCTCAGCTAGAGCAGTGAAATTGAAATATTTGACAGCTCCAATGTCCCCAGAGTGGCCTGGATTGGCACTCTGGGACATTTCCGGAGGCTGTCTATTGCGCAAAATGAGTACACACGAGCATTACCGTGGAACAGCTGTTCCGCGATAATGCTACCACTCTGGTTTTGAGTGGTTTAACTGTTGCGTGGCAAGAGGGTGTTGCCTCGCAACAGAGAAATTGATTGTGTGTACGCTACTGGCTTTATTGCGTGGTAAGGAGCCTTACCACGCAATAAAGTGATCGTGTGTACATACCCTTAGTCTTTACATCATGATTTGAGAACTTTAATAACTCCGTCATAGGTTAGAGCTTATTACAGGAGCTTATTACCTACAGGTGGGTGAAGTTTTGTGGCATTGTGCAGGAGACTAGACGATCATACTGGTCCCTTTTGACCTTTGAGTCTATGGGCCATATTTAAATGACATATTTTAGAAACACAAATAAACAGTTAAAAGTAGTAATCATATGACTACTTCTTTTCTAAGTTATTTGTAGCCTTTTTTTCTTAAAATAAAGAGGCATAAGTCTTAAAAGGTGAGGGAATATTGTCAGATACTATTAATAGGTTTTAAGTATTACATTTCAGTCTCCATTTTTGTAATAGTTCTTAAAAGTACAGGTTTGGGAAGAGTATTTGTTTAATCACCAGAACCAGCAGATGGTGTACAAAAGATCCTATATATCATTTTAATATAAGTCTTGCATGTTAAGATTTTTTTTTTTAATTTAAGGAGAGAGGGCTGAGATTAAACACAAAACAAAAAAATCTGGAAAGTGAAGGACATACCATGCTAGATTATGATAATTTTAAAACAGGTGACATTTGATGCCTAAACTATTTCCCTTCAATAGCATTAATTGATGTTTGATCAGCTTCTAAAGGGGAGATTGTATCAAGAGGATAGCAAGTTTATGGGATGACAACCATCTCGCCTTGGCATCATGCCAAGTTCTTGACTGGACCGTATTATATCAATCACTGAATTTAACGCCATATCAACCCTGCCTCCCTTCCTGGCCGGGTGAGAGAGTCACAGTCCAGTAACTATTGAATAATCATAGTTGGGAATAACAACATGTTAAGAAACTAGCAAAACAACTGGCACTGATTTTAGTATTTTGGTTAAAAAAAACCTTTCTGCCTTAATATTTTGTTATCTGCTGCACACTCGGGTATAATATTTTCAGCCATCTTTTCATCTTCTATAACTTCTAAAGCGGCATAAGATAAGCTAAAAAGGCCACTGTTATTCTGCGAAAGACTGTCTGCATGGGGAGTTATACCAGTAAAACTATAGTGATGTAACTAAACTGGTAAAGGAATTCTGGGAAATTTCATTTAGCCAAGCCCTTACAAACTCTGATCACTGCCCTCAGCATGCAGAAGACAGATAAGAATTTGAGACAGCAGCACTGTTCTATAACCTGGCAGAAAGGGCATGATGCAACAAGACAGCTGAAGGTAAGTGTCCTTCCATTGACTGTAATGGGAATCAGACCAAGCAATGGGATCAAGTCCTAAGAGATGTTATAGCCAGACAGTTTTCCTTCAGAGGGCAAGGTCAATAACTCTGAGTCACATTAATCTCTTTTTGGTATTTCTCTGGATTCACACAGTATAATGACATCAGAGTGCAAGATCTTTGGGGCAGAGACTGTCTGTGTGTTTTGGATTTGTACACTACCTAGTTAGTACAATGAACTCCAGATTCATGAATAGGGCTCCTAGATGATACAGTAATTCAATAATAAATATTTATAGAAAGTGATGCTGTATGTTACAGTTTCAGGCTAACTAAACCTAACAATGAGCGTGCCTAAAATCACTCCCTATCTCCTGTGTGATACTTTCACATGATAAACTACGTGCCAAAGCTTGCAGCCTTCACTTATGTGATGCTCCTGGTGAAGTGACTGTGGGTTTTGTATGAATACAGACTAAGTTTTGCTCTTAATTATAAGGATGATTTTTGTATGCATGCATGCAAAAAGGTGATCTTCTTAAACAATAATTTCCCACATAATAAGTCAGTCGTTACATTTTTGCGAGCACAAAATGGAAATAAATACATAAAAAGTGATTCAAGTATAGCTAGTTACTGCTGAATGACATCTGTACTATATGCCCACATTAACTTTGTTTTAAATGAACACATTTAAATGCACACCAACTTCATACTTGTAATAGGCATTGGCTGTATATATTCTAAAAGAAAAACTAAGGTAAAATATTTTTTCAGTTCATTTTCTTTGTGCATTTGGCAGTATATTGTGTTCAATCAGATTTGTACATCCTCATTTAAGTCAGTTAAGCCCTCGTACTACATCAGATGCTGAAAGTGAAGTATCTTCATGTTTGCAGGATCACAGCCTTAACTGTGAGCACCACGCACGGCAATAGTGAAAAGAGAAAAAAATATAGGAAAGCGTAATTGCACCAGGGGAACCAGGAGCAGCTGTGGTACCTGAAATTCACTTTATTTAGAAAGAAAGAAAGAAAGAAAGAATTGCCATCAAACTGAAATCTAGCAACTCTAATTTATAAATATTTCACTCAACATTTTCCTGACCATTCCAACCCCCCTCCAAGTTTGTGTGCAGATCCTACTGAAGTATATGAAATGTAAGGAAATAATCAGCATAGAATGAGCCAATACAGAGGTTTGTCAGTGAAAACACTAATGTCAGTTCAAAATGAACTACTAGTCAAGAGTATCTTTCAAATGGGCCAACGTTAAATATATTAAAAAAAAGTGAGCAAAACCAAGTGACACCCAAACAGAAACATACCTGGAATTTCTCACCCCGGTTCATCTGAGTTGATCGAAATTCAGGTGAATCTATAAAGGCACAGGGGTAAATATTGTGCAGAAAATGTCCTCGATAGGAGACCTTCATTCTGATGAGAAAAATATTCATTAAAATGTTTGAAAACCATGAGGTAGAATAACAATTTAAATTTGAATATGTTATTGACAACAATACAGAACTTACAGAGGTCACCAAAACATGGAATTTCCATCAAGCATCTGACCTTGTTGTCAGCCAAATAAACTGTTTTGCCAAAATTTTCATTGATATCAAAGGGGGCAATAGCATGCCCTATAACAGGCTACATAATAAGAATAATCCCTCAGAAGGTGGTACAATTTGTAATAACATCACAGCATCGGTCAATTTAAGTTGCATGATACAGTGATATGATCCCCAGAAGTATTGTCTTAGGACTATATTTCTAGAATTAAAACCTAGACTTGGGGCTATGTGAATAACAGAATTTTTTGGTTTGCTGGCAATTCCAAAACAAACAATACTATTGCGAGTGAAACTGAATTTTTTTTTTTGGACATTTCTGGTGAATATTTTGTCTCAATTTCAACCAATTGAAAAAGTTTTCAATTTAATTAAATCAAAATTAGAGAGGAAATTTCCCCGAAGAAATTTTTTACATGAAAAGCTCTTTTGCAGTGAAAAATTGAAACACTGTTGAGGAAAATGTCAAAATGAAAGGTTTGGGGGGTTTATTTTATTAGGGTTTATATCCACTTAAACAATTCAGCAAAGACTATATAAATTCACTAAAGATTTCAGTGTTGTTCAATCTTCATTTTTCATTGAAAAATTTGCCCCACTCTAGCCATAAGGCAATGCCCAACGGGCAGAATAATACATCTGACAGATGTCCTCTGAATACCTTGGGTTTGAACCATCCACAAAGTGACACAGGGTGCTACAAACACCCATAAAGAAAAAGGTGAGATGGTGGGGTACCACTGCTTATAACCAGGAATGTCAGCATTAAACTCCAGCTAGAACGCCACAAAAGCTTCATAAACAGAATCTGGCCAAGAGAAATTATGAATCAGTGTGTCTCCAGTGAGGGATCCGCAGCTTGGATCCCAGCTTTGGTTCTGGACCATGAATCTAACTCTCTCTGTACACGTGTATCTGCAACATGGGCATTGCCAGCCCATTTTCTGACCAGGCCCCAGACTCTCCAGGATGACCCTGGCCAGGCCTGCTTCTGGTCATGTGACTGGAAGCTTCCTGACGATGCTCCAGTTGCCTAGCAACTGGAACATTGGGAGGCGGGGGCGGAGAGGCAGCCCATCCCCTGCTGCATAAAGGCCACATCAGCAGCAGTCCATCTCCACCCATCTGCCCGCAGCATCGCCGCTTGTGGCCGCCAGCAGCTGGCCAATCTGTGGTCATGGGTGGGCCTGCTGACCAACTGGTGGGCCTATGCCCTGATTTGCAATGATTCAAGCCCATTTGCCAGTCTCTAGTTTTAAAATCTACGGGATGATTATGTACTTTATTCTCAAATGCACTAAACTTTAACCACTGAGCGTGTGCCAACAATACAGCTGTGTAGACCTGAGCAAAATCCTGTTTTCAGCAAAATTCTATCTTCAGACTTTGCGTGAAAGTCAATGGGTGTTGCACATACAGCTAAGGGCAGAATGTGGTTCCAGTAAGCCATTTCATCTATTGGTTTCAGAAAATGTAGTTTAATTGAAAGCTACAGACCACAGTATATTGCAAACAATTTTTTTTTTTAAAAAATGACCTTCCTTTAAATTTATTTTTCATTCCACCTTCATGCAATACACAAAACTTTCCCAAATTTTATACAGCACATACTTCCCCTTTAGCAGGATACTTAGTCGATCATCAACTGATGTTTTGTCCTCTGCAGCATATGCTTGACCTGTTTTTAAAGTCTGAATGTTGCTGAATTGTCCAGTTAGTCTCTGGAACAGTTCTGGGGGTACATGGAGTGGTTCAAACATTCTCTTGTACAGACTACTGAATTCCTTCTCTATCTTGATCTGGAAGGCAGCAACAGACATCGTAAATGAGAATGGGTCAGTGAAGAAACAGAAGTACAAAGATTATTTTTCAAATCCAGAGGTTGCTATAAAAATTCATCATTTGCCAAAATGGTTGTAGCTGAGATACCTCAGGTTTTGTTTACATGTAGGGCAGGAAAAAACTGGCATCTGTCCACAAATGTTAAATCTTAGATGGTGATCACAGCACTTGCTTATGCAGTGCTAAAATTAGGTCAAGATGCTATACTGACACTTGAAGCATCTTTTCCATTCCAGTAGAATTTGAATGGATTTAAATAGTCACTCTAGATTTACACTGGTTAAGAGAAATAGAGTTCGGCCCAGAAAGGTATCCAGAATCTCAGGACCCCTGTGTCTTTCACCACACATCCCTGCCTCATTTTGTCATTCTGACTCTTTAGGGAGCGACACTGATCTCTCAGTGTTATAGTTGGTATGCAGAGGGAGAGCTGGCCCACCAGTCCTGAAATCAGAGCCAGCATGCAGGAATCCATGACAAGCACTTGTAATGAGTGAGAGAGAAGGCAGTGCCAGATAACATTCAACTCTTGGGAGCTCACCCAAACTTAGGCTGCAGGGTAGAGGGAGAGGAAGTTGGCTGAAACCCTAAGCCTGAAAGTATTTCCTGAACCAAGGCAACTGGGAAGGAGACATCAGCTAGTGATTTGGGTCCTTGTTTGCCCCCAAACACAAGAAATATTGAACAGAGGCGTGCCTGGTGCAGAACAGGACACAGAGAGAGAAGGGTGCGGACATCAAAGAATAAAAAGGCAAGTAATTGTACACAGAATGGAAAATAAAGAAAAATTGATAAACAAAATTATAGGTGGGGTTGGTAGCACCACCTAGTACAAATGTTGCCCAACACTTCCCATAATAAGACCCGTTTTCAGTCGCTTATAAGTTTGCCGAAATGTAATAACTTGGACTGTAATTTTGCATGCCAGCTGTCTGCCTCCAGCTCAACTGTTCTGGGAAATTTCATCCAAAACAGGTCAGGCATTTCCAAGAATGAGGCTAAGGAAAATAACATTGATTTTCATTGTTAAAAATACTCTAGTGATCTTTTCTGTGGAAAGCTCTAGTGCCCCTATACTTCGGAATAGGGATTTGAAATTTGGCAGGCAGATGGCTTTTGTATCTGGGATGTGCTTTTTGCCATCACTAGGAAAATATATCCAAATTTGGCCACGTTATATTTTTAGAAGTCACATTTGCACATGTGCAGTTGAAATTTGCTAGCGCTTAACAGCTAAAATCTAGACAGATTCCATGCTCATTAAGCATGGCTGGGATCACATTCACAGTTCCTTGTGCTGTGAGATGTTCCAGCCTAGGGGCAAAGACAAGCTTTTCCTGTAATGGCTGCTCCTGGCTGGGGTACATCTGGGCACTGGCACTGGTCTCTCCTGTGCTTTCAGTGACCCCACCTCTCAAAACTCTACTGGCATCCAGGAAACATAGCAGAGGGAATAGTTTTATTCAAATGAAGAGAGGACAAGAGTAAAACTTAGAGCTTGTGAGTAAGGGCTAAGGAGTGGATTGGAACATAGAGCCTGAGGGTGGAGACTGAGACTGGCTGGCCAAGGAGTCTAAGATCTGGTGGGGGGTAAGAATGAAGAAGGATGTTGGTGAGAAAGATCTGACAAGCAGTCAGGGTGTGGGGAGAAAACTGGGACTGACTGGGTAGAGAGACTGGGACAAGGAGCCAGGGGAGGCAAGGACACTGAGAATGGATGAGAAGCCTGGGAAAGGAGACTGGGAACAAGACTCAGAGCTCTGACTCCCACTGAGGCCTAGGGAACCTGGGAAGGGGGTACTGGAGGAATACAGCGAGAGATTGGGGAAGGATGAGAGAAATTGGGATTGAATGGGCACAGAGACTGGGAGTGGGAAAAGGGGGAGCCTGGAAATGGAAGCAGAAGCCCCTCAGATGTGGAGAGCGGGACTGGCTAGGTGAGGTGAATGAAACTGGAATAGAGAGGAGTGGGGCAGAGACAAACAAAATCATGGAGGTGATGGGACAGAAGGGGTCAAACTTGGGGGGAATGAGCAAAGTGTCTGTGCCCACTACAGCACACTCTCCTCTGGAGTCTTATCCAGGTCTTATCATTCATTTGCTATCAGCAAATATCTCAGAAGCCTATTGGCACAGTGTCCATCCCCTTTGATGGCTAGTCCACATAGAGGATAACAAGACAGTGTTGCTATCATTTATTCCATGAGCTCAAGTGGCAGAGGCCTATGCAGTAGACCTAAAGGTTCCAACCCTGCTAGTAATCCATGTGAGTGTCCATATGATGCCTCAAAGAATTTCCATTTTTTTCAGTTTTTTTTTTGAATATCGAGGAAATTATACACAAAAACTATATGAAAAGAGGAGGATTCTGGATGCAAAGACAAGCTCTCAAAAGTTAGGGAAGGCCAGAATTAACATTGCCTGTGCAGTCTTAATGTGGCTTTCTTGTGCAGATGCATTATGATACAGCCTTTAATCTGCTGAAAAGTGTTGGAATGGAAATGCTCAGGCAAGATTAACAATAAGTGGGTTAGCACTCAGGCTACAGTGACTATGAAATGGAGGTTTTGAATTTCCCGGGCCCTGCTGCACTTCATAGTTATTACCAACTAAAAAGGACTTATGTGCAGGCACAGCAAAGCTTCAATTTAAACGTCCGTGGTTGGGAGAAGTGTGGTAGGGATCACAAAATCCCCTAAGGTTGCTAATAGCTACATATAGGTTCTGCGGAAGCGTGAGGTTAGATAGCCTGACTGCAACTGATTCATCTTCTCCAGGCATTCCTCCTTTGAGTCAGCAATTCCAATTTAGCTCTGCATATCTCCCTGCACGTGATTTTACCAGTTCACAGACTGGGTCAAATTTTATTCTTAGATGTGTATGTGATCCCCCATGGACAGAACTGGGAATGATCCAAAGATTTGAGAGGGCAAAATTGGTTTAAACAACACAAAAACAAAACACCGTACACACCTACATGCTTTAGAGTTGTCATGATCTAAAATTGTAGAAGAGTAAAGTAAAATTAGAGCTGGACACTAGGGCCTCTGCCTGAACCCTGGGCCTTTGTATGAGCCACTAGTTGTTATGGCAATGGGCACGCAGGCCTTGTTTCCCTAAAACTGAAATTATAATTCAAATGTATTATATTTTCTTTCCTCTCCTCCCTTTTGGTAGTTTGAGCAACAACAACAACAAAAGTAACTAAAAGAAGGTTATCTTTCCTTTCCTCCATAAGATACTAGACAAGAACGTGCTTATCTTTCTCCCCCTTTCCCTCGCTTACTAAATGCTTGGTCAATAATTTGTAGGGATTGCTGTTACAAAAAATAACATGTTGTAAAAGTTAAGTGCCTGCGCACCATTGACTAAGCTTGTAAATGACAAACAAAGGCAGATACAATTATATTCACCACAGTTATTAATATGCATTGCTTGGATGTTAATGTCACCAAAAAAGGATCTTTGGGGAGTTGTCATGAATGTAAGCTTTTACATATTTTTAAGCATAAAAGACTGTAATATCCCCCACTCCCACCCCTCCTTGCTCATTCAGGGTATCAAGGAGAAATGATCAGACAATAAACGGTAACATTCAATCCAATCCGCCTCTGGGACAACCGGTTTTCTTTTTCTAACAAAAATATGTAAATATCTCTAAGCAGAAAGCAGGCATAACTAAAGTGCTGCTTTTAAAAAGAGTGATGAGGTCCAAGGTATTATTTCACTTTGAGAGCCCTCCTCTCCAGGCAGTGTTCACTCGAAACACTGTTGACTGCTTCTGCAGTCATCACTGTGGGCTATTTTCCAAATGAGCCATATGGGTAGGTGTAAGTTTTGCTCTGTAATAGATGAGTTCTGGAACACTGCCAAAGCCTCGAGCCAGAGCTCTGTACAGACACTGATTAGAATCTTTTAGCTTCTGGATTAGGGCTAGGTTCTACAAAGAACCATGTCGTTAAAAGCCCAATAAGCCAATATCGCTGACGTATTTTTTGGTCAGGAAAGAACCCATTGTTTTTTTCCACAGACTACATTTAATGAAATAAATATTTGACTGAAAATATCTATCAATTATTCATTCTGCAATAAGGCTTGAATTGTAATTGCTTTTCCATTCTTTCCTCTTTCTAGAGTATGTGATTTGTGATGCTGAGTAAATAAAAATTATTTGGGGCATTCGTCAAGACGTGCCTCTAGAACATCTCATTCAAAAATTATTCTCTGAGTCTAACAGCTTCTTTACTATCTTCCCTAGTTATGTTTAAACCAACCAACTTTCAGGCTCACAGTAAAAGCAAAGTTACATTTACAGCAACAACAAAGAGTGCAGTAAGCAGCAGAGGTTGAATCCACAAGGAGGGTTGGTGCTCATAATGTATAATGAAGAAGATGCCTGTCTGCATGTTTTCTTATTTCCATTTACAGCATTGTTTTGGTTCACAGATAGATGTGTTTATGATGTCTCAAGGTACTTAAAGCCCCATTTTCATAGATGTTGAGCAGCCATAGTTCCCACTGACTACAGCTGCAGTTACAGGTGTATAGAACGTCTGAAAAAGCAGACTCTTAGGGTCCATTTTCCCACTGTGCAATTGCCCCTCTTCACCTGGTAGGTTAGCATGAAAGGGCAGGTGTCCTCCCTGGGGGAAGTTACCCTTGTACTGGGGGATCCTTATGCTAGGTGCAAAATCAACTACACCAACTCCATACCACCGCTTCTGCAGCTGAGGGTAGGCCTGTCCAGTGCAGATCCCTCATAGGCATCCATACAGCAGGGGTACAACTCAGGTATCCCTGACTGCTGCCTCCACCACACCATCCCCTGAAGTCCCTTTGAGCTTATCATAGAATCTTAGGGATGGAAGGAACCTCACGAGGTCATCTAGTCCAACCCCCTGCTATAAGCAGGACCACTCCCACTAAATCATCCCAGCCAGGGTTGTGTCTAACCAGCCCTTAAATATCTCCAAAGATGGAGATTCTACGACCTCCCGAGGTAGCCCATTCCAATGCTTCACCACCCTCCTAGTGAGAAAGTTTTTCCTAATATCCAACCTTGACCTCTCCCGCTGTAATTTGAAACCATTGCTCCTTGTTCTGTCCTCTGTTACCACCAAGAACAGCCTAGCTCCCTCCTCTTTGGAGCACCCTTTCAAGTAGTTGAAGGTTGCTATCAAATCTCCCCTCAGTCTTCTCTTCTGTAGACTAAATAAGCCTACTTCCTTCAGTCTCTCCTCATAAATCATGTGCCCCAACCCCCTAATCATTTTCGTTGCCCTCCGCTGGACTCTTTCTAATTTGTCCACATCCTTCCTGTAGTGGGGAGCCCAAAACTGGACACAGTATTCCAGATGTGGCCTCACCAGTGCCGAATAGAGGGGAATTATCACATCCCTCAATCTGCTGGCAGTACTCCTACTGATGCAGCCTAATATGCCATTGGCCTTTTTAGCAACAAGGGCACACTGTTGGCTCATATCCAGCTTCCCGTCCACCATAACCCCCAGGTCCTTCTCTGCAGTGCTGCTACTTAGCCGATCGGTCCCCAGCCTGTAGCAGTGCATGGGATTTTTCCGTCCTAAGTGCAGGACTTTGCACTTGCCTTTGTTGAACCTCATGAAGTTTCTTTTACCCAGTGTTCCAATTTGTCTAAGTCTCCCTGGATCCTGTCCCTGCCCTCCAGCATATCTACCATTCCCCCCAGCTTGGTGTCATCCGCAAACTTACTAAGCACACAGTCTATCCCATCATCAAGATCATTAATGAAGATGCTGAACAGAACCGGCCCCAGGACTGACCCCTGGGGCACTCCACTCATTACTGGTTGCCAACTAGACATTGAGCCATTGATTCCTACCTGCTGCCCATGCACTACTGAATTTGCCCCATGATTAGCAAATAAACCAATAAAGGCACAGAGGAGACGTATACATTTTACTTCAAATTCACTCCTGATTTAATTCTACTGAATTCATTGGACTTGGAGCAAGGATGAGTTTAACTTTATGTATTCCATTAGTTCTTGCTTTTTCCCCCCTTCACCCTCCCCACCCCGCTCTCACATTTTCCCATTACAATAAAGCAAACACCAAAACAATGAGCAGAAAACAAACTGAGTAGATATTTTAAAAAGTATTATGAAACAATTAACTAAAGACTCCTAAATCACCAGGGCACTATGTCCCATTGTTTTTTAAATATGACTGGTGTTTGGGGAAGTTCAACCTATTAGGTCTAGACAATAAAGTCCACTTAAAATGCTGATGTGACCATGAGAACTTTGCACAAAGTGACTGCAAACATTACAGATGATTTTTAGGACTCTTCAAATGTGCTCTTAGCAGGCTGTAGCCTCCCACCTTGCATGCTCTCTGCCAAGATCCTGCTGAATTATGTGGCATCTTTCGGTACATACTGATGTTTTTATTGACTTAAATTATGAAAATCACTACAGTGTTCCTGAAGGAACTGTTGGGGATAACGAGTCACATGTGTTTTATGCTGCTCCTACAATGTACTATTTCAATTTGCTGCAGAGTTTTGTATTGAGAATGCATTAGTATGGTCCTAGAGAAGATAAAGGATTTAGTAAACGGGCAAGGATGGTTAGGGCTTTCATCACTTGAAAAGGGGGATTTTTAGAATCTCAGAAGCAATCATGGCTTCTCAACAGGGTGGGACTGGGGACTGGAGGGTTTTTGTTTTGAGAAAAGTCTGAATTTCCACTTCTCCATCCCCTTTACAATCCACCCTTTACCATACCGCTGCCAACCTCAAAGCTTTTTAAGATAAGTGAGCTTCCAGAGAGGTTCTGAATGACCTCACACACTAGTGCTGTTAATCTTTTTTTTTTTCTTTTTAAAAGTTTATATTATCAGAATGGGTTCACTCATCACTGGAATCAGAACAGATCCAAATTTTTGCCTAATTCTGAACAAAGCTTGGAGAGCTTATCTAACATTATTATTCACTTTCATTTGTCTCTTCACTTCTTAGTTTCACATGGGGCTGGAAGCAGAAGTGCTCCATTGCTGCTCATACATAGCTGGCCAGAAGAAGAAAGTCCTGGAACTCTCACCTGAAAGACTATTCTTCTGAGATACCCAGTTTAATTTAGTAAAGCCTAAATGGTGGGTTAAGAATCCAGACTACTGAGTATTTATTTCAACTAAATATTAGAAAGCTCACACAAAAACACCACTATGAAGAACGCTGAAAAGTGACCACCATCATCTATTTGGCCTGCATTGTGCAGGAAATCAGACTAGATGGTCATATTCATCCCTTCTGACCTGGAGTCTATTTGAAAAGAGTTATGCTCTTCAAGTACGCAAGAATAAAATTAAATAAAAAGTAACAGCTGCAGGAGAGAGAACTTGAGAGAAGAGATATGTTTTAGATGAAGAGATTAGGAGGTAGAGATATGTGGGAAGGCTCTTCCCAAAGACAAGAAGTACACATGAGAAGCCTCTCATACCAATGGAGGGGAGTGTGTGTGAAAGGGCATTGCTAAGTATTCAGAGTACTGCTTTTAAAGAAAGAAGGAAAGTTCTGAACTGGGGGTGAGAGGGGGGGCTGCACTCCAAGCAGTTATTCACATCTGTGCACACTGCATGTAAAATAGTACCCAGCTTGGTAACATTTCACTCCCACAACTTCTGGGGTAAAGGACAACAGAAGGTGTAAGGCAAGGGAGAACCAAGACCTGAATCTTCAAATAAAGGGGGGCGGGGTGAAGTTGCAATTACACTGTCACTTTGCTCTGTCTGTAATAGGAGGGAGTATTCTAATCATGATAGAAGTTTGTAAGACTTATATGCATGAAACGACTTTTAAACTGCTGAATTGAAATATTAGTAATCACTAGTCCTTATTCATTTATTAACACTGAACTACTATACTCTGTCTCAAGAAAGGAAGAGAGTCTTTTGTGGGTCTTCCATTACTGTGTTTATTTAGCTATTTTGATTTTATGATGAATTGCTTCTTCCTCTCCCCAGAGACCAAAGGTGAATGCAGCATTGTGAGAGATGCAAAGAGACACACACCTAGCAACAGAAGTTAAATGAGCAATTTCATGGTCAGTATTTGCTTGTGTGTGCTGTACATCTACAAGAGCAAGTGTGAGTGATCAGATACCAGAGATGGATGCTATGGAGGGACCTCGATAGATAGAAGACTAGAAAGACAAGATGACAAAATCAAACGGGATATTCTTGCCAGTGCATATCGGAAGTGTCTCAACTGGGGGTGTGAAGAAAGCCAGACACTAATTTTTGTCACCATTTCAAAATGCCACCTAACACTGGGGCTGAATGAAGTTTCTTATGTAGTGTTGAATCGCCCCTGAATGCCCAGCTCCAAACAAGGACTAGCTGCTATTAAAATCGAATATGGTCTGCTCTTTGGAGCCCAGCTGCATTACATTACTGGCAAATGTGATCTGAAGACTAAAATTAAAAGCAGTCCTCAACATCATTTTCCTTTCAGACCCCACTGAAAGGCAGTTGTACCCCACAGCTCACATAAATAGCCAGCTACCTTTCCCCAGTATGAGGCATAACCAGGCAGCTGGACCCAGAAGAGGAATTTAGCAAAGTTACAAGATGATCAGGAAGTGTTTCCCCACTCCCCCCTGGCTGAGAAGCAATTTTCTAATTCTTTTGTGGACTGGTAGCTTATAAATTCAGTTTCAAACTCAAATATTCTATGTTTAAACCTCCATAAACAGTGTCTATCATTGGCTATGTCTACACTAGGGAATTAAGGTCAACTTTAATAAGTCGACTTTAAGTCGACCTTATTAAGTCAACTTAGAGAGTCCACACTGGACTATCTAAGTCGACTTGTTTGCTCCAGGAAGAGCCAGTCCCACATGGGGCTGGCTCTCCCCAGGGCAGCAAGTCCCTGAGCGGTCCAGGGGAGAAGGGAGCGAGGAGCTCCATTCTGCCTCAGACCACTTGGCTCCCTTCTGCTCAGGACTTCCCATGTCCCAGGCAGAAGGGAATCCTCCTAGCCTGGACCACTGGGGTCCCGGGGACAACTTCCCCAGACCCAAGTGGTCCGGGTCAGGAGGAAGAGCCGGAGCTCCGCGCTCCAGCTGACCGCTGCTCAGCAGCTGGAGCGCGGGCTGGGACCCATGCTCCAGCTGCTCAGCAGCGGGCAGCTGGAGCGGGGATCCCAGCAAGAAGGGACCTCAGGGCTCCCTTCGCGCTGGGACCACTCATGTCCTGGCAAGAAGGAAGCCCCGCGGTCCCTTGTCCCCGGGACCCGCGCTCCAGCTGCTGCAGCTGGAGCACAGGTCTCGGGGACAAGGGATCCCCACTGTCCCGACCAGGAGGAAGCCTGGGGCTCCCTTGGCCAGCACCATGCTCCAGCTGTCTCTCTAGACAGCTGGAGCACCGCGGCAACTGGGCCACGCTCCAGCTGTCCCTTTAAACAGCTGGAGCCCGGCACGGGCCCTGCCGACTCCAGCTCTCTCTCTACACAGCTGGAGCCGGCTGCGGCCACGCTCCAGCTGTCCCTTTAAACATCCCTTTAAGCATGGTCCCGGCTAGGAGGGAGTGTGGGGAGCGTGGGGCTTCCTTCTCCCCAGGGTCCGCAGTCCAGCTGCTGATCAGCTGGAGCGCGGGTCATGGGGAGAAGGAAGCAAACCCCGCAGTCCTTTCTTGCCGGGACCTGAGTGGTCTCGGCGAGAAGGGACCCATGCCCTAAGTCGACAAAGTCGACTTAGGGCTACCCCACCTCTACACTGGCTTAAGTTGACTCTAGGGAGTCGACTTAAGCCTTAGATCGATTAGGAAGGTGGTGTTAGAAAGTCGACTTAATTTTAATTAAGTCGACTTTAGTTTCCTTAAGTCGACTTAAGCAAGCTGCTTAAGTCGACTTAAAGAAACTGCAGTGTAGATGCAGGGTAAATTAAGTCAACTTAAGCAGGCTTAAGTCGACTTAATTAACCAGGGTAGACGCAGCCCTAGTGTCTTATATAACTGCCCGTCACTCTAGTATCTGAATGCCTTTCCTGTAATATGGATAGCAATAATGAAGTCCCTAGTGAACTCCAGAATCTCTTGCACTTCTATATGGTGTTATTCTTACTAAAGCACGAAACCCCTATGTTAGCATTGAATTAAGTCTCAAATTTTAGTGACACAAATCAAAGTTAATGCTTTTATGGCTATTTTAATCCTGGACTTTTGCAATGCAAGAAGGTCTTTTGTTACTTTATCATATAATACAGTGATTCTCCATTTTTCAGTACCAGGATTCACCACCCTCTCCTGATTAATCTAATCTAATGTGGGCAGGACAAGATGATCATGACATGTTAGTGACACCTCTGTAGCTCGTAACATCCATGTTGGGAACCTTTAACATAATACTTATGCAACTTATTTTCTATAGGTGCTCAGCTATGGTGATGGATGAGACAGAAAATCTGAGTTTATAGGTAAAGTTTCAGCATAGTATCATATCTTGAAGACAGTTTGTAAATAGATCAATAAAGAAATAAATGTTTTCTAAAATAATTGTATAAAAAAGTGTCTCAGGCAGAACAGTGAGAAATAATGTGCATATTCCATTTAATTGAAGAGATTTTAAAAGGCAATGAGTAATTTAGGCTTATCTTGGAGAGGCCAGATGGCTCAATATACTACATGTAGCTAAATGGACAGCAAGCAGTAGATTAATCTAGGTTTTAAAACAGTGAATAATGCTGTATTTAGACAAGAACAAGTTTTACTCTGCCCTGCCAGGAAAGGAGGAGGATATGTGAAAGGGCAGCCAGGGGATCAACAGGCTCCATTCATTTGGTGTAAGAGTTTAGCTCCAGCTGGAATTTTTTATTCCAGCTCTGATTTAAAATTCACTTCAGAAGCAGTGTGTCTGATTTCCGGCACTAGCCAAACAAAGCTAATACCCGTAACTTGCAATACTTAATTGAGTAAAGTACGAAGTTATTCTGTTAAAGACCTCAGAATTTGGCCCCAGGTAGATTCCTGTAACCTGCAGATTGCAAATTTGTTTTAATATTGGATTTTATATTATACAAAAATCTAAGTGAGCAAACAAGAGTTTTCCCTTTTTCTTTCTAAGCCTACTTGTCGCTGAAAAGAGGCAAGAGGCTGCAGTCAGGGCTAGCTACATGCTAAATCTAAAAATAAATGGTCATACATAAAGAGCATATGTAAGGGGAACAAATTAATGGAAACATTCCTGTGGTCCATTGGGCCATGGATTAAGCACATTCTATTCCACACTCCTATCCAGCCATTTAATTTGTGCACATGCAGAATGGAAAGACAGCAGGGGCAGGGCAGAAAAAGGGCTGGGGATCCCCAAAGATACCAGCCCTCAACTTCAGTGACTGTGCTCAAGTCTGTTGACAGACTCCTGGTCTACACCAGTGGTTTTCAAACATAGGGTTGGGACGCAGTACTGGGTCGCAAACCCTCAGGTACTGGGTCATGGTGTCCTCTGATGCTGCCGCCAAAAGACTGGAATGCATTGCTCAAAGATGTAATTGTTGTGTTGTGAGCATAAATTTTTTTTTTTTTTTTTAAACTGGGTCCCGAGAAAAAAAAAAGTTTGAAAACCACTATTCTACACTACTCTGCAGACCCTACCGGATCACCAATAGAACAGTCGTGTGCTATTGGCTCACTCCCCCAATTGTTCCCTTTGACTTTCTGCAGGGGTGTCACAGGCTGCACAGCCAGAGATAAGGCAGCTTTAGCTCTGCTAATTTGATCCCATGCCTCAAATTGGTTAAAAGCGGGAACCATGTCGCTTAATGTGCCTCTTCTTTTACCCTGTTCACGTTTTCCTGACTATTCCTGGGCCTCCCAGTTATTCGACAGAGAAGGGAATAACATTTCAGTTATCACTTTTCCCACCATCTGCACGATCCAGGGTTTTCTTTGTGGTTTTCCTTTCTGCTGCAGGGTAGAGCAAAGCAAGAAAGAACATACAGGCCAAAGGTATTTTTGTATGAATGGAATGCAAGAAGAACATTAAAGTTGTTTGTATATGGATAACTACATTTATTCCCATGTTTATAAATAACACCCTCAGTCTGCTCCACACCAGGACACCAGACATTTCTGGGTTGAAACTGAGCAAGAGACATTATATCCCCAAAGAGGTCTTGGCTTACGAGTGATTAGCTATGGGTGCTTAACATGAGATACCTTGACCTGATTGTCAGAAGTGCTGAGCCTCTATCCTCTGAAAACTCAGGCCCCTTTGAAATGCTCCAGTTACACACCTCCCTCTCTCTGCTCCCCCCCGCCCCCAAAATTACTAGTCACTTCTGAATTTTAGGTCCTTTAAAATTTAGATAAATAAAAAATGATGCACCAAAAGAGGTCTAAAATGGAGGTACTGTATCAGACAGTGATGCGCAAACTATCAGGCTATAATCATACTAATAGTAGCTGGCACTTGCTGCGTTTGCTACCTGATTCACTCGGGCAAAACTCCAGGGGGATTCAATGGGAGGCCTGCCCACGTGCAACCACATGTCTTGGTCTGTTCCTTATATTCTATATTCTGACGAAGTGGGATTTTCTCCCACGAAAGCTCATGCGATAAATAAATCTGTTAGTTTTTAAAAGTGCCAGAGGACTCTGTTATATTCTATAGGACTCTTCAGTGATAACACTCTTTACATACCGGTCTTCTCTTGTACAGTAGGTATATAAAATGCAAGAAGTTGACAACCAGGAACACCGAATTCCAGATCATTATATCCAAGGCACAACGGTAGAATGTAGCCCAGATGATGAAAAGTACACATCCTGACAATAATAAAATAATAAGTTAAATTGTACTAATCAATAATGTATAAAAATAATTCCACCAGATTATATACACACTTCATTCTTTTGATCTAGATTATAGATTGCAGTGATTATGTTTGGAAGTGAAGCATTTCATAAGTTTCGGTCCAGGTAGTGGACCAATGTAATCAATGTTTTATTAAAGTGTAAGTACAACAGGGGTAATTTTATTTAGTTACAAGAAACATTGTAATAAAAACACACAACTGCTTCATGCAGCTGGCATTACACCAATTGAGACAAAAGTGATAAGCATTCATTTCGATGCCTGATGTCTGCAGACAAACAAAACATAAATAAGCAAGTACTATTTGCCTAGAGCTCCCTAAATGCCATCCACAGAGATATGAAGAAAAAATATTACCATAACATAAGAGATGAACCTGGCTTCCTGCTGTGAATTATGCCATTGTTCAAGAAATCATGTTAGGAAAACAGAATGGTTGATGAGTATCTTCTAAATGTTTTGAAATACTAACTCCCCTGTCCTGATTAGTGAGAACTGCTAAACAAGATAAAGTTCTTAATTACACAGCTCTCGCTTACATCCTTATTCCTTCAAGGTTCCAATCTCAGCTTGACAAATTCATACTCCATATATATGTTTGCCCGTTCAATACTAAAACTAGTGCCCAAATTGGTGAACCTTCTACATGCAGAGCTCTGTTGATTTTAATGAGGGTTCCACAGATAAAAGGTGTTGCAAAAATTGAGGCTCCTGGCCACTAGAGAAATTCATTTCGGTAAAATAACCTTTTCTAAGTGTGAAAGAGATATGGAACAATTAATATAAAATTGTTAATACAAGCAACATAAAGGTCTGATAAGTAGATTCTCTTGCAATCTACTTTGTAAAAATAAAGAAGAGAAACATGATATTTCTCAAAAATACATCTTACAAGGTCGTAACACTTTTCACAACAGTTCCTCAGTGGATCATGAAGACTGATTCTGCCTACATTACAATGGCCAACAAATAGTCCAGGAACCCTGCAAATGACTTGGGTTATAAGACTTTACAAACATGGTTTGGCCCCACCCAAGTCATGTTTAAACTCTTCTAACAACTCAGCTAAAAACAAGGCTTTGGCATCTGTCATGCAATGGTTACAATACTTCGGTGGTCAAAATCTAGCCCATTCAAGTCAATGGCAAAATCCCTTTCGACATCAGTGGGTCCTGGATTTAACCTTATATTTAAAGCTAACATTATCTCTAAGCTAGAAGCAAATGCAATGAAATTCTAGAACAAAGAGAAGCATTCATACATTATCCAAAAGCATTATTATCCTATATTCTACTTTCTCAGAGCATTGAAGATTGCCAAGTGTGTTGTACTGCATGGTTCTGAATCCCACTGTAAGTTCATTAAATACAGTAGTCCAGATATTAGTCAGTGCATTTAAAGACTCCACAACAGTAAATTGCTTTTTTGACTACTATCAGAAAAAGGAAGTTCTCATTAGCTCTTTGCATTACAATAGGACTAGATTTGGAATACTGTAATAATTATTTGCATTTCTATAGTGCCCAAGTGTCAGGGAGCAGAACTCCATTGCACTAGGTGCTGTACAAACAGAATTTTAAAAATAATTATCCCTGCCCAAGTAGCTTACAATCCAAGTGTAAGAGAAGACAAGAGGTAGAGACAAACAGAGGAGAGCAAGGAATGAATGAGACAATATTAATCATCATGATAGGCAGTGGTTTTAGCATACCAGAAGCCAATGATTGTCAAGTTTTTTGCAGGATTCATGCAAACGGACAGTTTTCAGAAGGATTTGAAGAAGAAGAACAAATTAGTTTTGTAGATTTTAGAGGAAGCTCTTCCCAATCATGTGGTGAAGCACTGGAGAAAGCACAAAAATGCTTGTTTGAAAATTTTTCAAGTGGGCAATGAAGGCCGCCATGGGCGGATGGAAATCACCATTTCAGTTCCAATGAAATATGACAGGCAGGCTTTGGTTAGCTGTGAAGGACCCTGAATGCAACAAGAAGATTATGTCTGATGCAACAGAAAAGGAAAATATGGTCAAAGCAACGAGCTAGAAAAACTATCTTTGCAGCTCCATCTTGAACGGATATGAGTGTGGCAAGACCAGCAAAGAGGGAAGGCGACGGATAATTGCAGAGAACCAAGAAGCAAGACAAGCATTTTAGATGTGTGAATAGATAGGAAAAGCCATATCTTAGAAATGTTATGCAAAACGAATCCATGAGATTTTGACATGGCCTGAATGTGAAGACCAAGTTGAAGATGTTGCCAACATTATTGGCCAGTGATGGGTATGATAGTGGTGTGACCCGAGAAAACAGGTAGTGGGGGAAAGAGAGGTGGTGGTAAGATTAAGAAATTTGTTTTAGTAGTCTTCAGCTTGAGCTGACAGCTAGATATCCCAAAAAAAATACATGTGATGACATGTTCACTCCCATGGTACGAGATATCATCTCAGACTTCGTATTTTAAGATTCATTGGGGCTAGTCATTATATGAAGCTTTTCAAGGAAAGCTTAGCTATTGCAGGTGTAAATGATATCTCCTATTATATCAGTGATATGCGAGTGCAAGAGAGTTATAGAATAGTAGGTATAAATATATATTGCTATTGAGCTCTGCTTTTTCCAGTTATTCATAACAAAATTTTGGAGCCTAATTTTTCCCCCCATACTCACATGGATTTTTTTTTTCTGATAAGTGACAGTTGAGAAAAACAGAGGAAAAACAAACAAACAAACAAACAAAAAAACAACCCACCAAAACAACACCCTGGAAAGCCCGCACCACATACACAAATCCTATCCCTCCCCACACTCAAGTCAGATGTTTCAGCAACTGCACAGTTCACTATGCAGTTTTTGTTGAGTTTTAAGAGATTGGGTCTGTATTACTTTTTCCAGATAATTTCTGTAATATCGGAGGGTTGAATAGACCCCAAATCATGCTAAAATACCTCCAACAAAATAAAACCACAATTAAAACATGTTTGAATACTACCAAGAGAAGAAAGCAAACCCAGAACAATACTTTCTATTGGTCAGTAAATGGATTTTCAGTCACATTAAAGTGCATTTTGTTTGGCCTACCTATAGCAAGCAAGGCTCTCAGGAAAATCATATGGAGATTCAGAGTGGTTGGAATAACCAATCCAATTGCAAAACAAATATTTGCCACATGAAAAACCAGATGATGAATCTCTCTCCAGTTTTCACACACGGTCTCATTGAAAGGTACAGTGGTGGCATTTTTGAAATCTGGTATAAAACCTAATGGGGTCATGGTAAATAAACTGATTTCTGTAGTATTCATCTTGAAAAATCCTGTAAAAATACAAAAGAGGCATTAAGAATAACAAGCACCAATAAAACTGAAAAACAATGGTTTGTGCAATGGATAATTATTCTGTCTTTCATGTGCATACATCTCTCTCATGAATATTAATAGCAATTCTACATACACTTCAGAAAGAAAGACATTTTATGGTCATATTTAGATGAAGACAAAGGGCTTGAAGAAGGAATAGAAGTCAACATACTGATAACCTGCACACACCATTCATTATCAGATAAAGACCTACTGACTTTCATAAGACTCAGTGAGTGTGTCTACACTGGCAAGTTAGATCAACTTAAGGACGCTTAAGTCGACCTAAATAAAGCCACATCCACACTGGGCTTTTCTTAAGTCGACTTAAGCATTCCATTAAGTTGACTTAAGGAAAGCTTAAGTCGACTTAATAACACCTCCTTAGGCCGACTTAAACCTTAAGTCGCCTCCTTAAGTCGACTTAAAGACAGTGTAGATGGGGATTAACGCTAAATTGACTTTATTAAATCAACTTAAAGCCAATATAATGGCCATCTCTGCTGTTAAGTCGACTTAACAAAGTTGACTTAAAGTGTAGTCAATTTGTTAAGTCGACTTAAAGTCGACTTAACTTTGTAAATGTAGACATAGCCTGTGAGAGTACAGTGGTCAAACCATGCTGAGCAGCTTTCAGAATTGGCACCAGTCCATAATGGTAACTTCCGCTGCTTGTTAAATGGTCCTTACGGCCGTCCACCCATGATACTTGCGCTCCCTCAATCAGAAAATACACAAGCATATCACTAGTGGTATATAGCTTTGGTACCTGTGTAATAGCAAAGCTAACTAAAATTCAGAGGAAGCTGCTATCAAAAGCGGTTGTTAAAGAACACTTACCTACTCTCCCCACTCCCTCCTTTCACCTCCCCTCCAACCCCATCCCCCGCCAAAAAATATTTAGGCCTTTTAATTCCTTTTTATAATGTATACCGATGTCCTGAATGAATTTTCATTTCTTTCAAAGGAGGGAAGGGAGACTTATTTGTAAGGCAAAAACAAAAACAAACAAACAAACAAACAAACTCCCCCCTCCCCCCACCAAGTCTGATCTCTGGTTTAACTGTAGGGCTCATTGGAGATAAAAGATACATGCTGCACTACATAAATGTTAGGGGGAAAAAATATAATAAAAATATTTCCCTTCTCAGTTGATCACATTTCTCTTGCTTGGTGTCTCTGATCACATAAATGCTCTAGTTCTCCAGTCATCCATAGTGTCTTTCAGGAAAATTGGGCAGACGAGAACTGACTTTGTAACGTAAACTGATAGATTTTTTGATTCCAAGGCCAGAACAGAACCATTGTTGTCTTGTAATCTTACCTCCTGTATGACACAAACCATAGAACTTCCCAGCCCAAATTATCAGAACATACCTTGATTTTAAAAACTGAAATTTAAAATTGCCAGTGATGGAGAATCCACTCTCCAGTCTTCCCATAGCTAATAACGCACACTTTTCTTTACTCTTTTAAGACTTTTTCACATAAAAGCAATAATTTTTGCAAGCAAGTTTGTTTCCTTAGCCAATATCACTCCAAAACACAATTAATTTAGATTAAGTAACTAAAAAGGAAATTGGGAGCTTTCAAAATATTACCTTTGAAACCTACTGCAGATTGCCAATCTTGATGAAAAACTATGTCAGAGCAACTTGATATAGCTTCCTATTTAAAAAAAAAATTTTTTTTCCAATTAAAGAAAGAATGGTTATTTCACATTAAAAGAAAATAAAGTAACCTTGTTCTCAGGTAAGTATTT
Source organism: Pelusios castaneus (assembly GCA_007922175.1). Classification (NCBI taxonomy): domain Eukaryota; kingdom Metazoa; phylum Chordata; order Testudines; family Pelomedusidae; genus Pelusios; species Pelusios castaneus. The sequence goes on from ML685895.1 coordinate 1,445,736, forward strand.
AGAACCCCTACTGGTTGCAATATAAATGCAAATTAATGCACTCTGGAAAACATAATCCCAACTATATGTATAAAATGATAGGGTCTAAATTAGGTGTTACCACTCAAGAAAGAAAGCTTGACGTCATTGTGGACAGTTCTCTGAAAATATTCACTCAATGTGCAGTGGCAGTCAAAAAAGCTAACAGAATATAGGGAATCATTAGGGAAGGAATAGATAATGAGACAGAAAATATGTTGCTTCTATTGCAGAACTAACCTTTTTCCTTCCTTGCTCTTAAATAGAATTTTCCAAGTTACATAAATCAATCAAAAATTAACTAAAACCATTTGTTAATAAAAAATAAATATTTACATATATTACAATTATATTATAGTTAATATTTTTATTATCATAGTGCTCAGAGGAACCAACCAATATCATGATCTCACTGTGGTCCAGTCTTGCCAACAATTATGCACATGCTTAATAAACTTCACGTGAGTAGTTTCACTGAAGTCAACAAGCTTGCTCACTTGACTAAAGTGTGTTTGCTGAATTAGATATAAAATAAACATTTATGGTGCTATCTATCTCTATATAAAAAGAAAACTAGTGAATTGCTAGTTATGAATCATTCTGTTTACTCACAGGACAGATACAAAATGAATAGTGACAATGTAATCTTCTGCCCATCAACTCTATTCCAAAACGATCATCCATCAGGCGGAAAAAGGGTACTAAGTATATACATTCAGTTCTTGGCTTCCTTGCTAAGACTCCTAACAGAAGTACCAATTAATACTGTAAATAGCTATTGTTTAATGATTAACTGAATTGAACCACTTAAATTCACCACAGAGTTAGTTAGATGCCTTTCTAATTTTGGTCATGATTCAATTGGGTCAAAATTGGAAAAGTACCTTGTTTGTAACTCCATTACCTATCCATTGAGGATCCTAGATTTGTGTAATTTTTAAAATAAAAATGGCCCTGTATTTTTATTGTTTGGTGGGAGGAAAACTATCTTGCTCTTTTTGAACTTCTTGCCTGTAAGGACCAGCCACAGAAGATCTTAACTCTACTTACTAACTTAGTCTACTACATAGAGTATGACAATCTCATTCCTCAGTGGTCAAAGACGTAATACCAAATTCCACTGATCTCCAGCTGTCATTATGGACACAACATGACTATCCACATGAGAAAATTCAATGGCCTAAAGAGCAGCTGTATGGTGCTCAGGACTTTTGAAAATCCAGGTCACCTATTAAGGTGTTGTAATGGCACATCCACTACAAATCCTAAGCAGCTTAATGGGGGCCAGGAGGGACCAATTAACCTTAGATATTTCACCTAGACTAGAGGGCAATCAGGAATTGACAGCGCCTATTGGCAGATAAAGCCCAGCGGGGGGAGGAACTGGGACAGAATTATATATCTAGGAAGTGGTAGAAAAAAGGAGGTCTACCGTCATTTCCTCTCTTGCTCCCTCCCTCCCAAGAAAGGGAGTTGGCTAGGAACAAGTTGGAAATCCAAAAGAGTAAGTCTTGGGGTCCTGCTCTGGACTAGGGAGTCTTACAAGATGCCTAGAAGGATGAAACTACAGCTATAGTCAGTGGAGGATACTCCAGCAGTAAACCCAGAGATAGGCAAGGAGATTGGGGTAGAAAAGAGCCCATGGAAATGGAGACTGAGCAGACCTAGACAATTAGTCAGAAAGTCACTGGGATACATACAACCTGGAGTAGGAGCTGGGCCCAGGTTCCTATGCCAGCTACTGGCAAAGGGGCACAGGAGCTGAGGCTGAAACAGAAGAATGCCTGAGAGGGCATATGGGTAGGTTGGCTTGTGGGACTTTCTTACCCTGGAAGGGGAAGATTACATAATGATCAGCTTCAAGGGCCAACTCATGAAGACAGCATCTTGAGTTGTGAACTGGGAGTTTGATAGAGTAACTGATGGCAGGGAGCAACAGTTGGGGTGAGAGCTAGTTCCCAGACCTAATACCTGGGATAAGTAGACCCCCTTGAATTTAAAAACCTAACTTCTGGCTCAATTTTCCTTTTAAAACTTTGCTCTCTAATCCTTTAAAGCTCATTTTCATTTATTACTGACAAACATTTGTAGGAGTTCTATTGACATGCTGGAAAACAGACAACTTTTCTGACAAGCAGACTTCTAAGTGGTTGTAGAAACAGATTTACCTTATCTACAAAGTGACATTGTGTCACTGGGTCTAAAGCAGGACTGCCCACTGATTTCAACTGGTGATACTAAAACTAGGTATGCAATCTTGTCCAGGGTATTTACTCATAGATAGTTACAGCAAAAAAAAAAAAAAAAAAAAAAAAAAAATAGTTACACACAATTCTGAAGCTTATGCCTGTTCCTCTGATCCTAGCTCAGATCTTTGTCACAATACAAGCTTGAAAAAATTCAGTTCAGAGGATACATATATAGTTGTCACTTTCTAACCTTCAGTTTCTCAAAATACAAAAAGGTCATTGTCAGTGGAAAGCTAAGGAATGCAGGATTGAGCTTCTTGAACTTTCAATTCAGCTTACTTATAAACAGGGATCCTAGAAATTAGTTTGCCATGGAATTGGCTTTTTTACAGAGATTCTGGTAGGGCTCTCGCTGTTGGATTTTACTTTAATTGAAGAAAAATTAAGATTTGTTTTATCAGATAATTTTGTTCTGAATTACTAAAAACTAGGATGCCTATTTACAAGAAAGACTAGGACAATAGTGTATTTTGAAATGCAACATGTTTTGTTAACATAAAATGCAATATGAATTAATCCTCAAACTGATCTTTAAAAAAAATAAATCAAAGTTTCATCTTCAGAACTAAGTGTGTATTTAGAAAAATGGGTGGACTTCTGTCAACTTAGATGTGACTCAAAGTTTACATTTTGTAAAGCTGTGCTTTATATAAGATAGTTTCTATGTTTTTTAAAACTCCAAACAATTGTTTTTAAACACTTCAGTTTACAACACTCAGAATCTGAAACTCAAATTTGTTTATAATTAAACTAAGTTCATTGTTTTTTCCCACCGTCCAAGCTGCAAGAACAGCAACTAGTAAACAAGTAGGTAGCTAGTGGGATGTTCAAAATTGCTCAGCGGTTCCACAAAGGGAAGGTAGGCATTGCAATGCTGAATGTAACTTCTGGATACCCTGCCACCTCGTGGAATCCACAGTTGTGAGTTAAGTGCCCAGGCTTCCTAGACAATGCCTGTGGAGAATGAGGTGCTTAAGAACAAGATCCACAAAAGCCAGCATTCTGAGGAGGAACTGCCTTAAACTACTCAGCTGGAAATGCCATGAGAAGGGTATGGCCTAGTCCCACTAACTGATGCAGGTGTCTAAATCAAGGCTGGAAGGAGGCACCTCCCTCTGCTCAGGATTCACCTCCATGAACCATTTCCTGGAGCCTTCACAACAGACCATGTGCTGCTGATGCCATAATTACTGCCCTTCAATCCTCTAATAGCTGGGGAATCTATCCAGGCTGTGGGAGACCTAGGTCCAAACCCGACCTTTGCCTTAAGTGAAGCAGGGATTTAAGACCAGGTTTCCCACATTCCACATAAGGGTCCTGCTACTGGATACAAGTGTGGTAGTTATATGGAAGAGCTGATCCAGTAGGCGGTCTCTGAGCACACTTATCATATAGGTGGGAACACCTAGCCTGAAGATTGCACTGGCATTTAGGACATAAATCAGACACTGGGCATCAGGGATTAGGTGGCTTTGACTATGCCCACTGACAAATTTAGATGGCTAGGGAATTTTATTGGTGGAAACTTATGTGCTTAGGGACTTAAGGAGCCTACAGAGTTAAGTGGGAGCACATTTGGGATTTTGACGCTCTAAATTTTGGACTTCGGCACATGACAGGGCTGTCAGTTATCTAAAATCTTTTGTGAATCTAGCCCCTGGCTCCTAACTGCCATTAAAATCAATCTTATCCGAGTCTTTTAGATGCCTGCATACCTTTTAAAAATCTGTACCTGCATTACCAATCCTGCAATTGCATCCACACAGATGGCTCCTCATGGACCTAAAAGGTAGGATTCAGCCTAACAATTCTTTAATCAAACTCTAGAACTGTTCTGCTATGGTCCTGCAGCCCTGAGAGCCTTGACCATAACTGTTAATTTGGAGAGCTGAAAATGGACTGCTAATGCTATTCTAATTAGGTTTATTGTAATTTAATTTCCCTATTTTCTTTTATTGATGAACTAGAGTATGAAGAAAACATGTATTTGGATGAGCTATGTAATCCAGCACCTTTTTAGATTAAATCTTTCTATACTTTAATATTTATTAGCTTTATTCTGTGTACTTTTCTTGGTACAAATTAACAGTGCATTCATTCCATGTATGAATAAAATGCACCAATGTTTAGTGAAATTCTTACTGTGTACTCACAGTATCAATAGTCATAATGGTAAGGATGTGACAACTGAGAATATTCATCATGAAAACTGCCTCAGTTTCCCCCATGTATTATTCAAGTATTTAGGAGTGGGGTTAAGGGTGCGTGATCTTTGTAGTGACCATTAGAGGCCAGGTATGGCTGACCAAATTCCTGTGCAGACAATGGCTGGAGCCCAGCCCCTTGTAAAGTGCTGGACAGCAGGGCAGTGGTCAGGTGACCCTCCTTGGTCCTGAAAACAGACAAAGCAAGAAAAGGTGGGAAGCATCTGGTGCTGGCTGTCTGGGAACCAGGAAGAAACAATCTCCTCTGGGGGATCCCAGAGAGCAGAGCTCAAGAATGGAGCTCTGAAATTTCCTCAGATGTTCATTACTATAACTTTCTGATTCATAGGCTAACAAACTCTGTTCTACAGTGTTCTGAAGAACTAATAAACCCTTCTAATTTTCATGCTGACTGCGAATCACTTCTGACTGCAAGGCAGGGTGCTTAGCCCCCCTTGGGGATATGTAAGCGCTCCCCAGGCATCCCAGCCAGGGGGACTCACTGAGGAGAACTGTCAACACTACAAGGTCAGATTCAGGAAACAGCTGCACTGATGCAAGGGGTCCTGTGGGAAATCCACTCCACTCTAATCCTGTCTGGCTTTATCCAGAGTGATTCCAGAGCACCGTTCCTGTGGGACTTTATCACACGCTGCATGCTGAGAATGGTGTTAACTGCAGCTACAATCTGATGCCTGGAAAAGTTCTGCTGAAGGAAGGATCTGTAACTGTCACTTTGTAACCCTCAACTTCTCTCCTCAAATAACAGATGCTGAATTGTAACTCACAATATGGAAACATTATAAATACATTCCATTTCTTAAATCAAAGCCATTCACAATTAAGATACTAACTTCTGCATTTGCAATAATAAAATAGCTTTCTATCTAAAGCACCCAGGATCCTATCAAGGCACTCAAGGTGATGCTAAGCAACCGTGCATGGTGCACATCCTCCACTACACTAGCCTCCTAAGACAAGTAGTATTTAAGAGGGAAAAGCAGAGAGAGATAGAAATGATTATTTCTTTACACCAGTGGTTACCAAACTGGGGGGCATACCCCCCCTTATGGGTGTATGAAGAAAATCCAAGGGGCGCATGAGGCTGTAAAAATTTCATAGCAAAAAATTGTTTTATCAGCATACAGAATTTTTAATTTTCAAATTTTATATCACAAAAGGCATTTTGAACCTTCTAACTGCTAGTTCTTCTTCCAAATTACTTTTCCATTAATTTTTTTCATCAAAAAAACCTTTGTGGATATTTTTAATTGTATAACTACAAATTGAATTTTTGTTAAAGGGGAGTTGGATGATAGTAAAAGAGATGTGGGGAGGCATGAGGGTTTCTCAAAAATCAGAAAGGAGGTGTGATGCTGCAAAGTTTGGGAGCCTCTGCTTTACAGCCTATTCAAACCTACATATCTGGGGAAGGGAAAAAGAGTTTAAGGTCATTTAGGAGTGGGAAGGGACTCATTTCAAGGCGGAGACTAGTGTTCCACAACCTTAAAATCCCTACAGTAAAGGCATGATTGCTTAACTATAGTAGGGTCCCTAAAAGCTGAGTGATGTCCAAACATACTAAATATTATCTCATTAGTCTGATTTTTTCCTATGAGGTTTAGCATGGTAAGTTTTACTGCAAAGCATATTTTACAAGAGTGCAGCCCCCTGAAACATGGAAATACTGATCATACAAGCGGTGGCCATACTACAAAACTACACAAGTGTTTTTGAATACATGTATTCGGACCAATCCACCACCAAAGGAATTTAAAACAAGCTCCCGAAGGGGAAGAAAAAAAGAAGCTCAAGACACTCAACTGTCATTAAATACTGAACAAACCCTGCAATCTCATATACTAGAAATGAGGTTCGATTTGAACACTTGTTTGCCGGTCCTGGCTTTAAGTGTCACTTGCTGTAAAGGCAATTCAGGGATATTTACCAAGAGCGACAACTCCTCCCAGAAAAATATTTCAAGTTTTTTTTTTTTGAAGTATTAAAGTGAAATTAACTTTTTCTTATTTGTTTTAAAACAACCGTCTAGCTAAATGTAACGACCCTTTTACCATTCGAAAGAGAGACATTTATGAGAACAGGAGGGTCACCGCTGGCTGCATTTACCTCCCTGATTTGCAAACTCCAAGGACCTGCTGCATTTGAAAAACTCTTCGCCTTGCAAAGAGCGTATTCTCCCTCCAGCCCATGCATGTGCCGCGCCAAGGGGTCACTTTGGGGGCCATTTACCGCTGCCCGACACGACTGACCGGGACGGGGAGGCTCTTGCAGAAGGAGTTAGGGCGGAGAACTCCAATAGGGGTCCTCAAAGGTGGGACCCACCGGCTGCCGCCAGGAGAAGCTGGAGGCCGGGGGCTGCACCCCGCTGGGGCCGGGCCGGGACGTGCCTCTCCGGGGAAGTTTCTCCCGCTCGATCCCGGGAAGCGGCGCCTCCAACTCGGATTTGAGCCGCTGCCCGGATCTCCACCCGCTTGGGGCTGCAGCCGGCCCCGTCCCGCCTCGGCTTCTCACCTGGTCCTAGCAGGCTCCCCGGGGCGCTGGCGCACGGCGGCTGATCTCCGCGCCCGCTCGGACTGAACTGGAGCCGCTGCAGCCGTGCGAGCGCAGCGCGCAGGCGCTTCCCGGGACACTGAGGATCCGCTGCGGGGGGCGCCGCCCAGCCGGGGGTGAAGAAGGGCCGAGGCAGGCGGGGCCCGCCAGGGGGCGGTGTCGCGACGCTGCTGCGCGGGGTGCCAAGGCGCAGAGAACGGGCCGGCTCAGCGCAGCCCCTGCTGCCTGCCCGCCAGTGCGGGGGTCCGGCCGCGCTGCTGTCTCCACCAGGGGCCCCAAGGAGTGACCGCCCCCCGGCGACTCGTAGCCCCCAGCCCAACAATCCGTCTGGTTGTGGAGCAAAGCGACCCAAGCGCTGCTCTGCACTGTATACAGGAGCCTGGAGCGGGGCCGGGCAGGAGTCGGTGGTTCTTCCTTTTAGGGCTTCCAAGCCAGCTTTAGTTTTAAGCCTTTTCCCCTCTTTTTAATTGATTTTAATTCTTTTCACAGCGGTGAGAACTTGGGCGGGGCGGTGTCTAGTAATGAAGGGGGAGCGCAGACAATTGGAAGAGGAGAGGTTCCGAGTGGAAAGGCATCGAAACACAAATGGGCAGTCCCATGTCACAATATACCAAGTACCCGGCCAATCAGACTTTACCAAGTTCTCAAGGGCACTTTTCTCATGCTGCCTATCTTGTACATTTCAAGTAGCATTGACAAAAATATTTTTTCTGTGGCTTGTGTGTGAGGTCATATCTTTTATTGTACCAGCTTCTGCTGGTGAGAGAGACAAGCTGTCTCATCAAGAGAAGTTGGTCCAATATAAGATAGGACCTTACCCACCTTATGTCTCTAATATCCTGGAACCAACTGGGCTACAACAATACTGTCTGCATGGAGTGAAATTGACACTGAGTGATATATATCAATAAAAATCTCTCTTTCCAAGTCTGTATGTAGCTAACAAATTCTTTTAGCTATACAGATAACAGTCTCCAGAGATAAGTGGAGAGTGTTCTCTAAAATTGGCTTTGTCTATTCTAGGAAAGTGCATCATTAAAAACCCAACTAGTTAAACCAGTGTGATCCTTAATATCGGCACATTTAAATTGGTTTAACTCTTGTATATGTCTATGTAAAACAAGTTGGTGCAGGTGCCAGTGCCAGGTAAACTGGCAAGGAAAGAACTAAAGCAGTTTGTGAGCCTATGTCAGGGGTTTGCGCCAGTTTATTCAGATCAATGTTAGATCGCTTTAGTTGAACTGGTGTGCTTTTCTAGTACAGACAGGTCTAACAGTCTGCACAGCTCTCTGTGGACAAAACCTCTCTTGTTCTCTTGCATTTCTCTCTAGCTATAAAAGTCTGTGTAGCTCTCTAGCAAATACTCTCTCCAGTTCTCTAGCTACTAGTCTCTATAACAAATGGTCTAAGGTGGAAAATGAAAATGTGGCCCTCATGGTTGAAATTTGGCTCTGTTCCTTCCTTTACTGACCTGCTTTGACCCTTGGCAGAGTCACCTTACATCTTTGGTTTTTGGTTTCCTCATATGTATAGGAATAATAGTATGTTCACACTGTATTTATATTAACAGCAGTTCCTGTATGTCCCAATTAAGATCTGGGTCCCATTGTTCTCGGCCCTGTACAAATAGTCACTATTCCAAAGAACTTACAGTTCAAATAGACAAGACAGCGAGTGGAGGATGGAAAGAAAGGCAAGCAGAAATGAAGTCTTTTGAAAAGGTGACACAGCAGGTTAATGACAGAGTGAAGGACAGAATCAAGGCCTCTTGATTCCTAGTCCAGTGCACTTACAGGGGTGTTGAGAAGCATATTCATGTGTATAAAACATAATTTCCCAAATTTATTTGGGACATAAATTAGATGTCTCTTCTATATAAGAGTCTATAATGGAGTTAATCCTGCAGTTATTTTGGGGCAAAATTCCCATTAAAGTGAATGGGAGATTTGCAAATGGAGTTGCTGCAGCACTGAGTCATAAATGTTTTACACAGGCACAAATGATGTATAACAGCAACAATGTTTGTAAATGTAACCTGGGTTTCCCCCAAAGTTTTAAAAAAGCAAGGTCAGGAGCAGTCTTTGAGTAGTGTTGTTATGTATCATATATCCACAAAAAATTGATCCATCTAATATTTGGATTTATCAGAAAGCATCCTATAGGTATTATTTATTACTAGAAGGAAATCTGCATGGAAAAAGATTGCATGGGGGAGGGTGTGGAGAAATAATACTGCAACCTTTTGAAGTTCAGAGGAACTATGCTAGTTGTTCCAAGGGATAGCTGTGTTAGTCTGCATACAGTAAAAACAAGAGTCCCGTCGCACCTTAAAGACTAACAAATTTCTTTGAGCATAAGCTTTCATGGGCTGCAACCCACTTTGTCATGTACTGTGATGCATTTTGATCTTTTCTCAAAAAGCAGAATAGAGAAATTGCCAGGTTACAGACATTTTAACGTATCAAAAAGTGACTGTTAGGCATCGGTCTCAAGGAATGGTATCTTCTTTGCACTAGAAAATGACCACATGTGCTTCTGTAAGTATGTTCTGAACAGGAGATATAAAACACTGTATAATAGGTTCAGGAGTCTGCTGTTTTCCAAAGGGTGACTGATGTAAAGGAGACCAGGACCTGAATTTTAGTCTCAATGAAGATCTCAGGGTTTAACAGATGCACTGGCGATAATACATAGTATGACAGTACAGAGGTAGATATGTAATCTGAAGGCTGCATAGAGTCATGGTGCTATGAGGACAGAGGAAGGATGATTGCTATTAGCTGTGTAAATTAGTCACAGCACTTGACAATTTATTAAATTAATTTAGCACCTTATCCTGTTCATGAATTATCTGTGAACAATCTGAGTTTTACAGATTTGTGCATTATTTGAACTTATTCAAGGAGTGAACATATTCCAGTCTATGGATTGCTTATGAATGAATTTCTGTGACTATAGCTTAAAACAGCTCACTCTCAGCTACTGAAGTCAGCAAGGCCAGGGTTCAGCATACAGGCTGCACTAACTGTTTCCAGGCTAGCTTGGCAATAAGAGTGGAAAAACAATAGGGAACCTGCCCAGAGTTTGTATGTGTAGTTCTGGAGAGAGTTGAGGAATATTGGTTAAAGGCTTTCAAGAGAACTTTTGAATGTTAGGGGAGAGAAGAAGGAGAAACATCCCAGTTGCCAGAGATTCAAATTATTACCACCACATGGATTTGAGCAAACATGAAGCAGCTCTTAGTTCAGATAGCACAACACTTGGACCTGAGTAACAAAATAATACATTAGCATTTCAACTTGTTCCTGCTTGAGTGAGATCCCATTTCAGAAGAGTCATTGCAGCTATAAATTTGGCAGCATTCTTTGAACTAATCATGATTTTTCTGCTCCCTTGTTGGATGACTCTAAAGCACAAAGAGTTTTTAAGATGACCACACAAACACGTTTGGTGCCAATACTCACACAAGTCATTGGCTATATCTACACTATAAAAAAGCTAGATCGACTTTGTTAAGTCGACTTAGTAAGGTCGACTTTAAATCGACTTAAAGTCGACCTTATTAGGTCAACTTAAAGTGGTTTCCCTTAACCGGGACTTAGTAAATTGACTTAACTTCCCTTAAGTCGACCTAAGAAAGTGGACTTATGCGCCCACACTGGGCTTAGGTCAACCTAAGGAGGGTTAGTTTGAATACCCCATGGTTCTTATTAAGTCGACCTAAGCGTTCATTAGGTTGACTTAAGGAAGCCCCTTAAGTCGACCCAATGAAAGCCTAGTGTGGACAGGGATTAAGATAGGTCGACTTAAGCCTCCTTAAGTCGACCTAACTTGCCAGTGTGGACATAGCCATTAATATTAATGACCACCCAGAATAGTTTATCTTTCTGCAAACATTTTTGTAAAGAAAAAACCCCCCAAACCTTAGGTCATATGAATGTATAGAGCAAAAGCAACTGGGTTGAAGTGAATTTGTTGTTTTTGTTGAAACAACTATTTGTGAATACTTTTTTTAATTTCCATGTTACGCTTATGTTAATTCTCCATTCCAATACTTTCCAGAGTTAATTGGGAAGTCAGAGTTAGTGTAACTTCAGTTTTGAATTTCCTTGCCTCTAGATATTTGTTTTTTTAAAATTAGAACATTCTATTAAGGATTTTCTCCCTTACATATTAAAATGCATGTATAACTTTAACTCCAATTTAACATTGTTCCCTCCCTCCACAAGAATATTTAATCAGGCTTTCAGTACACTTAACGCACGGCAAGTAATTCACTGCCAGCACCTTGGTGCAGATGGTGGATTTTATGTCACAAGCAAGCAGATTTTATTCCCCATCTTCCCAGCCTTTTCTCCTATAGTTTCCTTTCTATGAAGGGGAGAAAAAGGGATGGGAGATGTTTAAAATCTTCAGAAAGGCAAAGAGGTTCTAGAAAAAATGGCAGGAAATGTTGAAAAGACCATTTAAGTGATAATAGAGGAAGAAGCAGATGATAGTGAAAAAGAAAAAATAAAAGATGGGATTTGGAAAGTGATTTTACAAAATCGTGTAACTATATGACAATGAAAGAAGATTGGTGTTAAAAGTAAAAGTATTATGACGGGGAGTATATGGGGACAAGGTAAGAAGAGACACTATAAAAGAACATTTTCCCCATCATCCTTTTCTTCCCTCAGGAGACAAGGACAGAGGAGAGAGGGAGCAAAAGAGGTGTGAGAGAACATTGACAGATGAGAAAAACAAGAAATACCAGGGAAGATTAATAACCAAAGATGTATTCTGGTAAGTCAAGGTCAGGAGCAAGGGTTTGGCCAACATGTGACTGCGCACAGTCCTATCCCAACAGATGGGAAAGACTTTACGGAGCCTGGGAATCATTGTAAGTATTTCATGTGTTTGCTCAGAAAAAGAGTCCCAAACAAGAGACTCCAAGGCACTATCTTGAGCATAAACCTGGGCAAAGGAGATATATACCTAATCTAACTATTCTTTTCCTTTCTTGGAGTAACTTCTAATACTAAAAGTAACATTCTCTATGATCACTTAAAAAGATATTTTGCTCCCACCAAAGTTAATTCAAAACTATTGCCATTAAAAGTCTGATCCTGCATTCTCTGTGCACCCAAAACTCTCACAGTGCAGAACTGTAGAATCAGAGACATTCTGAGCCTGATTCTGATCTCATGTACTCTATATTTAAACTGTCTATAGCAGAATGCATGCCAATGACATATTATGATCTGCTTAAATCCCTGCCAGAGGAGTCAGGATAAAGTATTCCTGCAGCAAGTTGAATGATCTTTCAAAGTACTGGACAAATGAAGAATCTTCTAAAATCTTTTCTCAAAATTTCATTGAAGGTCACTAAAAACCAATCTCATGAATAACGTTTATAATAGCTCTTTGCTCCATGAAGAAAACCTATTATATTGAGCCCTTAAGAGTGTACATACACACATTTGCAATATGGCTATGTTACTTTTGCCATTAATGCTATTTTCAGTAAGTCCACACAGCATTATATTCAGCACAGTTCTGACCTAAAATACCTATTCAAATATGGTGAAGAACAAAAGTATGCTGGCTAGTAAAATCATAGAACAGCATAACATTTTCTCTTCCATATCTGATTTCAGGTCCTTAGTATTTATATACTGTAATGTTCTTACCATTTATAATAAATCCCCAATTGTTTTATATATGCCAAATGGACACTAATTGTATTGAAAAACTACAACTGAGTTGGGATCAGAAAACAAAGACTCAGCAAAAAAAAACCCAGTAAGGGCTGCATCCTGGCATTGATTTTTAAGCAGAACTCCCTACTGATTTCACTGAGAAGTTCTGCTTAAAAACATTGGAGGAGATTTTTAGAAACTAAAGTAAGATAGTTATGAAGTTTGATATATAGTTGAAAAAATATAGAAGATGTTTCTCAAATAAATCTCTGAGCAAAATAGAAGTTACACCAAAATCAGATATTGTCGCCATAAATAAAAACTATATTAAAAGAACATTAAAGTTGCAGCATTCAATACTCAGAAGTTAGGAAATGCCAGAATTAAACTTGCAACATTAGTTCATCCTCTTTCTGCATATGCATTAGGATACAATCTTTACTTACATGATCACCTACTATTTTTACCAAAGGATTTCTACATCACCAAGCAAATAATTAGTTACTTAACATTTCTTTTTATCCCTCACATTCAATGTATGGCTCCATGACTTATTTACTGCATACCATTAAAGTCCTGCACTGAATACAAAAGAATTTCTTCCTAGTTGCTTTTATGGTGTTCTTACCATAGTTTCTTTGACCTACCTCTTCAAATGAATTTGTCAATGGAAGTTAGGTGCCTAAATACCTTTGAGGATCCTGCTTCCAAGATATTAATTAATCTATCTTCATAACACTCCTTTGAGATTAGATAATATCATTATCATCTTCGTATTGGAGCTGCTATTCACCATTTTAGTCATGGGACCATATTTCCCTTCTTTCACCACAAACCTTCCAGCTTCTGCAACACATGAATAAGAATCTTACAGACATCATCTTCATTCACTATACAACCCCGATTCATTCCCAGAGCACTGTCCATTCTGTACACTATATGAATTTTTTGGGTTTGCACAAATTATGAGCAGGAGTTGGTAATGGCTGTGTTACTTTGCAATGTCAGGCTACAAAAGTAAGCTTTGCAAGTCATCCCGATTAAATTTTGATGAAACTTAGCACCATATCATCTTATTATGTATAAGCCATAAGTATTATGGAAAAACTATTTTAGAAATGCTTTTGAAAATTTTAACTGTTTTACTGGGATTTTCTTTGGTATCCTTGCACCCATAAAAATCAGCAGCCTTAGGATTTGTCTATACTTGGGATCAACCTACATTCAGAGATTGGTAGCCAGCAACTGGTGTTAGTTGTACCAGTTCAAACCCAGCAGTAGACAAGGAAAGTCAAGATTCAGTTAGGCTCAACCAATGCAAACGGCAGCTTTCTTTAACTGTACTGGGGGTTTGTGTTAGTGCTATTACAGCAGGAGCTGGGCACTGAGGGCTGAATCACAATTCAACAAGACTTCAACTATCATAAGCCCGCAAGGTATAGGGAAAGGAAAAAAAATTGCAAATAGCTAAATAGCTTTTGGTGTATAAAAGTCTCATGATTTGGAAGCTTTGTATTTGAAAAACTTCCATGTCTAGAAGTGAGTGATAGCGCTGAAAGGAGTAAAAATTATTCACCATCTCTTTATTATTTTATCACAACTACCTATGGTACTTATATGGCCCCATCTAGTTTCCAAGCACATCACAACCTTTAATGGAGTGACTCTCACAACACTGCTGTGAGGTAAGGAAATGGATCATCCTCCTTTCACAGATGGGGAACTTCAGCAGAGAAAGGCTGAATGACTTACTCAAGGTCATACAAAAAGTCTGTGGTCTTGGGATTGAAACTAGGTCTTGCAGAACTCAGGGTGGCCTCAATCTGCTGGAACATCTTCCCCTTCGCTTCCTCAAGCTCTTTGAAAGTTCTTACCTTCTCTCTCCCTGGGTGATGTTTGTATGCTGCTTTGTAGGTGGATCTGCCAGCAGTTTTTTGACCTTACGTATGATCCTGCAAATCCTTACTCATACAATTAGTCCCACTCAAGGCACAGTTGTTGCTTAAGTCTCCAAGAGCAGCCGGGTGGCTCACATGCCTCACTTGTGCTGAGTTTCTCCTACACATTTGTATTTATGAAGCTCCACCTACACTCTTTGATTCACCAGGATGATGTGGCTTTATTTACACGTTAAATCATCAAGCTAAATTGCTAATGTGCATGTTAAATTTCATTAATTCCTTTGATTCACATTGGGATGTAGCTACATCTAAAACCTGAAGTGAAAGTGAAGACTCTGCAAGGTAAAATAACAAAGCGGGTCATGTAGAGGACACGTCTTCTTGAGTACCTTTGTACTGCATTATTAACACTATAAAATTCAAACATCAGTGTTGACACATTTAGATTTTTTTTATCTGATTTGTGAATGGTGTACTATAACCATCTGTCCAGAACATGCAAGGCCCATTAGAGCTTTTTCTGCATCTAAACTAGACATAAAATTAAGCAGAAACTGCAGACCCACACAAAACTCTACAAAAAACAAGTTAGCATGAATTATGCAGAGGAAAAACTGATACACGTCTTCTGGAATCATATACCCATTATGAAACGTAAATGTTTTCATGCATATTAATATAATCAAAATAAACATTTTCAAAAGGTAGCTAAGGAATCAGTTTGACAATGTGCCTATTCAGCTATATCAGAGTATTTCAGAAATACTCCTGTTTTATTAATATAAATGTAGCTATCACAGCAGTATATAGTAATTAATCTATTTTTGCACCCCTGAGTTAAGAGTACAGTTCTTTCCTTTACGTTATGTACTTAAATAACTGAGAATAGTTTTTAATAACAGATGGTCTTGCAAGACCAGTTCAGTGGCAAAATATTTTAATTTTTCATGGAGGTTGAAATTTATGATATGCAATGCATTGTGTCTCAATTTTGTATCATCAAACTTTTTTTCCTAGAAAGCGGTATCAATATAATTTCATCACTGCAAGAGTACATTGTTTCATTGAGTGGCAAGTCTGTACATTATTCCTGTTCATTTCCAATTTTTCTTTGAAACAAGCTGAATCTTCCATGCTGTGTACCGTCCATAATCTACTCTATGATCAAGTATTCTTTGATCAGATTGAACCACAGTTTCTGTTTCAGTCTCAGACAAATAATTCTTGATTACAAGTTGTACCATTTATTACAACAATAAAAAATAAGGCTAAGTTCTCACTGGTTGTCACCCTAGGGCTAGGCAGTGGGGATAGACTGTAATCTTTTCTTTTTCCATAAGACTAAATTCTGCTATTCATACTCACCATTATTTGATTTCAGTGTGACCACTTGCAATGTAAGAGCTACTTTACAAGAGTAGCCATCAGGCTTCTAGCTTTACTGGTTTGATTCAGCTGTGTGTTATTCTGTCAAAGGATCACAGCCAGCAATCCAAGCCCCAAAAGAAGGCAGCAGACAGTAGTTGTGGAAGGTTCACAGCAATGGTTCAGGGGTATACATGGATTTGGGGTATCCTCTCTAGGCCAGTGGTTTTCAATCCATGGCCCATATCTGGGCCAATTAGCACACAACTGTAGCCCATGGGATATCATGTTTAAAAAATAAAAGAATTAAGATTGCTGCACTCCTGGGTCCTGGCAGGGGTGAGTGGGCGGCGGCACCAGGGAGCTCTCCCCTCCCTACTGGGGGGGGAAGGGAATGAGCATGCTCCCAGCAACAGCGTACCCTGTATCTGCTGAGTCCTGGACTGCCTGCTGCAGCCAGTGCCTACCTGCCCATCCCCTGTTGGCCATATCTGGACCCAGAGCTCACAGCCAGAGCCTGTCCTATAAGAACTAACTGTGGGGAGAGCTGCTGTAGGGTGCAAATTTGTCTGGCAGATTCCTAGTTAGGGGCCCCCGTGGCATGGTGAGTGGGATCCCCCCTGCCAGTGACCATCTAGGAGGAAGTATGGAGGGACATGCACAACTGGACAGCCATAGCAGGCAGGGTGGGGAGGACCCTCTTCCCCTCCCCTGCAATCTCTGCTTTAGCACTCTAATGCCCCCCACAGCAGTGACCGTAGTAATGTGGTAGATTCTCCACCACTCAATATTATTGCATCAAGACTGGATGTCTTTCAGAAAGCTATGCTGTAGCTCTGGCAGAAGGTAGGGGCTTGATTCAGAAAGTATTGGACAAGATTTTTTTGGTCTGTTATGCCTGGGAGCCTAGAATAGATGACCACATGAATCTGTGAAATCCTGACCCTATTAAAGTAAATGGAATATCTGTCATTGACTTCGAACAAGACCAGGATTTTACTCCATATAGCTGAGAGTACAAGCAAGGGAAATTAGTATAGCAAGTTTTTTAAAATCTCTACTATTATTTAAAGTTAGCTTTCTTAAAAAAAAATCAGAATGTATTGATTTTAAAGTTTAGCAGAGCAATAACATCAATGCTTTATGCTGCTCCACACCTAGAATACTAGCTTTCTGATAGCATTTCTAATCCGTATCCTGGGAATTCATAAAATATTGGATGTAAAACCTCTTATTAGCCCAAAACTAATTAGATAGCAACAGACACGTTCAATCCTGGATTTTTATTTACATCAGATTTGGTGAGGAAAATATATTTTGGAGTACCTTTAAAAAAATGCTCAAAGATTATCTGAAGAGTGGGTTATTTGATGGTTGTGGCTGAGATGGATAAGTTGCAGAATGCAAGTGAAGTCAAGAGAACAATAAGAGAACCGAATTATATGAAGTGCAAGCCACTTCCTGGAAAATGCAGTACAGCCACAGCTCCAAGATGAGTTTTAGGGACTCGGCGTCTTGCAGCATTAGTTAATTAAATGGCTGCTGGTATTGTCACAACGCTACAGAAACAGAGTTATTTTATGGACATTGTGACATCATGTGGTATGACATAGGGAATACATACTGGAATAGCTTTTATTAGTATGAATTTGGGATTACCCCATTACATGAAAGTAGCTCTGCAATATCACATGGCACCACTACATATTTATCTCACTAGAAGATGGACAACACTAAAACCAGAATGTGTTCTTGCATTGTACACTACTACTTTTATTTGTACTGAGTGATGTACAATCTATACGTTTTTCATCACTCAATAATTTTGTTAAAATATATTTATTTGGTTTGTTCTGTAAAGTCACTCCTACTGAAAACCAGTGATTCAGACTCCATGATGAATGTGTTTTTGAAAGAGTTTTTCCTCTTACACAGTAAGATTACCTTCCAGGTAGAGATTGTTGCAACTGCTTTAAACCTCTACCAATCACTCATAAGATCTATTTCTACTAACAAACAAACAAAAGCCACACGCCCTTAAAAAACCCTAAAGCAAGCAAACACTAACTTTTCTTCCCAAACCTTACAGCAATTTTGTTTTAAATATTAAAAAGGCAATTTACCTTGATATGTATCAAGCAGTAATACTGTCTCATAAAATAGTAATGGTTCTCCCTTTTTGATTACAGACATGCATCAGGCATAGAGCAAGGTGGTAAGTTAGGAAAGACATTCAAACACCTCTCCCTCAAAGGCACAATGACCTCAAGATCAATCAGAAAAGATATAAAACTAGCTTTCTCCAGCCAAATGTTGATTGAATCCCCATAAACTATTAAAGACACCACACACGCTAGGGAGAAGGTGTACTTTAAATTAAAAAGTTCATAGGCACAAAAAATGACTTTGCAAGCTAAATAAGAGTACTACACTACTAAGAAGACTAGTTTGCTGTTTTATGTTGGTAGCCTCATGTATTTACTGGTTTGTGTTTCTGTGACAAACCTGACTGAAAGGGTGTCTCTAAAATATGGGCTTCAGTGTGTTGTGGTTGATTGAGTTACAGTATTTATTGTACGTTATGATTGGCACTTACACCTTTGAAATCTAGTTATTGTAGTATTACATTCTATTAAAAGCACTACACAACCTTTTTCCTATTATATACTTTGCAGCAATTACACTGATTGCTTTACTATTTCAATGTAGACAATAATACTAACGTTTTTTGTTTTCATCTATTGCCTCTTTTCTATAGCCTGAGAGAAATCAACCGTTCATGGGACTGAATGAAGAAGTCTTTTTACTATGTGTTTGACATTGTCATTTTCCTTTTTTCAAAAAGAAAACAAGACAATCTGAGTTCATGACAAAAATAAAGTCATCTTCTATAAGATTCTGACTGCTAAAAAACTCCAGGTTTATAATACTGTAATTATAAAAGTAGCAAGCAACTCAAAATGCATTTTAAGGTAACTTGGTTGTTGCTTTTCACTATGAAGTAATGGATTGTATAATTCACTATGACAAGCAAGTTGGAATAAATATGATCAAGAGCAGCATTATGCAATATCTTTAAAAATAAACAAAGGCACCACAATTGCAATAAAGCTTCATCCCAACTGGGTTCATTTTTCTCCCTACAAATAAGATTAACAAAAGAAATGAATCATAATGCACAATTAATCAAGATGTACAAGCCAACCAGTTGGCTCTGCAAAGAAGAGAGATGCAAGCTATTTTAACTAAAGTAAATGGCACTTTCAGTCGAGTTTGGCTTTACTAGGTATGGTTCAACTTTATTTTCCCGTTATCAACTTGTATTTCCCTATTTAATTTAGGGAATGATGAAGATAACATTGTTTCCCTTTTGTTATTTTTTAGAAGAGTCACAATTTGCAATGTTAGTGAATTTTTGTCTTGAATTGCTCACAAGTTGTTCTGCAGGTTGCACTCTGGGTGTCCCTGGTACTGCCACTTGGTAGTAGTTTGGTAACCGTATGTCGTACCGAAGTCCTTTGCCTACATGCACTCTGTCATTCAAGGCATAGAGTTTATCAGCAATGTCACTCCCAATCAAAATTGAAAACAGACGTGAGATGAAACGGTGTTTAGCAAAGAGCAAATACAGTTTCTTTCTCCTCCAAGCCACATATCGACAGTCCGTCTCTGCTGTAAGGGTCACCTGTAAAATGAGATTAAAAATAGCTAAATTCTGATGTGCTGATGTTGACTTTAAAATTGTATGAAGGACTCAGTCCTGTTCTTCTTACTCAGACAAAACTCCCATGGGCTTCAATGGGAAAGCTGCCAAAGCAGAGACTGTAGAATCAGGCTTTTATCACAATTGGTCACAGAAATCCAACAAATATTGCTCTGAAAGTGCCACTCGTGCTTCTTGAACTGCTGCCTATGAGGTTCATCTGTCTTATTCTTTCTGCTCTGTATATACTACAGGAAGTTAACTGAGCTATGTCAATTTAAGCCCGCTGAGACTATGCTCCAAGGCTTGTTGGAAATAAAAAAATAAATGGGGGAGATGACCAAGAATGTCTAGTTTGCTTGGATCCAGAAGTTCACTAGGTATCACCCCAGATAAAATGTAAAATACCCTGTTACACAATACAAACACAGTCTAATTCTGAAATATAGAACAATATTTTTTCTAAACAGTCATGAACAATCTAAAATTAAATAGAAAGGAAGTAACAGAAAACATAAGTAATCAATTGAGTAACCAGATCTCCCTCCTCTATATACATCCAAGTATTTCATTTTCAGTAATAAAAATAATAAAATTAATTTCTAGAATGAGTAACTATGCAACAGTTTACAGAAGTACACAAAAAACCCTCATTTTACCTGAAAAATACCCTCTTCTGTGGGTCTTAAGGAATCCCATTCAGGAGAATCCAGAAATTGAAGGGGGAAAATATAATGCAGAAACTCTCCATCAACTGTCACTCTGATCCTGCCAAAATACAGTGGATAGGTCAATACTGGACACATGGAATCAGACAGAATAGTTAGAGTGGGTTACTTCTATATTAAACAGCAGCCAGATGTGAAGTACTTTAATAGTCAGTGTAAGGAGCTGAGGTCAGTGAGATCTATGCTTATTTGTTCAGACTGTTTTTTTAAGCGTCTATAAGCAGTTGGAACAAGCACACACAAAACAGCAAGCAAGCAACTAAGATTCAACTCCTATAGTTTTACTCAAGGCCAGATCATTTTATAGATGACTGGCTTGCGGAAGGGCTGAATTTCATGCATGCACAGGCCTGAAATACATAGGGTGAAAAAGATGAACAGAAGTTGCATGATTCACCTTCTTTTAAAAACCATGGAATTTCCCTTCACTATTTTGTGCATCTGCATTATTGAAGGCTGAGCCAGAGAGAGGGAGGCAGGGCAGCCCTCTGTGGCAGTGTCCTTCATGCAACATACGTGGTTTTCAAATGCAAGATAATGCTGTTTCAGGAGCTGTGATTGGGGCCAGGAGAACAGCATGAAAACACTGAGCCTCTATATGATTGACCCAGCTCTCCACAGAACAAGATTTTTATACATTAAAAAATTAGTTAGGACTCAACTGTACCTGGTATGCCACTCTTAGAGCTACTCAGGACTGAACTTAGTGCCTTATCTCCCAGGTGTGCAGGGTGCAAGTCTGTCTTTGCACCCCGTAAAGGAGTGTATCGAACATTTTTCTGCACATTTGGCTAGTGTGGAAGGATGGACACTACTCCTGCAACATGGCTAGCACTCATGCAGACACGAGCCAGGACTGATTGTGCCCAGCTGTTGTGGAGGGAGGCTGGTTGTTTCTTATGCCTTTTCCAACCCTGAGACACCCATGAAGCAGGCTATAATTAAAATCTAGGCTATAATGTGATACGCTATTACAACAAACATTGTATTCACCTCTATACAATGTAGCATAATTTTGTGTCCTAGCAGTCAGGTTATGCTAATAGATAATACTTCTAAAATATTCTTTTAATAAAAACAATGGCAGTGTACAGATTGATGAATGATCCCTTTATTTAAATTATTTAAAGAAAAATGGAAATGGTATAATACAATGGAGTAAAAAAGAATGGTACTGCTCTCCTGGTTCTTTAAGCTGCTACGGCTTTTGTGCTCAAAATATTCTCATGCTGGAGACTTCCTGGGCATGTTAGAGTTTTTAAAATGTCAAACTATTTAATCTGTGGTATTTGAATTACATGTGAGCAACCTATATATAAACAAGAACTTACTATTTACTTTTACATTTGGAAGGATGAAAACCACGCTGTAAATAGATGAGAACAAACTGATACAAACCTTCCAGACACAAGCATGGAGAGTTTATCAATAGGCGTTTTGCCTTGCATAGCATAACAATGCTCCTTCTCCAAAGTAACCACTTCTGCATCACAACACAAGACAATCTTCCTAAAAACAGTCAAGGAGATTCCCAAAGGCTGAAAAAGAGAACTGTAGAGTTCCTGGAATTCTTTTTCAAAGGAAACACTCCGTACTTGGTAGGTAACATAAATAAATTGTATGAAGCATATCACAAACAGGACAAAATTCCAGGAGAATATATCAGCAGCACAGACATCCAGCCAAGCCCATACAGAAGAGCAGAGAAAACCCAGTCCAAGCAAACTGAAGACATATAATAGCCCAAAGAATCCACTTCCTCCCATGAAGCCAACAATAAACAGAATACTAGCTAGATGGTAGATAGAGCCCTCTGCCTCTTGCTTCCAAGCTACACAGGTAGGATGTGCATATATCAAGCTCTCCCAAAAACTTTCATTTTCTCCCATGGTTGAACAAATGATTGGGTTCAGCTTAAGTTCTCTCTGACTTCTAAAACTTTATGTAGGTACAGGTAAAGGGCTTCATTGCTTTTCCATCCTTGTAGCCACTGCTAACTGATCATAATGCCAGGTTCTTCTATTTTAACCATCTAGGAAGTTTGTTTTCTCAGTAATCCATGTTCTTTCCCCTGGGCTCATGTATCCTTCTGTTTTTGGTTGGATCCATAACGTGATCTGGCCAAATGAAGAAGAGAGAGAAGCATTCATACAACCATTTTCGTAAGTTGTTCAGATAAAAACTTTCACAGATCTTAATGTCAGAAATGGCCACTCTGTTCATCTATTTTGACTTCCTGGAGAATAGTGGTCGCAGAATTTCATCAGCATCAAGTCCATCATAAAACTATTGGTTTAAAGACTCAAGTGATGGGGAAATCCACCCCATCCCTAAATAAGTTGTTCTAATGGTTAATTGCTCTCACTGTTAAAAATTTGCACACCTTATTTCTAGCCAATAAATAAATAATTAAAAAATTTCCCTCGTCTTAGACATCTTTCTTAACAACATATTATCAAATCTTCAGCAATAGTTCTTTATGACACTGAAGGAATGATAAATTTGGTGCAAAAGAGACGACCAGATTAATTCCTTACTCAATTTAATAAGAGATTGCGGTGGTGGTGATTATATAGCTATGTCATAACTTTACTGACATAACATAAAAAAGCACTTATTTTTTAAATTATGTACCTTGCGTAAACAAAAAGTCAAAAGAAAATGTAAGGAGTAAAATTCAATAATATTGTAATAATCGTATCAGTGCAATACAAACTTTAGTATTAATGAAACAGGAGGTACCAAAATAATCTTGTTAATATTTAATCAGTTGGAGTTGAATTTCAATTCAAACTTCTAAGTGGGCTCTGTCTATCTATGGCCTCTCATCACAGTACTACTAATGATCCTCCTAAGCATTTACAAACACAATAAAAACAAAACTCCCCGTTTTGTGGGAACAACAGCTTGATCAAATTTGTATTTTGGAGAACTTTGTTCACGGAGTATGGGAGAGAGGAAAACTTATTGGGAGAAAGCAAAGAAAAATAAAATGAGGTTTGCATTTAACAGTGAATGAATTCCATAGGCTAGTTCCAGCTCCTATGAATGTTGTCTCCTGTCTTATAAGCCTTCCTCTGTTGACTGGCAGTTCCATTGTTCCAACTGAATGTAGCTGCCCTGGAAAGGCATAGTTACAAAGTGAGAGGCAATCTTTTGGACAGGTAGGGCCAATCCAATGGAGGACTTCAAAGATTAGGGCAAAGACCTAACCTGGACACTATTTTATGGGGAACCAATGTGGTCAGAGTGGAGCATCACAGTGGTGTGTTCATGTTTAAGAAAGCAAAAGCCAATCATACACATTGATGTTAAACAAGCTTTAACTTATGTGCACTGCATCTTTGGCTGATTTGCCTTAACTTTCCTGAGTGTCCCCACAAAGTTATGGCTCAATATTACACCACTATGTAAACACTGCTTCCCTATACAATCTCCCCAAAAGTGTTACTGATATTACACTATACATAAGACATGCAAAATTTCTCCTACTGTATGGCCAACAAAAATACGTTCTAGTATGCAGTCTGTGTCCTGAAACATCTGAAAGGGCACGTTTTAGAATTGTAACATAATAAATAAACGTGACCCATAAAATGTAGCTGAAAATAAATATTAGGACTTGCATTAACCAGATTAATGATATCAGGTAAACAGTGCTACTATTTCCAATGTTATTCTATCAAAACAGAGAACTAAGATACAGTTTAAGTGCCACAGAATTCCTTCTTTGTTTTAGTTTTGACTTGTATTCAAACCCTGCTAAATCTCAACTATCAAGTAGTAACTTTTTAAATGGGAAATAAATATAAAAGGATCGACTCGCTGGCAAGGCCTCCCTGCAAACAACATGAACATGAAGCGGACCTGCTGGAAATGGAACTTGGGGTAGGGGAAAAGCTCTGTTGGCAGGCAAGTGGATGGATCTAAGGAACATGATAGATGTCCTGATTCTGTGGTGTACAGAGTTCAATATTAACATAATGTCACAGAGGTAAATGCTGTTCATATCAGAAGTCACAACCCACAGAGAAGGTCTGAATATGCAGCCAGGGGCCTGATCCACTGAAGTAAAAGGAAAGACTCTGATTGGCTTCAATAGGCTCTGGATCATGCCCACTGCAAGGGAAACAATAGCAACATAAGAACTGCTAGTGTAAGAATCAGTGGAGCCTTCCAGTTGCATGCAAAGTCTTCAACTATCATTTGAACATCTCCAGAGTTTCTTGTGGCTCTCCCTCCTACTTCGATAATGTAGGGCCTGTGTCTAGCCACCATTCCCGCCCCACTGAAGGGATGACCCTGGAGAGGTACCCAAAATATACCAGAAAGTTTCCCTTCTTCGGGAGGGCATGATCTAGCTATGTTATTGTTTTGTTTTAAAATTGACATAGGATGTTCCCAATATGCTTCTTACTATTTGAAATTTTACTGACACAAACTGTCACATGCTTCTGTATCCACTCAAATCAATGGCAAAGCTTCTATTGACTTTAGGGGTGAAGGATTTGGCCCCAAATGGAGTCAATACAGGATACAAAACATAGTGCAGGATGTTCTTCTCTCATTACATGTAAAAATGACACTTTTCAGCTACAACAATATGATTTGGTTACAGAGATCACTGATTCCATAACTTCCTGGGACCTTCATGACTGGAGGGCTGGAGAAGCTGTCAGCCCCAACTCCATCCTGACAGCTGACCATCAGCCCCCAGCTCAGAACCAGCAACCACTTAATGCTTAAAGGAAGTGCTACTGGTGTGCTGAGTGGACCCACCAATTCAGAAGTACCATCACTGAAATGACGATTCAAAGAGGCACACGGAATATATCAATCGCACATTTATTAGCTGCTGAGCTTTAATTCCTTTTAGTTTACTTAAAAACAAAAACAAAAAAACCCCCCATCAGTTGCAAGATTCCAAGATATTGCTGCTAAAATGGGTGAAATCTAGAAGAGCTAAGAGGAATATAGTGACAAGTTCCAGAGGGATAGCTGTGTTAGTCTGTATACAGCAAAAAACGAGAGTCCTGTGGCACCTTAAAGACTAACAAATTTCTTCAGATGTAAGCTTTCGTGGGCTCCAACCCACTTCGTCAGATTTGGGTTGGAGCAGATGCATCTGACGAAGTGGGTTGGAGCCCCGACAGCTTATGCCCGAAGAAATTTGTTAGTCTTTACGGTGCCACAGGACTCTCGTTTTTTGAGGAATATAGTGGAACAGTACTGATGAGAAGTTTTGGAGCTCTGTCCCTCCTCTGAGTACTGAGATCTCCATAAGCGTGGTCACGGTTTCCCCATAGCGCATGTTTCCTTTGTTAAAAATTAAAAAATGGCCACCCCCATTCCAGTGCTAGTGAAGAAGTTGTAAATATTAGAACAACAATTTCAATTTAACTACTAACTACCCTCATTTCTGTTGAAGCTTATGGGAGGTGAGGATAAAACACCTTGCAGTACTGGATCATAAATTCTGTGGAAGATATATCCTGGAGTTTTAAGATGAATTGTTTATCTCCTAGGCCCAAATTCTGTTCTCAGTCACACTAGTGTAAATTTTGAGATCCATGGAGTTACTACAGAAATATAATTAAAGGTAGAATTTAGCCCTCTGATCAAGTGAGTTGGTAAGAGTCCCCTTTGCTACAAATGAAATTCTTAAGTTATTTATATGGCGAGATGATTAAGTACTACGAGTAGGGTCAAAATGAAATATTGTTGACCTGAAAGAAACAAAATTGACAGAAGGACTGAGTCTTCTGTTCTGAAATTCTTTGGCAGTGCAGTGAGAATGATGACAGTCAACTGCAGAACAACCAATTGTTTTAAAGGTATCCTGGTCCCATTTTGTGATTGACTTTACTGTGGACAATAAGCTCCAAGTACCTGTTCTATCAACACTGCAGTATCTACCAATTCTGAATAAATACAATACCAATTCCTATGGAGTAAACTATTGAATATTTAATGAGATTGTGGTCAAAACATTATGTAAGACTTTGCCTGTATGATGTAAATAAGATCACTACTGCTACCACACAATGTTGAGCATTTATTTAGTTATATAAGGGATTTGGGCAGCTTCTATCAATTAACTCAAAGCTTTTGTAATTCCTATAAACACAGATTGGCTTTGGTTCATTACAAGATAGATGAAAAATCACTAGGGTAGAGCAGTATATTGCCAAGACACAGGGCAACCCATGGAGATAAGATTAATGCACCACACCACCACACACAAATATAATGTCACTTGCACTACTTCCACCTGCAAAGAAGGTCAATTCCTGATCTTGAGTTTCTTCATCATGAAGGGTTACTGAAGTGAATAGAGTTTCATTTCCTTATGCCAGATTTCAATTTTGGGAAGCATTTTCATAAAAAAATTTAGCCAAACAACAATGCATTTAAAATTCTTCAGAATCTCATAAAGTCCCTCAAACACCTCTTTCTTCTGCATGGTCGATTTACTTCCTATTTATATCAGGGTGTAGAGCATTTTCCAAGTCATCAAACAGCATCAAAAACTCAGAAGGTACACACCAAAATGGCAATGGAACCCAGTTGCTCAGGAAGCTTACAGTCTCCAAGACTATGGAAAAATTTCTCTGCATTTATAGCTGGATATGCTACCAACAAACCCAATCCTCCAAAATCCACCACATCCAAAATTCTCATTGATGTCAATGGGAATTCTTCAGAGAGAGGAGTTGCAGAATCAGACCCCATAATTAGTGTTGCTTCTGCCGTTATTTGGGAAGAACTATTCCTGTAAACTATTGCAAGCCAAGAATTGTTGGCAATTGTTGGTACTGAGATTAATGGAACAAAGTACTTGGCAGAGTATGGAGAAAAGCATGTTCATTCCTTGATAGTTCCTTACTTGACAGATCCCCTAAGTGCAGGACATTTAGCTCCACAGCCATTATACTGGCAGTAGTCAGTTTAACCCAGGTACAGAGAAATCAACAGTGTTATTCATTCTTGCAATGCTTCTGCCATTTAGTACCACTCTAACCAGTGCCTGATCCTAGGTTACCCAAGTTTATAAATACATTGAAACACCACAATTTCACTGAGATGTTTCTATTCTCTTGGTCAAAAGTGCCATTAGAAAATGAACTTTTGGTTTAACAATAAACCAAATATTCAGGATTTGATTTTTTTTTAAATGTAGGGGAAAGACACAGTTTCCCAAGCCTGAAGAGTTACAGTCTAATGACTCCATGTTGCTTCTTGTGAAGTCAATGGCAAAACTTCCATTGTCTTCAATATTCCAAAGGGGTAGCTGTGTTAGTCTATTGTAGAAAGACAACAGAGTCCTGTGGCACTTTTAAAGACTAACAGATTTATTTATCGCATGAGCTTTCGTGGGAGAAAATCCCACTTCGTCAGACGCTTTTCTCCCACGAAAGCTCATGCGATAAATAAATCTGTTAGTCTTTAAAAGTGCCACAGGACTCCATTGTCTTCAATAGAAACAGATCAGGTACTTAAGTGATCAACATATTTGACCCAACAGATGTGGTCATCATACAGCACTGCAGTATTTTTTAAACTAACAATAGCATTTCTGTCAGTATGAAGCAGGCTTTGTGAAAGTCTTTTTTGAGGAGTGATTTAAGAAATAAATTAAAACCAGTAAAAAAACCCCTTATTAAAAATTAGTAAGTAGGATGGCAATATTCCACAAGTCCTCCCCTCAAACAAGGAAATATTAAGCCAAAAGTGTGATACTTGTAGCTTCTCATATAGAAGTTTAATTGGATAAAATGTAATTTTTTTACTTGAAACAACCATATGCAGAAAAGTGTGTATATGTTTGGGGATAGGGGATGTTCTTTGTACATTGTTACTAAGTATTTTAGTTGTGTTATTGTTTCAATATTAATTATGCACTTTCCTAGAATGGTGGGAACACTAATTCCTGAAAAACTTAAATAATGATCAGTTTGTTCTTCTAACACTTCAGTCCTTTTAATTAAGCCAAGAGCAAAGCAACAGAGCACTGTGCTTTTTCAGCCTTCAAGCAAACTGCCCTTTAGTTGGAACATATTAAGTATTCAGAGGAAATATCTGTGGGTTTTTGCAGTGGTTAAAACTGCCTGTATACCAGTAGGTTCAATTTAGTTCTCAATTATACCCTTCATTTCCATTTCTCTCAGTTTCAACAATCCAATAGATGTCAATTTCATTTTTGTTTATGGTCAGTTTCACTTTCAGATCCTTAGGGTCTTTACATTTGTGTTTTAAACACTAATTTGCTTAAGAGCAAATGTTTTCACTGGACTTTCAATAGCTGTAGAAACACTTCTGATAGTAACAAGCTTAATAAAAGCCTGTTTTTACAATTTAACTTGTTTCAAGTTTAAATTGCCTTTTCTATGTATGTATGTCAACTCTTCAGGAAAAAAATATTATAGTTCTGGATGTCAGAAGTATACTACAGCAACAATTAACAGGCTAGATAGTCATACAAGTTCCTAAACAAACATGTGAATATTTAGATGTATTCTGGCTCAGGACTTACAAATTCCATTAAGCTCAGTGAATTGCATACACAGTAAGGCCCAGGATTCTACTTTTAATTGTATCATTTCTTTTCTAACTTGTTTACCTGTCCCTGTATTTTTTTTTAAAAAAATGAACATGGAATAATTTAAGGTTTATCAAATGTGGCATGTACAATGAAAGCTTTTGATATTAAAAATATTTTGCCTTCATTATTAACAATTTACTGTAATTTAAAATTTTAGATAAGTTAATTATTGAATAATTGTTTATTTATTACTCTAAAACATACCAGATAATAGTTTTGAAAGCACATATTGGAAATATCTAAATTTCATCCCTAAATAATATTTTATTTTAAAAACCATTACAATTTCTTTTCTGATTTCCATGGGGACTAATAACCCATAGAAAGCACACTATTTTTGTAGAAATCTGAACTATATAGATAATACTGGCCAAATTAAATGGGCCAGTCAGCAACTTTTCTTTAGGTCTTTTAGATCAAGGGGAACGTTGTGTGTGAAGCCTATTGACACAGACTAAAAAATCTGGATTGTTTCATTTTCAAATATAGTGGATTACTAGCACTTGGGGAACTTTGAATAAAATTCACATATGTTAAACATGATTAATACTGCATTGGTCAAACAAAGTAATGGTTTGGATTTATTGCATTTTGTAAGGAAAACAGTAATGTGAAATCAAACTTCATTACTGTTTACACATTCCAGCTTTTAAACAGTTTTAAAGGAACATACTATGCAGCAACTGCATATTTTAAAAACTATTTTAAAGCTGTGTTAATTAACTGCCCTCCAACTTTGCAAAACACATTTCATCTTAAAATTAACTAGTTTGTGTGTTGCATAACCATATGAGCCCCCCCCCCCCCCCGACCGCAAGTTTACAATTCACACACCAAGAAATAAAGGGCATATAGCATAGTTGGTTATTTCCAAATTAAAAAGTAAACAATGAGGTTTGATTCATCACAATGCACCAATTTAAAGCCAGACTACAAAAGAGGAAAAACAGTGAGCTACCAGTTCAAATGAATAGAAAACATGGGATACCACTTTACCTATCCCATGTGTTTCAGAACATATTCCAGAATTGTAACAAGGATGCTCTAATGTGGTTACTAAAATAGTTTAACTTGATTTAAGCATAAATTACAAATATATTTTCATGTCCATTTGGGACATGGATTTAGGTTTTTTGGAACAAGTGTCATATGGACTAAGATAAAAACAGTGCCTTACATAAGTATGTGCACCGAGAGATGGGTTAGCATCTCTTTCAAGTACATTAGTAAATTCATTTTCTACCTTTCATTGTCAGAAGTAGCTTATAAATTTCTTATCCTAAGATAATTAAACTAGCAGGCTATTATTATTTATTATTTGCATTGTGGAAGCCTCTAGATACCCATTGTTCTAGGTACTGTACACACATCACAAAACAGTGGTCTCCGTTCCCAAGAATTTATAATCTAAATAAGATGATTAAAATTGGCGTTTGCTAACAATCCTTTTCCAATAAACTTCCTACAGAACAAATTTTATCCCAAAAGCCATTTTCCTGCAACAAAACCTGTAAGAGAAGGAGAAAAAAACCTGCCTTTTCCCCCAAAATCAAATTATCATGTTATGCTTCCCTCTTTAATACATCTATTCTCCTTACTATAGGTACTTGCAACTCAAGTGATATTGCTTGAGTCACTGGTCTACTTCATAAAATACCTATCTGAAGATTTTCTAAATTACTTTAAGATCTAGTATTGTATCATGCCTTGAGAGCAACAAGTCTACTAATGTGAAAGCCCTTTCTTATTTTCTTTTGGTTACTAAAGTAATTCTCCCTTGGATATATGCAGCTAAACTCCCATGAATTTGCAGAATGGCAAGAAAATTAAGTTCAGGAAGCCAGATTTCATCAACAACATCTTTATGACATTACCAGGTGGTTCTATGATTCAATATTATAAGAGAGCAGCTAAATAAAATGTTTGCCCATAAAGTGATTGGCATCTTAAATGTACACAAAGCTTTAAAGAACAGCTGGTGCGCTTGTGGAAGTCATTGTAAAACATTCTGCTTAGAAAAAAAAAAAAGGCTCATATTTTCTGTTTTTCTCCCCCTTTTTTTTTGGCAACCCCCCCCCCCCAAAAAAAAAAAAACAAAACAAATATAAAAACATGGTCAATGTAGGAGTTGAATTGCTCTTGCTGTTCATTACTCAGTTAAGCTGTAATTCTTTGGTGGAGACAAGGGAGAACCAAATGAGGGAAGTCAATGGGACTACTTACCTGGGAAAAGACAGAAAGGTTTGGTTCATAAATAGCTGGCTCTTGTGAAAAGACTATTACTACACAGAAAGCCTACTCCTCTCTATACACCATGTGCAGGAGTTGTTCTACACGTGGAAAACTAGCAGGATCAGGTACAAAGATTAGGTCTCCAGCTAGGAAAATACACTCGAAATTTGTATAATTGTGTACATATCCTTTCAAATCGAGGAGGAAGAACGCTAGCTAGAGAGCAGACTTGCTATGCATGCAAGTCTGTCTAAATGGGCCATTTTATGAGGCAACACGAAGCTCAACTCTTAAGTGACCTCAAAACATTTCAGACAACATTACTGCATTTCACTGTTAGCCGGCTTTCAAAGCCAAGCCTTTTACTGACATTGCCTGAGCCTGTGTCAATTAAAGCCGGTTTTCCCAACCAATAAGGATCGTGAGCGTCGTCCTTTCTTCGCTCCTCACAAAGCATTTCTTCCCTCCCCCGGCCAGCTCTCCGAGACACTCGTGACGCTCCAGCTGGGTTTCCCCCTTGCCAGGTGGTTCGCTCAGCCCCCCCGCGACGGCAAAGTTACTTTGGGCCACGCCTAAAGCCAGCTACAAACACAACAGCTTCCCACCCCCTCTGCTCACACTGGGTCGCCACGAGGAGCCAGGAGCAGCACCCCACGGCTGGGCGTCGGGATCGCGGGGGAGCATCAGCAGCACCCGCCTCTGCCCGCCTGCCGTGATTCACCCCCGCGGTACAATCCCGGCTCTGGGCAGGAACCGCGGAGAGCAGACGGGCCAGGGGTTGCACTCCGCTGGGGCCGGTCCGGAGCGCGCCTCCCCGGGTAAGTTGCTGCGGGAAGCGGCTCCTCCAGCTCGGCTTCGAGGCGCTGCCCGGAGCCCCACCCCGCTTGGGGGCGGGCGCGGGTCGCTCCATGCCATGGGAGCTGCCCGCGTCCCCCCGCCCAGCTTACCGGCGCCCCAGGAAAGTTTCCCGGCTCCAGGGTGCCGCACCAGGGACTTCGCTGCCCTGCCCGCTGCCAGCGAGCGGCCGCTCGGACTGAAGTCGGCAGGAGGCTGCGAGCGGCGCCACCAGCTTCGGGGCTGGCACCGAGCTAGCGGCCGCAGAGCGCAGGCGCTTCCCGCGGGCACCTAGCCGGCGGAGTGAGTGACAGACACCGCGAAGAGCAGCGGCGGGCTCGGGGGCACGCACGTGCCGCGCGCAGCCGGACCCGGGGGATGGGATGAGCGGGCTCCGCCTCCGCCTGCCTGGAGTTGGCAGCCTTTGAGACAGGGCAGAGGTGGAGGCGGGCTGGCTCCTGCTGTGGGACTTCAAGAGGGAGGGGACACGCGCCGCCTGCGCTTGCAGGCCCTTGGTGTTGTCAGGCAGAAGAAAATCTGAGTCCCAGGGCGCTACGCCATTGACTTTCTTGCCTTGGTTTGCCCCGCGCTGTGACCCAAACAACATAGGCGCCCTCCCCTTGGCACATCGCAGACGCCTAGAGGACGTGAGGTTAGGTTAGGTTAGGCCTGCAGGGCCAGCTGCTGGGATCATCCCAGATTAAGAACATAAGAAAGGCCGTACTGGGTCAGACCAGAGGTCCATCTAGCCCAGTATCTGTCTATCGACAGTGGCCAGTGCCCAGGTGCCCCAGAGGGAGTGAACCTAACAGGCAATGATCAAGTGATCACTCTCCTGCCATCCGTCTCCATCCTCTGATAAACATTAGCCTAGGCTGGGTGCACTACAGAGGCACCCCTTGCTGGCAATTACGGCTGTTGCTGCTGGAATGGAGGTTAAGCAACGTTTAAAAAAATTAAAATAAAAAACCCCTTCTGCCTCTGGATTTTTGTAAAGTGGCCCGTACTCACCTTGAATGGAACCATTCTACAATAGACTAACACGGCTACCCCTCTGGAATTTGACATCAAAAAATGGAGTTCTGTGCACCCTCCACATTTATCTGCCCTCTATATTTATTCATTGGGATATATCAACCCTATTGCCTCCCCCAAGTATTCAATAATCATGAGCTGGATCCCACCGGCAGGCCCCAAGAAAATAATGATATTTTTAAATAATACAGGTGGGGGTCTTCTGATTTTCTTTCTGGTGTTGGACCCTCTCATGATTCAGATTTTCAAGTTTTTCCTCTGCATTCATGAGGGCTGGAAACATACTGTTCCTTGTCTTTTTAAAGGATGTAGGCTCTCAAATAAATGATTATTGCAGCTGAGGCTTTAAGAGAAACAGCAAACATCACAAGGCTTTGGATAAAATCAGGGCTTTTTTTGAACCACTATGCACCAGTATGGCATACTGGCACTTATTTTTCCCTGGCTGGCCCTGCTGCTCAGCTGGGGGCCAGGATCAGTAGGGGAAAGGAGTGGGTCTCTTTTTCCCTTACAGGGCCAGGAGCAGTGGGCCTTAGGCCAGAATCCAGTCCCCCAGGTGCTGGAATCTCACCCGCGGATGCCTGGGAGCCAGAGGTGGCCTTAGCCTATCTGGGGCCCTAGGCAAAGGCCCATTGTGGGGGCCCCCATAGGGCTCCTTGGTGCCAGCCCTGGCCACCACCGTGGCCCTGGCATCCCACTGGGGCCCCTGAAAACTCCCCCTGGGGCCATGCCAGGAGCCCTGAAAACCTTAAAAAGCCCCCCCCATGGTTCCCCCACCCTACCAGGGGCCACAACACTACCATGACACCGGCTCCCCGTGGCCAGCTCTCAGCAGTGTGGCACCCTGCTGGGTGCCTCAATACCAGCCCTGGTATCCTGGCAGGGCTCCCGATTCCCCCACTGCCATCCCTATGGAGGGTGAGTGGACTTCCCCCCTGCAGCCGTGGGGCCCCCGGCTGCCTTCAGCAGCAAAGGCAAGGGATGGAGCAGCCAGCTCAGGGGTGGTGCAGAAGTGTGGAGCCCAGCCTCTGGGCCAGCCTGCCCTGCCTTCCCCAATACTGATTGGCCCTGGGCCCCATCCTTCCACAGGGATACCCCTACCCCCCCTGCCGCTGGCCCCCACTGCTCGCCCTATGTTCCGCAAAGCAGGACAGGAGGCAGATGCAGCTTTTGGGATAGGTGAAGGGGCCCCTCACTGCTTGGGGCCCTAGGCAATCACCTGCTTTGCCTACCCCAAAAGCTGCCTCTGCTGGGACCTGTGGCCAGCCTGCCTCTTCTTCAGATCTCCTGCCCTGAGCATTCTCAGATCAGATGCGTGGCTCAGGGTGGCAGCAGCCTGGCCAGGGAGCAACTCTGGCTGCCTCTGCAGCTCCAGCCAAATAAAGGGAAGGGGACCCAGGGGAGGGAGGGGGCAGGAACTGGCGGGGTGGTGGGAAAGGGGCAGAGGGCTGAGATGGGTGGGGAGGGGGTCCAGTGGGCGGGGAACCGGTGAGCGGGAATAGCTGGGGGGAATGAGAGGAGCAGGGAAGAAGCTCGGGGGTCAGGGAACTGGCAGGCAGGGAAGGGGTCCTGGGGGAGGGCTGAGAGGAGCAGGGAAGGGGCTGTGGGGGGGAGAGGAGTGGGGAGGGGGGTTGGGGAACCATCGGGGGGTGAGGGAAGCAGGGAAGGGCCCAGAAGGGGCCTGAGAGGAGTGGTGAGGGGGTTGGGGAACTGATGGTTGGGGAAAGGGTGAGGAGGGGGCCCTGGGGGGCAGTCAAGGAACCAGTGGTTGGGGAGGGGGCCCAGGTGGGTTGGGAACCGGCAGGTGCGGAGGGAGGTTTTGGAGAGGCCCCGGGGGAGGGGTGATGGTGGAAGGTTCTGACATGCACCCCCCTGCCCCGCTCCTGCCAGCATACTGGCACTTTTTTTTTTTTTTTTTTTTTTTAAAGCATTGGATAAAATTGTGAGAGTTGGCAACAGTGCATCACAGAAGTAGCTGAGATCATATAATTAAAATTATAACAAACCACATTGGCTACCATTTGCTAACTTCTATTTTCCTCTCCTCATTTTATGACACTTCTTATTAGGGTAAGAGAACTATAATAATTCATTATGTTCATCACACCATGTGGGCTCACTGTTGTCCGCCACTTCTCTATCCCTCTTGGGGAGGGAAGACAGAAGCCTCCCTCAGTTTCTTCTGAGAGCATCAGCAAGGTATAGCCCCTAATTAACAGTCAAAACCACAATTCAGAGTAAACAAAAAGCACTTACCTGTGATTGGCAAAATACAGTAAAGAGAGAAGAAAGAAAAAACTAATCACTAGAAAGTATATACCTGCTATGGAGTCAGGGCTGGATCCTGGACACCTTACCATGGCAAACTCCTTATTCAGGGACAGTATGAAAAGCACACATCAGCCCTAAAGAGCCAGAATAGTGCAGATTTTACCATGACCCTAGCATTTCAGAACTCTGTTTTTTCATGACCTGACAAAGCTGTAGCACTGGAAGCTGTGACAGATTGCATCAGAGTGTGCATAGCCCATGAACTCTTTTTATAAACTCCTCTATTTTAAAAGTGATGTAAAATGTCATTTCTTTATCTTGTCATTGATACCATCTATCTGTACTTCTATGCAGCTGCTATCATTGAATACCCCTCAAGTATTTAAAAACTGAAGTAAAAATGAACCAAGTAGAATTACATCTTCCTTAAACCATTACCTTAGAAATGAATCATTCCAGATGACATAGCATAATAAACAAAAGTCCGATTTCTTTTCTCCAGTTACCCAGGGCATATTGCTATTTCCTTTTAAATGGATTAAGAATATTATATCTTTCCTCATTACATGATTGAAATACCCCTGTTTGTACTCAGTCTTCAATTGTCTTGTTTCAGAATAAACGGATGTGCCACAAACTCTAAATAAAAGTTCTGGAGGGGTAGCTGTGTTAGTCATTTCAGCAGAACAACAAGGTGTCCCGTGACACTTTTAAAGACTAACACATTTATTTATCATATGAGCTTTTGCAGGTATAACCCCTAATAAATAAATGTGTTAGTCTTTATAGGTGCCACAGGACTCATTTGTTCTAATTAAGTGTTAACCCTGTGTTGATGCACATCTTTTTTAGTGGGATAATTGTAAATTCATTCCAGTGGTCACTTTGAGGAAGTACTGTATAGTTTAGGGATTGAAGAATTGCAGAATATAAAATGTACAGTTCCAGTTGTTACAGGAGCTAATCTTCAATAACTAGACCAGGGATAATTAATTAATTTTTTGTCAAGGACCACATTTCTTGGTAAAGGTATAGTCACAGTCCAGACTTCAGAGAAAATAATTTAAAAATCCTGTTAAGTCAGTAAAAAGATTTTGTGGTCTATTAAAAATGCCTGAATTTGGCCTGTGGGCCGCCAGTTGACTACCTCTGAACTAGAGTTTGAGCTATGTCCATTTTAAACAGTAAATATGGGGAACTACCACAGTGTTGTTATAGTAGCCAGCTGTGAAGACTCAGGCCCAGTTCTGCAAATTAAAATATGCATTGAAGCTGCTTTAACACATGGAGTCCTGGTGGAAGAAAGGGAGCAGATGCAGCAGTCTATGCAATTTAAATTGCAGGATCAAGACCTATTGCCTTTTTCAGGCTCAGTTTCCATGTTTTTAGATATAAGCTCCAAAATTTATCAGGGAAGAAGACACGTGTCCTCATTAATTTGTTCTCTTAATACTTGAATAACAGATCACCAGAATGCTGTGATCCAATGACAGCCCTGCATTACAGAGATCCAAAATTCCATGGTCTGGCAACCGTCTACTTTTTTCCAAGAACAGCATGCCATATGCAGTAGCGTAATATTAAGTCTCAAGTTAAAATTGTGATGATAGAAGTCTTTACAGCACCTTTGTAAACACCTGTTTATTTTGTTAATAACACTTTATTTTTTTTCTAAAGTTTAACCTGTATTTTTTGCAGTGCTTCCATTTCTGGACTCAATCCTGCTCCCATTGAAGCCAATAACACAACATAAATAGGAACAGGATAGGCATGGAAGGATAGATTTGTATCCATATGTGTTCGTACATGTCAATTTCACAGTCTGCACACAAATTGACAAAAATATTTCCATCAATAATCATAGAAATGTACAGAGAGGAAAGGCAAAAAAAATGTTGTTCGATAACTTATTAGAGTTTTATTTAAGGATATTTACTTTGTATATTGTGGCATATGATGTTGACAATTTGTGTTTTAATGATTGAAAAGCTTTAACTTTTTGAATTTCAACATCTGTTGGCATTAAATAATTGTCTGACTCCTCCTACATAATTTCCCACAACTGAGAAAATTTAAATTCATACAAATATTTTAAATGCTTAAAAATAAATATTGATATTATCCATCAAATTATATTGGAAAAAAAGCAAATCATATTCTGGCAAGACTACTTACATGCCTGTAAGATAAGGGAGTTGACTTCAGTGCAACTTCTCATGTCCCCAAAATTAAGAAGATATATAAATGTTTTGCACTGGAGTATGTCCAAAGTGAGCCTATTGGCTATGTCTACACTGGCAAGTTAGTTCGAATTAAGGAAGCTTAATTCAAACTAATTTAAGCTTTGGCTACACTAGGCTTTCATTAGTTCGAATTAAGGGCTTCCTTAATTCGAACTAATAAATTCGCTTATAGTTTTTGAAGTAAGGGTTAATTCGAACTAGTTAGTTCAAATTAACCCAGTGTGGCCATGTTAGTTCAAACTAAACGCTTAGTTCGACCTAACCGGCACATTGAGCTCAGTGCAATGGACTGATTTGAACTAAGCAAGTGCCATGCATGGCACTTGCTTAGTTTGAACTAAAATTTGCTAGTTCAAATTAAGTTAATTCGAACTAACTAAAATTAGTTCGAATTAGTTAGTTTGAATTAACTAATATGAGCTAACTTTGGTAAGTGTAGACATAGCCTTCGTGTTGCTTGTTTTGCAGACACGAATTCAATGTGAAGTTTCACACGCTTAAAGTTAAGCATATGATTAAATGCTTGGCTGGATCTGGGCCTGATCTTCCATAATAAAATGTA
The DNA here is from genome assembly GCA_007922175.1 of Pelusios castaneus. Classification (NCBI taxonomy): domain Eukaryota; kingdom Metazoa; phylum Chordata; order Testudines; family Pelomedusidae; genus Pelusios; species Pelusios castaneus. The sequence goes on from ML685895.1 coordinate 1,483,935, forward strand.
TACTGAAGTAAAGCATTTGGGATCTTGATTGGAAAGTAGTTACCAAGTTCTATACTTGTAGATGTATAATACAGCTAATCCCTACTTTCCCCACATCATCCTAAAGTTATGTCTACACTACAGCTGTGCAGCACTGATACTTTATCACCATAGCATAGACTCATACAGCAAAAGAAAGGATTTTTCTTTTGATGTAAATAATCCAATTCTTTGAGAGGTGGTAGCCAAGTCTATCGAAAAATCCTGTTAACGTTGTCATTTTTACACTGGAAATTAGATTGACTTGTTGAGCAGGGCACAAACATTTTCACATCCCTATGCAACATAGGTATGTTCCAGACCTAAAGCAACTTGGGTGAAATAAATGAAGTCAATGGCAAAGTTCCTGCTAAATTCAATGGAGCCAGGATTTCACTCTGGTTGTCCAACATACTTTCCCCCCCTCTTTTCCTAGAAGTAGTACAAAGTTCTACATTCAATAATATTTAATAAAAAGAACCCCTTTCTGGGTGTTTGAAATAATATTCACAAATTTTTCTCAAACCTGATTTATATATTAGATCATGCAAAATTCTTATTATTAGCAACACCATTTATTGGAGAGATTTCTACACTACTAAATCACTGGTGGTGCAGATTAACATTTTCCCATGATTATTATTTTTATTGTTCCTTACATTGAAATGATCTTTGTCTCTCATAAACAAAGTTCAAATATATAGAAGGGAGTTAAAGGTTTCTGATCACTGCCTCACATTCATTCCCAGTTGCTTTAAGGATGTATCTGATCCATTTGTTTTTCATTGGGCCAACAACAAATGGGATAAAGACAACTAGAGCAGAGAACTTCTGAAGTTTCTATTTTTTGTTTAATTAAAGTATCTATAAAGATCCAATCATTCATTTAAATGAGCATAACTGATATAGGGAGCTGACCTAGGAAATGAAATTAGTTCATAGTTGATGAATTCTAATTTGTGATTCTTCATTTACTCTCTCTCATTTACTCAATTTAAGAGGCTCTTTATTACAGGAGAAATGAGAAATTTTAAAGTGTTTTGGTAACTTATCTGTGAGATACTTTTTTAGTTGTTCTTGATCTCAAACAATCACCAAGGCACCTAACTTCTCCCATAGCAGAGATCATCCAGGCTCAGATAGAGTGCTATAATGCTGCCTATTTTAATCCACTCAGATCTATAGTACACAATTCCTAGCCACTGAAATTCCTGACTAAGATTACAAATATACTTCTACATTTCATCTCAGTACAGTACATTGGGCTGAATGTATTGGTGTGATAAACTGCAAGAAGTATACATTTAGTGGAATTAGTGGGGAAAACGGAAAAAAGTCAGTACTGATTTACTAACAAAACCACCACTACTTTCAAATGTTTGCTGGAGCATCACAAAATAGGTAGAGAAGGGAGGAGATTTCGATCAAAATTTTTGAAAGTGACCTGTGATTTTGTGGGCTTTAATTTCAGAGTCCCAAACTGAGATGCCTGGTTTTAAGAACGTGCTTGGCATTTAGTCACTGAATCAGACCCTTATGAAATGTCTAAAGCTCAAAAAGGTACTGAAAATCACATTTGAACATTTTTGCCTTAGATCCCATCTTCCTGTAGGACAATTTCTCTGATGACTGATGCATATTAAAATATGAGTGTGGATAGATAGATAAATAGCTAGATAGACACAGACTGAGTGTGGCAAAGTATTCTCCACCTCGTGCCACATAACAACAGTTCTCCCTGGCTAGGGTTACAAGATACCAAAACATGAAAAAGAGGACAGGGAAGTACAAAAAGGAGGACATGGAGAAAATGTAGTATTAATATCTGCCTGGCCCCACGACCCCTTCCCTGCTCCTCTGCCCGCCCCTGCGGTCCCTTCCATGATCCTCTGCCCCCCTCTTGCAGCCCCCTTCCCAGCTCCTCTCCCCCCCGCGGCCCCTTCCACGATCCTCTGCCCTCCCCACAGCCCCCTTCCCAGCTCTTCTGCCCCACCTGTGGCCCTTTCCCAGCTCCTCTGCGCTCCCCCCCCCATGGCCCCTTTTCGGCTTATATGCGAGCATATACGGTAGCTTCATATAAAAAACTGAAATTTTAATCATAAGTAAAAAGCCGGACAAAATCATGTATTTTTAAAATGCCTGCCGGACGGAGGACGTGAAGGTAAAAAGGAGGACGTGTCCTCCTTTTGCCGGACGTCTGGTAACCCTATCCCTGGCACAGTAGGCCTGTAGTAAATCTGCCCCACCTCGGCAAATCCTCTTTTGTACTGCGCTACTGTATTCCAGCTGGCCTTGGCCTAGGCCTGTGGACGGCCCACCTGGTAGGCTGCTCTGGATTAGTGTGCCAGGGGGGTTCCTGATCCTGGGGGGTTACCCTTTGATAGGGCTTTTGGCTATAGTGGTCTTGTCTGGTGAGGGCCCAGGCCGGTGTAGCTCCTTTCTCCAGGCTGGCCTTGGTCCTTCCTTCCTGCGGTCACTACCACTTTCTTGAAAGGGTCTCAGGCCTCTGCCTTTGGGGAGGGGAATGTTCGAGGAGGCGGAGATGGCTGCGGCAGCTGCTGGTGGTGGTGAGCCAAGCCTTTTGGGCCTTGTCTCTTCTCTTTTCCCCCCTGCGTGCCAGCAGGAATATGTTTTTTATTAGGCTTGGCGTAGCCCTTGATTGCACTCAGGTGTCCCTGATTGCCCTGTAAAGGTCTCTTCTTTGCCTGCTGGAAAAAGGGCCTTGAACATTCTAGGGCTGACGTACTTTCCCTCAAGTACTCTTCTGTAGCCATCTGGCCTGACTTTACCACTATATGTATATGTATACACACACACACACACACAATATGAGTGGAAAATAATAGATTGGATATAAAACTGCAAAATTAGGAGATACTTACACTGCCTATCATGCTTTGAGTCAGCAGACTGACTAATTAGTCTCCTCTTGGATTCACTTCAAAAGTCCTGTATTTTATATCTGCCTAAAATGGTTAATTTTGACATCAAATTAAATAATAAATACAAGCAAAATTACAACTTGTTTGTTCTATGCAACAGTGATGCAAAATATAAGCTATACATTTCACTGTAAAAAATTCATGCGCTTGTAAGAAAGGGTACAAAGGAAAGTCAGATGTATGACATCCAGGGTCCAAATTGGTTCCAATTTGCTGTCTTTGCACGTTCTGGCAGCATAAATGTTGACAACCATCTACCCAGGAATTTCCACAGTACAGGGGCATTCCTTCCGTAGCATAAAGCCAGTCCCGCAGCTGTATTTTATCCTCCCCCTTCACAGCTGCTGGTATAATGGCATGACCCTGAGCTTTGGCTATTCCCAGCTTTTCCTTAATTTGACTTAAGGAGCATCTTAAATCGAATTAAGGAAAGCCCAGTGTAGACCCGGAGTAAATTAAGTCAATTTAAGACTTAGGACTCCACCTGTGTCATTAACTAAATTCTACTTTTACTATTACTTAATAAAACCAAGAAATCAAAGAAGTAGGTGCTATCTCAGCATAATGCCATTGCACTATGAAACAAACCAAAATTCAGATTATGGAGCATTTTACATTTCATCCAATTCATTCATATAACAGGTTTAATTTACACACAGTTTATGTCACCCAAATATTAAATATTGAAGTTAATGTGTAGTTATTCTATCTTTTTGTTATAGGGGCTTTGGATGACCACAGTAGTATTTGTATATTTTAAAGGATTCTTAGCTGAATATAAGGATGAAAGTGTTAGATGTTACGCTAGATGGGGTTTAATATTTAATGGTGAGAAGGGGGTAATACTTAGCCTCTGTCCAGCGATAATCTCAGATACAAGGTCAAGTAAGCATTTTTGAAGATGTAGGATGGAACCCTCTGGTTCTTAAATTTGTCTTGACTTAATTTTTCCTTCTTGGATAAGTCTCAGCTTCTAGGTCCCAGATCCCAAAAGGATTTTGGTGCTTCATTTCAGCTTTGAATAAAAACCTCAAACCTCTGCTTAACTGCCTAACTTTAGAAGCACCTAAAATCCCTTGGTGCCTACATTTTCACTGTAGAAGTCCCTTGGACTACGTCTACACTAGAAAAAGTTAGGTCGACTTAATAAGGTCGACTTTAAGTTGACTTAAAGCCAACCTTATTAAGTCCACTTTGTTAAGTTGACCTAACCACCCTTAAGTCGACTTAATAAAGTCGACTTAAAGGTTACTCCACGGCTACACCATCCTTAAGTCGACTTAAGGAGCCGACTTAATGGGTGGCTCTTATTAAGTCGACTTAAGCTTTCATTAAGTCAACTTAAGGAATTTCTTAAGTCGACTTAATGAAAGTCTGGTGTAGACAGGGAGTAATTTAGGTCGACTTAAGCCTCCTTAAGTTGACCTAAATTGCTAGTGTAGACAAAGCCTTGGATGCCTAAATTTCTGCCTCTGGGCATGTACACAATGTGTTAGTACCTGCGTGCCTCTCTCACACCTAAACCCCAATGGAAGCCTCAAACCAGAAGAAGATAGTCATTGCCCACCTACCTCATCTGCAGAGTCTGATCTGGTAAGTGGTCTCAAAGCATGTCCCTCTCCCCACAAAAAGCTTAGGGAGAGGTACTCTCTTACATCCTTTAGCCCATTGGTTAAGACATTCATCCATTAAGTGGGAGACCCCTGTTCAATCCCCCTCTCTGCCCGATAGAAGACATTTATACATGGATTCCTACCTCTCAGCAGAGCAGAAGTAACCACTTGGTTATGGAATATTCTGATGTGAGGTCTCTCTGCATCTTGCCCATTGAAGCTCTTCCATTGAGTATGAATGTGCAATGGACTAGAGAGAGAGTGTTTCAGAACGACTCTGTAGTGCCAGGTTAGGCTGCCCGATGGACAGTTTTTACCATATCCCCAGGATAATTGAAGAAATGTATTCCAGCAACTTATAACATTCATAAGGCATCCATTCCAAAGCCAAGCTTTGTCATCCTATATTATCTGTCCTGAATCTGATACTATTCAACAGTTTCATTAATGACTTGGATAATGAAGTGGAGAGTGTGCTTATAAAATTTGAAGATGACAGCAAGCTAGATGGGATTGCAAGCACTTTGAAAACATGACTCGTACAGTGTACTGCAGTAAATTGAAGACTTGGTCTGAAACAAAAAAGGATAAAATTCAATAAAGACAAATGAAAAATACTACACTTAGGAAGGAAAAACTTAAATGCACAAATGAGGAATAACTAGCTAGATGATTGTACTGTGATAGATTACACCATTTTTTTGCAAGTCTCAATGGCAGTCATTTATTTGCACAATGGGGTTCATAGCATTCTTGAAAAGCTAGCAGGAGTGATGAAAGTCTATAAACAAAAAGAATGCTAATGGCCAGGATTTAAAGAAGTGGTCATTAATTTTAGATGCATCAAGTTTTCAGGGGTTCAGTTTGAGGCACCTTAAAGGGACTTGATTTTCAGAAAGTGCTGAGCCCCAACTTATTTTCTGTCCACAAGAAATGCAGGTTGGGGGCAATATTTAAAGTTTCACAGATCCTCTTTTTTATTGATGTTAGAGCCATGGAATACTTTTAAATCTAGCATAATTCGGCATATTTTCTTCAGATTCAAAGAAAGGGTCGTTTTCAGAACAAATGACTGTGGTTACTGGGTGACTACCAATATCATTTTAAATTTTTCAGAAGTTGTTTCTTATTTGCTGAGAATCACTGAGGTGATTAGTATATTCCAGCTTGGATAGCCATGCAGATGATCAATGTAAAACAACAGAAAAAGATGAGAAGTTATAGAAGAATATAAGATGTTACATTCCAGCTAATTCAGTGTCACCCTCTTAAAGATTATAGGATTTAGTGAAAGTGGATGCAATATGGTTTAAAAGAAAACAAAACAAAACAGTACTAATTTCCACCATGAAGCATAGCTAGTACCAATAATGTTTATATACTTTTATTAAGAAACCTATTACAATGAATGTCCAGTAAAAAGGAATATAAAGAGGCATCCTACCTGAAGAGTGAGATAAGGAAAAAAATAACAAAAATATAATGATGTTTTTTTCATGAGCATTAACATTTATCCCTGTTTTATCAAATGATGGAAAGAAGATGCCATTGTCTCCTTAATGGCTCATCAGGTTTCTCCCTGGGCCCATTGTACCTGGGAGCTTCCTTAACATTAAGGAGACAATGGTTGTAGACAGCCTGTCTGGGGTGTTTCCCCAGAATCACACAAGTTAAAGTATAGATATAACAACCATATTCCTAACTTCTAATACAAATACAATTCCTATACATAAACTATATAATAATTCCCAGCAAATTACTACCTTTCTATTGATACCAAACATGACATAGTTCCTATGATTTATAGCATTTATGAGATATTAATAGAAAATAATATCATAAATGGTTCCCTAAATCCGGATAGCATCACACAGGGCTCTGCCCCACCCTTTGGGGGGGCATGCCAGGCTCTCTCTGTGCCCCCCCCCCGGCAGGGACGGCATTGGTGTAGTCCTGGGGTAGCCCTAAGTTGACTTAGGGCTACCCCACATCTACACTGGCTTAATTCGACTTTAAAAAGTCAAATTAAGCCTTAAGTCGAAGTAATTCTAGGTTTAATAAAGTCGACTTAATTTTCCTTAAGTCGACTTAAGCAAGCTGCTTAAGTCGACTTAAGAAAACTATAGTGTAGACGCAGGGTAAATTATTTCAACTTAAGCAAGCTTAAGTCGACTTAATTTACAAGTGTAGACGCAGCCTAAGAATCTTCTTTACCCTTGAAATTTTTCATGGACAAAGAGAAGACAGCTGGAGGATGGAAATGGAAAGGAATGTTTATAGATGAGGAACTTTCCTTTGCCTAGTATTGTATTCTTCTTTCAGAGTCATATCTGACCACCTTCGCATCTTCTGCTGAGTTTAGCCAGCAATGCACCTCTGTGTGGGCCCTGTTCAAAGCCTACAAAAGTCAGTGGACAGACTCCCATTGACTTTGAATCAGGCTCTGCGTATAAGGAGAATTAGAGTTGCTGTTACTTCTACTACCACCTGAAAATATTGTCTATTAACTTTTCTCCTCACAGTTCATTTCTTATTTTGTAAACAAGGTAGGTGAGGCAATTTGTCCCAACCCATGAAGGAGTCCTTTACACTTAAGGTTAAAACTGTGACTAATTTTCAGTTCATATTTGATTTGTGAATGAATGCTGGCAATGCTTGTACTTGCAATCAGGCAAGTACAGAATACAAAAGGCATTCATAGCTAATGAACTCTGTGTTTGGTGTTGTATCATGATGGTTGCTATTTTACCTCTGAAATGCCACTTTGTGGTTTCCCTGTAAATTATGCATCAGTGTGCATCATTTCTGATCATTTTAAAAGAGATTCCCTCCTTCACTCTCTCCAGCTTCCAGATGCTCTCCATTCTATTTCCTACTGCAGCCTAACTCTTTCTGCCTCTTCTTCATACTTTGATTCACTAAATAAAACAATTGGGAAATAATGCATAATTGGATTAGGTATGCCTCTACTTGTATTTCAAGAATTCTATTCTTTTATAATGGAATGCATCATGAGGGTATAAACTCAACATAATGAAAAATAGAAATTTTAAACTTCCAACTGTCAGTACAGTATGTCTTTTTAAAAAAAAAAAAAATCTAATTTGCTTATTTCCACTTCATTGTGATACTCATTGCAAATGTCTCTGATGAGCAAATGCAGGACTGGATTTAGGGGCAGATGACCCAGGCAACTCCCTTAGGCTTGATGTGCTGCTTTCATTGTTAGTGAAAAAAGAGAAAATAGAATGTTTAAAGTAAAATATTTTAGTTATTCCATATGTGGATTCATTTTTCACTAACCTCCTAAAATATTTTGGATCTTTGTAGAATCTTGTGGAATCTTCCATGGTCTCTAAGCACTACATTTTCCTTGAACCTTCTAGAAGGTTGTCAGCCATGCCCCTCATGGGTATATAAAAAGGGTGGGGCATGGCCAGTCAGATAGTGCAAAAGAAAAATGAACTGAAGTGAAGTGAGAGCCTAGCAGCAATATCGTGAACCTTGTTTTATTACGTAATTGTGAAAGTATTTTTGTTTTAAGACTGAAGAGTGGAAGTAGTGACTAATAAAGGACTTATTTAACGAAATGCCAGAGATATCCATCTAATCCGTATCTATAGAACAATATAAAAGAAATACTGTTATTTCTTTTTCCATGCTTAACATGAAATGCTTGATGATTATTTAATATTAGTCCACCTAATGTTGGTGCACAGTTCAATTTCTTGATGTTAATACATTTCAGTTATTCTTAAAAAATTAAAAAAGGTTTCTATAAGCTTTGAGCAAACAATTTTTTTTCTTGTATATTGCACGAATACATACAGATTTACAATTCCTACCATGCAAATTTATCATCGTATATGACAGGGATAAATCATGCATGCAAATCATGTATCAAAGTCATGAACTGGGCTACAAATGCAATAAAAAATAAGGTATTCAGAAGTTTAACACATAGGATCAGGGTACCACTTGGTCTAGGGGTGGCCCTGATCAAATGTCTCAGAATAGCATGTTCATAAATAGCTGTTTTCAGTACCAACAAAATAGCCAATTAACAATGATGGGGGTGGAGGAGTTGATGGAATACATTAGAATAAGCCATAATACTGTTTATATAAAGAATCAGCTGATCAGGATAAGGTTCTTGATCTCCCAGTTACCTCAAGTTTGGTGTGATAATTGGTCTTACCAATTTATCCTATTTGTGAGTTTAATGATAAAAAATGAATGTAAGTTTATATGATATCATAATAACCTGTAACAAACAATTGTTGATGGTAAAAGGACTGAAAGGGAGACAGTAAAACTAAATTAATCCAAACAAAAAAAGCCAGCTGATCTAACTCAAGGCCTGTGTTAAGATTATGCCTGTTAAACAAGAAAAGCATGGAGTCAGAAATCAGTGAACTAAAAGTGGTGTGTCAAAAAGTAAGTCCAATTGGTGGACAAAATAATGAGATAGGCTATTCCGCCCATTATTCCTTTTGTGGTTCTTAAAGAAACTCTGGGGAGAAATATGCGCTACTAGAGTGAGCTTCACCATCATGGTTGCCACCCTCACCACCTTCTAGGACACTAGGTCTTCATCACCCTGGTCCTGAGTCACGTCCAGACCAAAACAGGTCAGAGAGAGGGATCCTCCAGCTAAATCATCACCGTGGATGAAACAAGATCAAACTTAAACAACAGCAGCAGCAACAACAGCTCTAGCCCATCTCAACTAACATTCTTTTCCCCCAAAGGGCAGTTAACACGTTTGATGTCATTTATGACTGCCACATAGGGGACTTTCCTTCCAAAAATTCCCTCCAGCTAAAGGGAAAGGGAACAAAAATTGTTGTTAAAGTGAAAGCCATATTTATTACTTTGCATTTCAAATATTTCCTTCTTTTCTTTATGTCTAATCAACAGTTTAAAAGGATTTTTAATGGTCCTAATTCGAAGTAGGCTGAGATCTCTATATACCAAACCTTGACTTTATTACGCTGTTTAATGTTGGATAATGACAGTCATGTTAACACCTTCAGCTCATTTATGCCATTTGAATTAATACAACAGTTTATACATCCACACACTAATGCTTAGAGAGTAATGAACAATAAACTAACTATATTGAAGATTACTGGGACATCAAGATCAGTTATCCTGCTTGGCTCATTCTTTCTGACAAGTTAATTCATGTTAACATACTTCTTTCCTTTGTTCTGAGATTGACACAGAGATTATCTTTCAGCAGAGCTGATGTTTTTTTCTCACATTTAGTTGCTTATTTAAAAAAAAAAAAAAGAGAAAGCTGAAATACTACTTTAGGGACTTTTTTTTTTTTCTGAGTTAGCCTGCATTGATTTACACTCAAAGCAGGGGTGTAGCCAGCCCCTGCTTTCTGGCGGGGCCCCTTATTCTTCAGGCACTTTTAAAGACTAACAGATTTATTTATTACATGAGCTTTCATGGGAGAAAATCCCACTTTCTTCAAACAGTCTGACGAAGTGGGATTTTCTCCCATGAAAGCTCATGCAATAAATAAATCTGTTAGTTTATTGCAGAACCTGTGGCACTTTTAAAGACTAACACTACCTCTTTGGAACTTGATTACTCTTCAGTGTGGATCCGGCCAGTCCTGCTTCTGGTCATCTGACTGGAAGCTTCCTGCTGATGCTCCAGTTGGAGCACTGGGAGGAGGAGGGAGGGGGAGAGGCCAGAGCTGTGGGTGGAGGAGCAGCTACCTCCCCCACCTGTCTGTCTGCGGCTGCTCCTCCATTCACAGCACTGCTGCTCGTGGTCACCCGCTGCCATGGCAGCAAGCTCATGCCACTGCTAGGGTGGGTGGGCCTGCTGGCCAACTGGGTGGGCATGTGCCCGCCCATAGCTACACCCCTGACTCAAAGGTGTGTTTATCGCTAGTCTTTTCTGGAATGGACTGTGTCGTTTATGGCTCACATTGTGGCGAAAAAAGTTCATATACAAAATGTAAGGGTCAAGATTTCAATGTCAGTTGCATAAATTTGAGTACAGAGCAAATGGAGTACTCTGGACTTACACTGATATAACAGAGCAGAAGTTGGCTTGAGGTATTTAGAAATTAAACTAAATTTTATTTTTAAGGTGGGAAAATATTTGGCTAAAGGCCTGCCAACTGCATGTTTGTACAGGACCTAGCACTATGGGATCCTGGTGTTTGACTCGCACATGTAGATGCTACTATACTATAAATAAATAACAAGAAACTTGTAACAAGGCAGGGCATCTCCCCAGCTTGCTGAGGACTCACTGTCACATCTACAAGTCTCTTTTAAGTCATTTTATTTCTCAAACATAAGCAATAAAATAAACAAAAACAGTTCTTCAGCTCATCCTAGTCTGCAATCGCCAGTGTATTTTTCCCCTTGACCTATCAAGGTCTCGCTGCCTACCCTCCTCAGGGGAGTCTGGCAGTCCTGCTTTCTACATCTTCCTAGCTCTGACTTGCCAAGGTTGTTTCCTCCTTCCTCAGGAACTCTCTTTTAAAGCCTCATTTGGATCAGCTGAAGTGGCATGGCATAATTACGCTGCTCCCTCTAAAAGGGCCAGTGTCCCCTGATGATAGCACTGTTGAAAAAGTCATACTGCTTTTGAGCGAACTGTATTAACAGAAAACTGTATCCAAACACGATTTAGGTGCTCATGTATCATGGTGATAGAAATAAGAACCAGAACAGAAGAAAATAGTTTATATTAAAAATCTTCCCAACTTCTACTCTAGGTTTTAGGTGCCTGTTTGAAGTCAACAAAGTTTCATGAGGAATGAATTTGGATCTATATATTTTAAATAAGTAATAAATGTTCTATTACTATGCATAGCATTCTATTTTTAGATTTCTACTTCAATGCAAAATATTGCACAAGAATGTAATAGTTATGTTTTAAGATTACATATTCTAAGAGAGAATTATTTAAGAATAAAGAAGCAATAGTAAAGAAAACAGAACTTTATTCCCACTGAGTAACACTATTTCTCAGTCTGCTGCCATAATGCAAGTCCTCAGATTCTGCGGAAGAATTAAAAAGCCAGCCAACATTAAGAAATCCACTTCTGACCAAGGCAGCTTAAATGTGCTGATTCTAAGGGGATTTATTTTGTCTATCAAGAAACAAATAAGAAGAGACGTATTGGTCTTGATTCACTTCTGTTACACTGGTTTAAAGCCTGTTGTAATTCAGTGACGTCAGAGTTACAATGGCATCGTGCCATCAGTATAATGAATGGAGAATGTGATCGATTTCTATGTTTATCATTGCAAGGGAATGTTATAATAGCCTGGGAAGTTGAGAGTCCGCTGACTTCAGTGAGAAAGGAAGGCACAGAGTTATTACAGGATCAGGCTTGAATAACATAGAAAAATCACATTAGATTGCAAATTGTTCATGAAAGAAAATGAGTGCTAAGATGACAAACCAGGACAAACACAAAATAGTGTTTGCTCTGCTGCCAGTTTTTAGTTACATATCGTGATATTATGCATGAGAACGCTTAGAGAAAGCTCTGTGGAAGGGACCTCTCACAAGACTTGTTTAGGTTAGGAATACTTCGTGAAAAATCCCCCTTCTGTTGTTAACAATGGTACCGCTACAGTGATGTTAGTAATTGTATGATCAGTGGTAAAGACAAGACTTCTGTGGCTACAGCCATTTTTAAACACCGCACTGATCCAGGGCCAGATTATCAAAGGGACTTTAGGGCCTGGCCTAAAGGGGGCCCCAGGCTTGAGCCCCTAAAACTCCTTTAATAATCCAGGGACCCTCAGCGCTCGCAGGCTGAGGCGCACAAAGCGCTCCTGCCCCACCGGCATTGTGGGGAGGAGGGGACGGGGCCCTTGAGCAGGGCAGGGGACTCTGCACTCCCACCCTGCCCCTGGGCCAGCTGATCCGCCCCCAGGGCAGGGAAGGGCTGTGCTCATTCTGCCCCCGGGATGGCCCAGCTGGCACGTCCTGTGCTCTGGCCCGGCCATGTGAAGCTCTCTGGCGCCTGTGGCCTTGGGGGGCTACATTGGGACCTGCTGCTGCTCCACGGCACACGAGCTGCCCCCTCCCACAGACTGGCTGGAGTGGGGGGAGAACCCTCAGGTTCCAGAGCCACCCCAGTGATGTGGTTGGGGGGGCAGCCCCTGTGATGGGAGGCCCAGGCTGCAGGTCCCACAGTGGGGGCGGAGGGGCCCCAGGTGGGGGGCAGCCTGAGGCGCCCAGGCCAGTTAATCCAGCCCTGCACTGATCAGGTCTTATCGAGATTCCCCACCATTGCTAATAAACAGAAAATCTGCTCAGGCTGCTGTACCATCTACACTAGAAAACGGCACTATGTTAACTAACATTTTAAGGTAATGTGAAAACGGGCTTTTTTTTATTTCAAAATGTGGCCACGGGTCATGGTTAACTGTAGGAACAACCAAAGATTACCGTGGTTTTAGCCTATACTACCTACTTTGTTGTGTTTAAATACTATGTTAGTTACAACATGTTAATATCTTTTAACCAAATGCATTTTTGTAGTGCCCATATTTCTTTGATCAAACTTTATTTACTGGTGTTACCACTAAGGGGAAATTTTAAAAAAGCTTCGCTAGTACAGACCAAATTATTGAGTTTCCTGAGCTCTCTGTCCTTCTCCTCAGGATTTCTCTAAGTAAATATGTAATATAACTCATTGTCTCTGAAAGCTGATGTGCATTGTTCTTTATTTTGATTCCACACAATTACAGCTGCAGCTATACTCTCTTTTTCACATAGGGGATTGCTGGGAAAGTGTGATATCACAAAAAGGATCATGAACTTCAGAATTATGTCAATCAAGAGCAGATGAACTCTTAAAGCAAAAGATCCTATTTCTTTTAAAATACCCGTAAGTACTTAAAAAAAAGAAAAAAGGAAGGAATTATGAAAATAGTGAACATGCGGTATAGGCAGAATTGTTTATAAATAGACTATCTTCATAAGACAGCAGATGCTCTGTACAATAAATATTAAATATAGCTGTCATTACTTCTGCATGTACAATCTGTCATGCAAGGGGGCTCCTTTAATTCCTTGTAGGTTTTTGGTTAATTACATTTGATCCTAACCTGAAGGAAATAGCAGAAGAGTAGTTGTGTCTGTGAATGGGGGTGTAAGAAGCAAGTGGGGAGTGAGTGCAAGAGAATTTTAAACTAGATCTGTGATGACAAATGTTACTGCTGTACCTATAGCAAGTTGGCATGTTGATATTTGTGTAAAAAATGGATGCAGAAAACATTTATGAATTCAAAGATAACTACTGCTAGACTCCATGGAAGGATTGCCAAGATAAGAAATCCAAAATAAAGTAAGGAATTCACAAATGTTCTGAATCAAAGAGTGCGTTAAAAAATAGCAGGCTCTAAAAACAAAGGGACAGCTTCTCAAGAGATTAATTATTCTCCAGATCTGCAAAGTAATTCTGATGCTGCCATCAATTCCACACTTACTAACAATGCTAACCAAAGGCCTTTGCATAATAAAACTTTTGCTATTTAGACAGTTTTTTAAAATCAATTTGTCATATAGGCTCCTTCATTATAATCCAAGGTCAAGAAACATTTGAAATGAATGAATTGCCAGGATATGAACAGAGCTGTATTTTTAGTGTGTGTTTCAGGACAGTTTCTCTTTTAGAAGTCAAAGGAGCATCTTGGTCTAATGTCTAGATTCTATACATATCCACAGCAACTGTATGGTATTATAGCATATTTAATCACATAAATACTGGGGACAAAGTTCCAGAGGGGTAACCGTGTTAGTCTATTTCAGCGAATCAAACAAGGAGTCCTGTGATGCTTTTAAAGACTAACAAATGTATTTATCGCATGAGCTTTCGTGAGTAAAATCCTTCAGATTCAAATTCTTTCAAAACAGCTTGCTTGGTTTATTGAAAAAGTCTGAACTGACCTTGTGACTTACGCTCCTCTTCATTTATATATTCCATTACATAGTGTAGTTTCCATTTCACATATCTGATGTGAATTTTACCCACAAAAGCTCATGCGATAAATACATTTGTTAATCTTTAAAAGTGTCAGAGGACTCCCTGTTTGTTTTGCTGAACTAGACTAACATGGGTACCCTTTGGAACTTGTCCCCAATATTTATGGCTATGTCTACTCTTACCAAAGTTAGTTTGAATTAGTTAATTCGAACTAACTAATTCAAACTAATTTTAGTTAGTTTGAATTAACTTAATTCCAACTAGCATGGCCCCACTGGAATTTTAGTTCGAACTAAGCAAGTGCCATGCATGTTAGTTGGAATTAGTCAGTTGCATTAAGTTCAATGCGCTGGTTAGTTTGAACTAACATGGCCACATTGAACTTAATTCAAACTAACTAGTTCAAATTAAGCGTTGGTTCGAAAGGTATAATCGAATTTATTAGTTCGAATTAAGGAAGCCCTTAATTCGAACTAATGAAAGCCTAGTGTGGCCAAGGCTTAAGTTAGTTTGAATTAAGCTTCCTTGTTTCAAGCTAACTTGCCAGTGTAGACATAGCCTATGTGATTAAATATGCTTTAATACCATACTGTTGCTGTGGATATGTATAGAATTTAGACATTAGCCCAACATACTCCTTTGACTTCTAAAAGAGAAACTGTCCTGAAACACTCAATAAAAATACAGCTCTGTTCATATCCTGGCATTTCATTCGTCTCAAATATTTCTTGTCCTTGGATTATAATGAAGGAGCCTATGTAATAAATTGATTAAAAAGTGCCACGGGGCTCCCTGTTTGTTTTGATAAATATTGGGTTAGTTCCAGCAGTCATGCATGCTATGCAGCAGACCTACAGCTGAGAACAATAACCTCCAAATTCCTCAGTCAGTGCACTCAATGTCCCTCCCTCTCCCCCAAAAAACAAAACAAAACCAAAAAAACCCTCTACATTCTTGAATGAACCCACACAGGAAAATGATCAAAGACAAAAACACCCTATCGTCTGTCGGTGAACATTTTTCTCAGAATAACTGTTCTATATCTGACTTATTCGTCCTCATTCTTAAAAGGAAACCTGCATAACATTTTCAAAAGCTGAATCTGGAAACTTACATTCATTACTTTTCTAAACACTAAAATAATAGTTTTAATAAAGGCACTAGATTTATGGTTTATTGCAACAATCTTTAAATTTACTAACCCCCTTTTTGTCCTCTGACAACAGGGATGTCAATGGGTCATTTCATCTTGAATGGTCCCTTAGAATATTCGATCTTGTATTTACCGGTTGAGAGTCCGATACCTGAAGAAGAGACCTCTATAGTTTGAAAGCTTGTTTCTCTCACCAACAGACGTTGGTCTAGCATAAAAGATACCTCACCCATCTTGTCTCTCTAATATCTTGGGACTTACACAGCTCCAGTATTGCATACGAATTCCTGTTTGGCAGACTCCGTAGAGAAGGAGAAATAACTTACCCGGTACCTTTTCTTTGGATGACCCCTTCCGGCCAACTCAAGGTCCTCAACAAGGACATTTTTTACTGCTATGCCAACTACAGGTAATTAATTACAAAATGTTTTATAATCAATTTCTAATGTTTTAAACCAAACTATAGTTAGTAAGCCCCTCTCAGGAAAATCAAGTCTATATGGTTAAATTCCTAGCTAACTTCATGTTTTCTCTGCCCATCCCTCATTCCTGGTTATAGGAGATTCTGCATGAGATATATATCCATAATGTCATTTCTTTTTTCTCCTTCCCTGTTATTCAAGTTACAGTAGGAAAGCTCTTTCAAAGGGAGGGCCTTACAGACTGCCTTTAACATAGTCTGACCAACAATCTTGACCGAGAATGCTTTGGGCTCAGTTAATTGAAGCCAGTGAAACTACAACAATTTATATCAGTTGAGGATCTGTCCCTTTATCTTCAGCTTTCACACACCTCAACTTGCACTGCAGTGTCCCAGAAAAAACAGAGCTCTATGTTGAATGAATTTTATGTAAATTTAGGAAGGATCCATATATTTATAAGGTAAGGAGTCTGCTGGAATTTCTTACGTTTAACCAATTGGTCAAAAGAATTTTTTTAACACTATGTTTTATTAACTCTGAAACAGCATGAAAGACAGTGTGTCCCTTTATTTTAAAAAATCATACACAAAAATGAAAGAAAGATCCAGCTGGAAATAGTTAACATTCTCTAAGCAGTATTGCTGTGAAATGGAAGACACTTCTTTCATGTGACATTTTTCAATTTTGGGGGGGGGGGGGGGTGAGGATGCAGGCAAGTAACACACAGTATGACCTTCCTCTTAAAGTATATTAAAATATGACTAGTATTATGTATGGAAATTTCTCTTCCAGCTACAGCATGTTGTGAAGAAAGTGGGAATTTTAGTTTTGATGAAAGAGGGAACAGAGCACAATGGCTAATAAATTGTGCTTAAAATAAATTAAATAGAATCACTCAAATCAGTAAAAGATTTATAGTTAACAGAGATGACAACAGCTGTTAATCATGATTTTTTTTTTGTTGTTGCCAGACTGCCTGATGGAAGAGAGAGTACTTCATGACCTGAAAAAGATGAAGGAGAGCTCTCTGTAAGTTAGAAAGCTTGTCTGTTTGTAAGTTGGTCCAATAAAAGATATTACTTTATCTCACCTTGTTTCTCTAATATCCCGGGATTTACACACTTGGAACAACACTGCAAACAACAATGGGAGGTGATGGTTTTAAAATTATTTTCCCACGAGTCATTAGAGTAATTGAAAGAGAATTAACTAAAAATGGAATCGTATAAACTGAATTATCCAAGTGGCTTACAAGGCAAAGAACTCTCTACATAGACTTCCAATAGCTCGTTTATGGATGGGCAGAAGGAATGTCATCTGAAGTGGAATATAGATTTACATGTGCACAGCTAGGGAATCATATCTCTCCTCTGAAACTGTTGCTTAAAATTGTCAGTAAGCAGCCATTGATTCTGGGGGAGGCTGGAAAAGCATTTACTGTCCCGCTCCCAGCGGGGCAGTGCGGGGCCCGCGCGTGCCACAATCCCCAAAGTCAGCGGGGTGGGCCGGGCCGGGAACGCTATGTCTGGCCCCTGAGCAGGCCCTCCCTACCCCCAGGGCAGAGCAGACAGGCCCAGGGGCGGAGAATTTGTGTGGGGCCCGGCCTCCGGGCTGGCCTCCCCCACAGGGCCGCATGTGGCTGGCTCCCCATCTGTGGCCTTGGCTTCCCGGGCCGGGGCCGGAGCCGGAGCCGGCTCCCTGCACTGGTGGCCTCAGCCTCCCGGGCCAACTCCCTGGGGGGCGGAGCAGGCCGGTGGGCCCGCCACACTCCCCTGCAGCATGTGTGTGTGTGTGTGGGGGGGGCTCGCCTAGGCCAATTGGCCCAGGGCCCCGATCCCCCCACGGGACGGCCCTGATCATATTTTAGTGAGGTTAAAAAGGTAACCACATCCCCTTGGAAGCCAAAGAGCACAGCCAGGGAATCATATCTCTCCTATGAAACTGTCGCTTAAAATTGGGGAGGTTGGAAAAGCATTTTTCCAGCTATTACATAAAGACATTGGCAAGAGACTTATGAATTGCACCGATTAAGGATATGGAACAGTAACTCCCACAATGATCTGAAGGCTCAGAGTGTTTTTAGTAAAGTAAAAGTAAAGGTGGAACCATATCAAGTGTCCCACATCTAACACCCCAATCTTTGGGGAATTTTGATCTGAACATTCAACCCAGTTCTATATTCAACTTATGTAACTAAAAAGAAGTTGGTGTGTCAGAGACAGAGTAAAAAGGCATTTAGAAACCTGTTATTAAAAGAGGTTCATGTTTTGTCTCACTTGTTCTTCCTCTCTATCAACAGGGTTTTCTAAATAGAGTTGCGAGATGTCTGATGAGGGGACTTAAAAAGATGTCAATGTCTGGGAGCAAGCTGGGGGTGAACATTAGTAAAACACAGATTAAAAATTTGAGAGCTAAGGCACAGATCCTGGAAGGTTTTTAGGCACCCAACTCCCAACAGTGGGAGTTAGGCATCTAAATATCTTTGAGGCTCTGGGTCCAAGCTCTAATAGCTGAAGTTTGGCCAGCTTTAGTCATTGGTTTTAGAGGAATGACTAGTCAGTCTTTTACTAGATTCCTCCTAGGACCTCCCATATTGAAAATTCTTTTTGCAGTTTGGAAGGTATATAATACTTTCACCTGGCACCAATTGTGAATTAACTTCTGGCATTTGGAGGGAACGAGAGAAGAGATGTTATACTCCAGAGCAAGTTTTTCAGCACAGGAAATAAGTTTGCTCTTTAGTTAAGTTCTGGTTGTCTTCCACCGAAAGAGAAATAGTTGCAATCCATCCTTCAGGTGGTACAGAAATAAAGGGCCTGAGTCAATAGTGTAAATAAGAATAAATCCACTGTAGTCAACGGAGTAAAACTGACATGGGAGAAAAATCAGGCCCAAAGAGGCAAACTGTAGGCTGGTTGGCGCTGGTCCACGCACCACGGGCTGGTCCACCGGCTAAACTAGGCCGCAACCGTCCACAAAAGCATTAGTAGCCCCCGGCCCCTAGGCGACAGGGCAGGCACGAGGGTCAGTTGTCCCCGGCCCCTAGATAGGGCGGGGCAGGCACAAGGCTCAAACCCCTCAGCAGCATCAGCAGGGCTCAAGCACTCCGGGTGTTTGGGAAGAAGGGGCAAGGAAGGGGGACGCAGGCCCACCCGTCTCCACTGCGTCCCAGCCCAGGGCCCTTCCAGTGACTGCGGGGTCAGTCCCTGGGTCAGCAGGGCTCCAGCCACAACATGCTGACACGAGCCATCTCCACTACCTGCTATGTAGCAGCCAGCCGCCCCAGGCTACTTCCTCCCACTCCGGGACCTGGGCACCTGGATCTGGAGTGACTTGTCAGGGACCTCTGGATAGATTGCTCAGGGAACTCTGACTAGTCCTTCTGTGTCCATGGGCAGCAGGTCCGGGAGCTCCTCGGCAGAGGGTCATAGGGTCTGCAGGCGCTGTCACACAGGCTGCCAGCCAGTTTCTGGCCAAACCGGGTAGTCACCTCCACCCCACGGCAGGCAGCAGGTCCAAAAGTCAGTGGCCCCAACCCCTAAATGGGGCAGGCAAGTCCCCAGAGTCAATTGGCCCCCCGGGCGGGATGGGGCAGGCACAGAGTCAATTGGCCCCCGGCCCCCAGGCAGGGCGGAGCAAGCACAAGAGCCACAAACTTCTTAACAAGGTAGGCAGGGATTTGAGTGCTCCGCGTAGTTAGGGAAAGAGGTGAGGGAGGGGGACGCAGGCCCACCCGTCTCCACTGCATCCCAGCCCAGGGCCCTATCTAGTGGCAGAGTGGTCTGCCACTGGGGTCAGCGGGACTCCTGCCGAAACACGCCAACCTCAGGCGAGGCCACCACCCACTATATGGCAGACAGTCGCCCCTGGGTACCTATGTCCACAGGGTCTTCCGCAAGATCCTCGGGGTAGACTGCTCGGGGGATCCCAACCAGGCCCTCTATGTCCATAGGAGGCAGATCTGGTAGCTTCTCAGTCTCCTCCGCTGAAGGCAGTTCCTCAAGGTCGTACGGGCCAAGCACCGCCGGTTGTTCCTCCTGGGAACTGAGGTCCTCGGCCGAGGGAAGCTCCTCAAGGTCGCAGAGCCCCAGTGGTTCCTCGGGGTCCTCCGCAGGGAGCATCCCTACATCTGGGGAGTGGTGCACCTGGGGCCAATCCCCCTAGACCCTCACCTCAGGGATCCTTTCCCAGTCACTGGGCCCCGGTAAACTGGGCAGGCCCTCCTGCCGTCTAGCCGGAGGGGACAGGGGTGGCCTCCTTGGAGGGGCCCAGCTTTCTCCAGCTCGCTGCTAGCAGGAAGCCACATCCTTCCTCCAAGGCAGCTCTCCCCTGACTGAGCTATCAGGCTGAGCTTTTATAGTTCCCTTTCCTGTTTGGGCTCCACCCCTCTGCTTCCAGGGCTGGAGCCCTGCAGTTCCCAGGTTTGTCCAGGCGGGAGGCGTTCAGGCCCTTCCTCAGGCCCAAGCTCCGTGGGAGGCCACAGCTCTTCTCTACAGGGCTCATCGGCCATCGGTTATTCTTCCTGGGGGCTGGGGTCCTCAGCCAAGGGGAGTTCCTTGAGATTGCAGGGGCATAGTGGTTCCTCGGGGTCACCTGTGGGGGGAGGCCCTGAGTCAGGATCACGGTGCCTCCAGGAACACTTCCCCCAGTCTCTAACCTCTGGGATCCCTTCCCAGTCGCTGGGACCAGGTAGACTGGACAGGCCATTGGGCCTTCTAGTTGGCAGAATGGGGGCCGCCCCCCAGTAGGGGCCGGGCCTGGTCCAGTTCATGGCCTCAGAGGCAGCACATCCTGCCCCGGCAGCAGCTCAGGCCCTACTGAGCTGCCACGCTGGTCTTTTATCCTTCTTCTTCCTGTCCTGGCCTCGCCCCTCTGCTTCCAGGGCCGGAGCCCTGCAGTTCCTGGGTCTGGCCAGAGGGGCATTCAGGCCCTTCCTCAGGCCCAGGCTCGGCAGAAGGCCAAGGTCCCTTGCTACACAAGCACAGGGAGGTTCTAGCTGTGAGGTCACACTTAAGTCTGTGCAAGTGTTCCTAATAAGGAAACACACCACTGCCCGGAGGAGGATAGTGTGGACATGAAAAGCCACAGTAATTACTGCAGTCGCTGTGCATTGACCTAACTTAGGTCAACTTAATTTTGTAGAGAAGAGTTAATCCTCCCCTTGCCAACAAAGTATAAAGATGCAAACTGGAAGTACAAAAATATAAGGACATGTCCTGAGGTTGCACTGGTCTCAATGCAGTATTGACAATCCAGTTAATTAAGTTAAAAGAGAGAGAAAAATTCTAAAAGGCAGTTAGATTAATTAGGTGGCAATTGCCAAAGGAGCCCATGTGAATAATAGGTGCCAGCAGAGCAAAGGATCTGCAGAGGTTCAGATACCTGTAATAGTAAGTGTTGGCATCAAAAGTTTCTCTCCAAACAAAAGAGAATTGGGAGAACTCAGGAGAATCTTGATGGAGCCATACATAATAATACTTAGCATTTACATAGCCCTTTATATTCAAAGATCACAAAGCTGTTTAAGAAAAGAGGATATGTTTTATCTGTAATTTACAGTTAGCAGCTTCACTGTTTCCCACTGTTTGGAATAGTTTGTGTTAGAGAGATTCAAAATGAATCCAATGCCGGTTTTCTTAACAATCCGAATGACTATACACATATACACTGATCACATTTAAGAAGGAGAAAATGAAGAATTGGATTGCTGGGTTGAGCAGAAATGACTGTCCTCTGGGTTGAAAAGCGCATCAAAAGTGGAATATAATGTCTGAACACTTATCCTCTGATATTGCTTAAATTTGGTTCAAATGGAGCAACACCCCCAAGAGGAACTTGAATAATGAAGTGAAAATATCTCCTCAGTGTTTACACTGTTTCTCACATTTGATTCCCCCCCAACACACTTTGAATATGCTTGGTCACATCTTTCAGGGATCTGGAAGAGCTCAAAGCTCAGTTCTGTTCTGCAAAGTAGCTATGAATACAAGAGACATGCTCTCTCTTTGCATGTAGAGAAAATTCTGATTACATTAATAAGAAGTACATATGACTGCTTTTTACTCCCAGCACAGCAAGCCACAGCCATGAGAGTGCAATCTGAATTCTATTCCTTCCTTTGCGTCATCAACAGAACTGGTTTCTAAATTCCAGTGAATACACTGCAGCAAGGCAGTTGAAGCCTTTGAATGTTTTCATTAGCCACGCAAGCATCTTATCAATTTTTAAAAGCTTGCCAACCACTCAGCCTCAACATCTTGTGGTAAAGAGTGTCCCACTTAATTATGTGTTGTAATAAACTAATACACTTTATATGTGTTAAAATTGTTGTCTTTTATCTTCATTGGGTGCCCCTTTCTTGTATTACAAGACAGTATAAATAGTTCCAGAGGAGTAGCCGTGTTAGTCTATATACAGTAAAAACAATGAGAGTCCTGAGGCACCTTAAAGACTAACAAATTTATTCGGGCATAAGCTTTCATGGGCAGGGCTGTCCCTAAGGGGGGGGGGGGCGAATGGGGCAATCGCCCCAGGTCCCGCGGTTATGTGGGCCCCGCCCTGTCCCACTTCCTGAGAGAGGCGGATGTGTAAAACCATTGTGTCCTTAATGTTTAGGAATTTTCCAGGTACAAACTGTCCTTATGTCCTTAACGGCTCATCAGTTTACTCCCTGGGACCATTGTACCTGGAAAATTCCTAAACATTAAGGACACAATGGTTTTACACACCTGCCTCTCTCAGGTATTTACACAGATTCATACAAGTTAAAGTGTAGATATAACACCAAATTCCTAACTAACTTCTAATTGAAATAGAATTCCTAGACATAAACTATATAATCATTCCCAGCAAATTACTACCTTTCTATTGATACCAAACATGACATAGCTCCTATGGATTATAGCATTTAGGATATATGGATAGAAAACAATATCATAAATGCTTCCCTAAATCCAGACAACGTCACATCCTTCCCACATGCCTTGCCAGGGTCCCTGTCCCCCTTTGCCCCATTGCACACAAGGGGTGCCCCCCCCCGCCACCGTGGACCTGCCCAAGGTCTCTCTAGCCCCACAAAGTCGATCTAGAGCATCCAGTGTGGATGCTCTAGGTCGACTTTGTAAGTTCCCCTTTAAGTCGACTTTAATTTTAAGTGTAGACACACTAAGTCGACTTAACTAAGTCGACTTAAAGTAACAAGTGTAGACATAGCCATAGAAACTAGATAATATCCCCCCTCATATTTGTATCTTCTGAAAACTTAGCCAGCTCCCTGTTTGCTCCTTTTTACTCCCTGTTTACTATAGTTAGTACCAACATTCTTGTGGACCCCCATTATACTACATTGCAAATTGTCCTTTTATTCCTTCCTCGTAAGTCAGTCGTCCCTAAGCCAGTAGTCCCTAAGCCAGTATAATTCATGACAGATCACTTCTTCTCATCATTGCTTAGTTTCCTTAATAGCTTCTTGAGACGGACTTTGTCAGAGGCTTTTTGAAGGTTCATGCAATCTGTTGTAGGGATTCTCCTTTATTCTCCCACTATTTTGTTCACATGGTCAAATAATTTTAGTAGATCGGAGAGGCAATTTTTCCTTTGTAGAGGCTAAGTAAGCTAATCCGCACATGTTCATCCATCCGTTTTTTTAATTCTCTCTTAATCAACGAGTTTGTATGGAATTTCCAGAGGGGTAGCTGTGTTAGTCTGTGCACAGCAAAAACAACAAGAGTCCTATGGCACCTTAAAGATTAACAAATTTCTTCTGCTCTGATCCCTCAGAAAGAGACAAACACCTATAAGATCTCTACCAAATGTTTCTAAAAGTATAGTACCGACCTGTGGAAGTGAAAAAACAAATCGACAGAGCCAGATGGGTACCCAGGAGTCACCTACTACAGGACAGATCTGACAAAGAAAACAACAGAACACCACTGGTCATCTACAGCCCCCCAGCTAAAATCCTTCCAGCACATGATCAAAGATCTACAACCTATCCTAGAAAATGATCCCACACTCTCTCAAGCCTTGGGAGGCAGGTCAATTCTTGCTTACAGACAGCCCCCCAACCTGAAGCACATACTCACCAGCAACCAAACACCATACAATAGGAACACTGACCCAGGAACCTATCCCTGCAACAAACCCCTTTGCTAACTCTGCTCACACATTGACTCCGGTGATACCATCACAGTCTCCAATCAGATCAGACACACCTTCAGGAACTCATCCAGCTGCACATCTAATAATGTGATATATGCGATCATGTGCCAGCAATACCCTTCTGCCATGTACATTGGCCAAACCGGACTGTCCTTACGCAAAAGAATAAATGGACACAAAACGGACAACAAAAATGGTAACATCCATAAACCAGTAGGAGAACACTTCAATGTCCCTGGACACTAAGGAGCAGACTTGAAAGTTGCCATACTTCAACAAAAAAAAATTCAAAACCAGACTTTGGTGTGAAACTGCAGAGCTGGAACTGATTTGCAAACTTGACACAGTCAGACTGGGTCTGAAAAGGACTTGGAATGGTTAGCACATTATGAAAAATAATTGTCCCTGTTCACACATTCTTACCTTCTAATCAACTGTGTGAATGGGCCTCATCTACTCTAACTAAATTGGCTATGCTAACTCTTGCCCACCTTCATCCTGGCATGTGTATATACACCTCTCAACTGTAGTTTCCACTTCATGCATCTGACAAAGTGGGTTGGAGCCCATGAAAGATTATGCCCAAAGAAATCTGTTAGTCTTTAAAGTGAAGGTGCCACAGGACTCTCGTTGTTTTTGTATAAAATGATAATTAAGTAAGGCTTACTGGTCTTTATTTCCCAAGGTCCCCTATGGATTGTATAAAGATAAATATTAAACAGCAACAGCAGAGCTGTTTTATTATATAAAAATATTTCAAATAGAGGGTCTTTTTGCCAATATAAATTCTGCAGCATTAGAATGATTCTGTGTTGAAGTTTCTCTGTTAGGGTCTGTCACAGGGTTTACTACTCCCTGTTGTGTTCCTCCCTGTGGCCACATCTGGAGATTAGCTCTCAACTAGTCTGACATCCCCCTCCTTTGGTACTCATTCCTGATCTATCTCTGGACTCAGTTGCTCCGTCTTTGTAACTCATGATGCTCCCGCTCTATTGATTGCTCACTGGCCAGATCACTACAGTTTTCTCCTTCTATAGTCCTGGAGTCCTACCTGATGATCCGTCCTCAGGCAGTCCTCTGCCCAGACTGTGCCATTGCCCCAGTGCCTGGTAGAAAATCCTGGGCCCACCCACTACACTGGGATCCAGCCCAGGGGCCCTATGCCTAGCAATCACAGTGGACTTCACAATCTCAGATCCTATTGCTGTTTATTTCGTTTTCGTCCTATTTTTCCTATCGTCTGGCCCCCACTCTGGATTACCATGAAAGCTTCCTCTGCTCTCTGTGGCTACTTCACCCCACTTGCATTCTTGCAGGATCTCAGGGGCTTACTCCCCACTAGGACTCCTTCTTGTCTTTTGCCAACTCCCCTCCTCTCCAGGGATTGACTACAGAACTCCTTCCTGCTCTCTACTTCCTGGATTTATACTAGCTGAGCCTGCCCAGCTGGGCTTCATCATCAGTCAGAGTTTATCAACTCTGACTCTCTGCCAGGTACAGCCTTTCACAGGGTTTTTAACTTCCTCAGGATTTGTGTGGGAGTAGACACCCAATCACAGGATCTGATCCATAGCTCATTGAAAATTCAGATAAACTTCAATAGGTTTTGGATGAAGCACACAGTGCGTTAAGTTATCCTGTTTCCAGAGCTGTCATTAATTAGCTTCCAACACCAAAAATTACTCGCTAGCTAGAACAATACATTTTTAGGTCATATGATACTGTCAGTCAATTGGATTGTATTTGACTATTAAACCTTATTATCTATATACATTTTAAATCCGAAAAGGGATACATGAAGTCAGGCAAATTAATTCTCTTTACAATTACTAAGAATGTGATAATGAAAACTACACAAAGTTTATCATAGGAGGATAGTAAAGTAGTCTCTAGGGCTTATGCATTTGAAACAATTATAATAACAAATAACAGTTGCAGAGGCTAAATCTCTGTTAGTTCCAAACTATATTAGCTGTGTATCCTTTAAGTATGCAAAGGAAAAGGTAAAATCTTGTGATGTGATTTTGCTTGCAGTTGCAATTAATATGATAACAAAGGAGTATATATAGGGCAGAAAAATAAAGTAGTCTGTATGAATGGTCTACGCTGATGAAATAATGACCAGAAATATAGCAATGGAAGTTAAATCCATGCTAGTTCCAGTTAGAGAAGCTAATTAAATGGGCCAGGATGATGCTCAAAGAAGCAAAATGTGGGTATGTAGTAGTGCTGAGTGGTAAATGTGAGCATGGAATCCTAGCTGAACATCTGAAGAGGAGATCTATCAAACTAGAATCCTTAGCTGGGAAAGTCTCCCCTTAAAATGATGATTGGTGGAGTTAGCACTGAACTGCTGAAAATACAATGAAAGTAAGGATACGAAGAGATGGAAAAACAAGTTGTCACACTAATACCAAGCTTTCTCAGTGAATGAAATTCATCTCTGTGGTGATGGCTAGGACAATGTCTGTACATCACTTACAATTCAGAAATAAGAGCGTAATCCTTCATCCAAAGTGAACTGCTAACCTTGCAGTGATTGCTTTTAGGGATATCTGAATTTCTAAGTTGTGCTCTGCAGCACAGCAGAGAGAAAACTGTACAAAACACAGGTTCCTAAATGTGCCAGATCATTCAAGGTGTAGGCAAGGTTAAAAACATCAAGAGAGCCAAAGGATGAAAAATGAGCAGAGGTGATGTTATTACTACAAATGAGGGTGGTAAATGAGGGCAATTTGTGGAACTAAAAGTAGCTAAAGGAAATGGGACACAGTTGTCACATTTAAAACAAGGAGAAGAGAACTGCACTGCACATTGAGCAATGGATTAAGGCTAATGAGAGCATAAGAGCCTTAGTTGAGGGCAGGAAAACACACCTATCAGTATAGATGAAGGAGCAGAGCTCTAAACAGAGCTTTTGGGGTGGAAAGTCTCTTGGAAAAAGCTATACAAAGGGAGACAGACGGAACCTTCTAGGATGTTCCGGAGTGCATAGATCTGTTATGAGAATAGTCTGTGCAAATTTAGAAAGTTCTGTTGCTCACCATAGGAGCAGTGATAAGGCAAAATCTCTGGAGGAGGCTCATCTTCCTCCCCTCCTCTTCCCCCTAACATTCTTTGAATAAAGTCATGTTGGGCAGCATAAAGAAAATGTAACCCCTGATCAGAGAAGTGCTGCACAAAATAGAACTTCAGGGTGTTTTCTGAAGATTTGTTAGTAAGATTTTTTTCCCCCTGCTGACCGTTGCTCATGTCACAGTGAAAGAGCTTTTTATAAATGTAACCATAATTTACAACACGTCTTGCTAGAAATACAGGAGATATGATTTTGCAAAAGGACTGCATAGATTTCTAACACTTGAATATTTACATTTGAACACAAGATGCCAGATTTTTCTCACACAAGTTTTTTTTTAAACTTCCTGTGTCATTGTGCATAGTGGGGAAAACCCAAAAAAATAGACAAACACAGTCATAACTTTGAACAGAAAATAGGCTTTAATGGATATGTTTGCAAGCCTCAGACTAGAGGGCACCACACGTGATTACATGTTTGCTGTGTTGTTATAGCCATGTTGGTCTCAGGATATTAGAGACAAGGTAGATTGGGTAATATCTTTTACTGGAGTAATATCTGTTGGTGAAAGAGACAAGCTTTAGAGCTTATGTAACCTTCGGGTGGGCTAAAATTCATTTAATTGCCCTTCTCTAGTGCCTCACAGAAATAAACCCCAATCCCTGTGGAGAAAGCAGCTGGAGACCCAGGATTCAGTTTGTACAGGACTCACACCAAAGACTGCTCAGAGTTACCACCCCACATTAAAATACTACTAAAAAACAAACATAACAATGAACTTTATTAACTACTAAATAAATAAACCTTATCCTAAGAAAACAAAATACAATTAACCAAGAACAATCCCTACAGAAACCCCCTGCATGAAAGATACCAAAGAGTCTCAAAGTCCAGGTGGAGTTCACCCAACTCTCAGCTACAGTCTGTGTTCCAATGTAGGGGCTTGAGTGGCAAGAAATAGCTGTCCTCTTCTTTCATTGCAGAAATCTTCTGTAGCACTCCATGCAGGCTTTTCCTTCTCCTTTGCAACCAGCCCTCAGTCTCATATGCATGTCTGCAAAATCTGTTGCAGATGACTCCATTAGAGGGAGAAAACATCTTATTCACTCCTGGCTCAGCTTCTCTCCTGAAAACTGAACACATGGTCTCTTCTCAGAGCAGCTCCTGCCTGCTGTCTGCACAGACTGCTGCTCCCATATCATCTCACTGACCACACCTCATCACACCAGCAGGGCATCCTGTGGAGCATGCTCAAAAATGCTACCACTCCCTGCTTCTAGAAATTTTTCGTTGTGGGTAGCTAATCGGCCCAGCAACAGTAATCCACCCTCAGCAGGTCTCTTAAAGAGATAGCCTTTTTCAGGCATATGGGTTACACTTACACAAAGCTTAAAGCCTGGGAAAGGTACCCAGAGTTTCACAGGTAAATACAAATAGGACTAGATTGTAAAGCAAAGGAGTTAACATATGTTGATAGACACAACTGAAGGTGAAGCTGGCAGTTTTACCTTACCATCATAGGACACAGAAGAGTTAGTAGGTTACAGACTGCTGCACTGAACCATAAATCCAATGTCTTCACTGAGCCTGTGATTTTTAGTGTTTAGCAAAGTAAGGAATTTCAGCCCCCAGGCTCATCTTTTGAAGATGTTGTGCAGATTTCCTTTGAGGACAAGGGCTGATAAGATATGGAAAAATATTCACCCATGGGTGAGATGCTACCTTTTATTAGTTTTCTTTCTGAGTTCATTTGGGAGCATAGTGACTGGTTTCACCCACATAGTCACATTTGATGCACTGGATTAGGTACACCACATGTTGTGATAGGCATGTGTAGGACCTATGGAGCATGAAAGGTGTATTGAGGAGTTATTGTTCATCATAGCAGGGGAGCTACCTATGCAGCTTTCACATCTGTTGTTCTAGCAAAGTCTGGTGCTGCTTTCAGTTGGTGTATCCTGATTTGTGAGGAGTTTGCTTCTGATGAGGAAGTTGGCGAGGTTAGGGTGTTGTTTGAAGGCCAAAAGAAGACATTTGGGAAAGATTTCTTTCAGGCTCTGATCCCCATTGAATATGGGCTGTAATTGTTAAATGATTCCCAGTATGGGTTCCTCAA
>ML685895.1:1519272-1534116 GCA_007922175.1 Pelusios castaneus
CGACTTCCCGGCCTGGGGCCGGGGCCGGGCTAATCCACGGCCTCGGCGTCCCAGCACGGGGCCGGGATCAGCCTCCGGGGTTGGGGTCTTCTCCACCCCACCGGCGGCTTCCCAGGGACGTAGTAGGGTCCTCCCCCGCCAGCGGCCTTGGCTTCTTTCTTTCTTTCTTTCTTTCTTTCTTTCTTTCTTTCTTTCTTTGCCTGCCTTCTTTTTGCTTTCTTCCTCCATCTCTTTCTCTTCCTTCTTTCTCTCTTCCTTATTTGTCTTCCTTTTTCTTTTTCTTTCTTTCTTTCTTTCTTTCTTTCTTTCTTTCTTTCTTTCTTTTCCTGTTTCCTCTTCTTTCCTTCTCTCTCTCTTTCTTTGCTTCCTTCCTTCCTTTCTCTTCCATCTCTTTTTTCTTTCTCTCTTCCTTCTCTTTTTTCTTTCTTTCCTTCTTTCTCTTTCTTTGCTTCCTTCCTTTCTCTTCCTTCTCTTCTTTCCTTCCCCTTTCTTCTTTTTCTTCCTTCTTTCTCTTCCTTCCTTCTTTCTCTCCCTTTCTCTTCCTTCCTTCTCTCTTTTTTCTTTCTCCCTTCCTTTTTCTTTCCTTCTTTCTCTCCTTTGCTTTCATTTTTCTTTCCTTCTTTCTCTTCTTTGCCTGCCTTCTTTTTTCTTTCTTCCTCTCTTTCTCTTCCTTTCTCTTTTTTCCTTCCTCTTCCTTTTTCTTTCCTTCTTTTTTCTTTCTTTCTCTTCTTTCCTTCCTCTTTCTTCTTTCCCTTCTTTCTTTCCTCTTCTTTCCTTCTCTCTTTCTTTTTCTCTTCCTTCCTTTTTCTCTCTCTCTTCCTTCCTTCTCTCTTTTCCTTCCTTCCTTCCTTTTTCTCTCTCTCTTCCTTCCTTCTCTCTTTTCCTTCCTTCCTTCCTTTTTTAAAAAAAAAAACTTTTAAAAAATTAATTTTAAATAAAAACCTTTCTAAAAATTAAATTTCAATTCAAAATTCATTCAAATTCAATTAAACACAATTAATTAATTCTGTTTACAATTACTTTAACTTCAATTAATGCCTATAATTTCTGTCATGTGAGTTTACACAAAAATTTTATTCAGAAAAAGTTTTGCACACGGCTTGAAAATTTTGCACACAAGCCACCAAACCTTAGAGGGAACATTGGTGCCAGTACCAGGCATTGCAGAAATTACTCCCTACTATTCATAGTTCCTAGAGGACCTATGGCAGAAGTGTCAAACCCATTTGCTATGGGGGGCCAGATTTGACTTAAATGTACTTCAAGTGGGCCATACATACCATAAATCAAAATAGTACAGCACTCTTGCGGCATCGCGGAGTGCGGTGTATGTGAAACTGCGCTCCACGATACCTCCTCTCCTTCTTTGGGAGAGAGTGTGGTCTTGCAGAATGCAGTCTCACATACCCAGCACTCCGTGATGTTGTGAGAACTGATACTTTCACAGCATTGCAGTGCGCTGGGTATGCAAGACCTCTCTTTCTCTTTCTCAATCTCTCTCTATTAGGGAGAGAGTGTGGTCCCACTGAGCGTAGTCATCATGGGCCACATTCGGCCCACGGGCCGCATATTTGACACCCCTGGCCTATGGTAATCCTCCCTCATAAAGCAGAATGCAATCCTCGCCCGCAACACGTATATAAGCCATAAAATTAATATAATTGTCCCCCAAAATACTAAGCTAGTTGCACTATCTGTCAAAAGCATGTGATTCTGGAAGAAAATTCTACTGTTTAGATTAAAAGATGCAGGAGACGTTCACTTTTCTTGTCCAACTCCAAGGGATTCTAAACAGTAAAATAGATGAACTCTTTGATTCAACTTCTTTACTAGGAAGCAAGAAGAAAGCCAGCCCAGACCACTGCACTTTGTCATTTGCTGTCAAAATGACAGGTTGCTGCCTCATGCCAGGAAATAGCCTAAAAACCTAATGAAGCAGAGCAATTCTTCATCTGTTAAGTATTCCCATCAGAATTTCTGAAAAATTGCATCGTGTAACTAAGGGATAAATTGCTAAATTATTTTATATACTCGCTGTTGTTCCATGTCCCCTGGGTGCCAAAGTTAGCAATATTTTTGGATACTTAATGCATTCCTGTGACATATACAGATTCCCATAAGGCATATGTGTGTGTGTGTGAGAGAGAGATGTTACAGGACTGAATGAAAGTAGCATGGCATCATTGAATGCAGTATATCTTGATAAAACCATTTGTCTGTTTCTGTAGTGTGTCGATATTATAGGTTAGGCATAATCCTTCACAGAGAAAAGAAAGCAGCTCTGTGCATGCATAAGAATGATTATGTCACTAAATAAAAGAAAATCATGTATAATCACTATTGCACTTGAGTTGGAGTCAGATGATACTTCACTCAGCTCAGTGTGCATGATCTGTAGCATTGTTGTAGTTCTTACTTTATAAAATTAAGAAGACTCCAAGGTCTTTTGGGAGGGCTGGGGTTGGATAGGATGTTCATTTGAGAGTCCTTATGACAGCGCATCATGTACCCTAAAATATTGAAGGAGTTAGATAATGCACATGAATGATAGGGGTTAAACATAGTTCAGGAATCTGTTCTCTCTGTTGCTAGCTTTTAAATAATTTTCCTCCTAATGTTTGGAAAATAATGCTGAGATATAACATAATCTAGTTTCAGATGATATTTTGGTATTGCTCAGGTTACACAGCTTAGTACTTCAGATAGCCCGGTCTGTAGGCTACAGAATTATAGACATTTAAAGGATCTTTTCATTTGTATGCATCATTTTAAAAACAGAAAAAAGGCAACAGCCCAGTGCTAAGAACAAAGTCTTATCTCCTCCTGGAAGAGCATGAAAGACCTCCTAGGCATTTAGGATTAAGTGGGATGAGTAGAATGCATGCCAGGGTATCCACAGACCCTAGATACTTTCAAGCAGTGCTGATCTGAGAGGCCCAGGGGTCTGCAACCATGTGTATCTATTAGCTAAACTCACTGGGACTGTGGTTGTGGATGGTGTATAGCCCTCAAGCTATACCATGGCCATGAAGTGGTTCTGATGCCCATATGTAGCTCACTGTCTTTATTTTACAGATGAAGGGCCTGAAAAACAGAGTGAGACTATGAAGTAAGTTCTGTGTGGTGTGGTGGAGGGAGGCCTAGTCTGCCGCTGCCAGACCTGCGCTTCTACTCTGCGGCCTGGTATAATCTAGTATCTTGCTCTCAATTTTTCCCCAAGGTGGGGGTCCCCCTTTGAGACTAGTCCAAGTTATAGCCCAGCTGGCCTCCTCCTTGGGGTTTCTTCCCTGTTCAGCTGCCCCTGGGTATTGCCAAATGGAAGAGGGGGATTTGTGGAGGGGGGCTGGTCCCACCCTCTACCCTGAGCCCCAACCCCATGAGTAGCAGCCTCAATAACTGAGTCCTGGCGTTACGGCCTGCCCAGGGCCACCAGTCCTTGGCCCCACTGCTCTTGGTCTGCCCTCTGAAACTGGGAGGGTTTTGACAGCCTCCTTGCCTGGAGTATTTCAGTCTCTGCAATCTTCCCCGTTTGGGAGGGTTGTCCCACCTCAATTCCTTTGCTCAGTTCTCTGAGTGGCAGGATCCTCCTCCAGACTGCTTTGCTTAACAGCTGTGGGCCTTGCCTGTGTGGGCTTCTCCCAAACCCCCATACTTTCCTGGTGGTGTGGCACATAGCAATCAAGCTCTCCAACTCGCTCCGCTCCGCACCACACAGTGCAGCTCCCTTTCCCCACTCCCTTTCAGCTGCCCCTGCCTGCCTGAGAAGGGGGCTTTTAAGCAGTGCAGCAGATTCCTTAATTGGCTTCAGGTGACTAATTAACCTGGCATAATCCTGGCTAAATTAACCCAGGAAACAAGGATTTACTGATCTTGGGGCTAATATATACACCCTCCACTGCTCTCCTACAGCCATCAGGTCTGACTAAGAGGCTTTTACTGCTCACAGCAGTGTAGAGGCATTGGGGAAGAATGCCTCTGATACGTTCTGTCACATTTTGGCTACACTTAATACAATTTTTAAACTTCAGCTTTCCAGTATACCCTTAACAGTCACCTGGAGAGCAAGAAAAAAGGGGGAATAGAACTTTGAGTAGCATCTCACACAAGCAGATAGCTCATTTATATGACTAGCACTCAGGTATTGTGTTGATTACTGGTAATTAGCCAGGGTTCTGCTACAGGACTTAAACCCATCTACTTTCTGTGATGCAAGAGTAACTATCAATACTCCCCAGAGGTAGACACATTGTAGGTTGTTTAAAAAAAAAAAAAAGAGACTGGAAAAATATGTAATAGAAACAGACTAACAATAGTACTTACAGGCAAAAGAAGGAAACATCCCAGAAACTAAGCACCCAACCCCAAAACAAAAGGAAAGAAAAAGTGTTGGGAAAAAAAGTACAGAGGTGAAGAAACTGGGCAGAATTGCTAAGAAAGCAGGAGCCTGGCCTAGCTTAATACACTTGGGGCACTATCTAAATCACAACAATAGGGAGCTAAATGAAAAGACTGTGCTTAAGTATGAGCAGAAGTTGTGTCCATTAAACAATTTCAAAGTAGAAGAGCTTGGCAGGAGATGGGACAAATACTTAATGCCATGGCTTCCGACTCCATATTGAAAATCCTACCCAAATAACTCTGAAAACCATCTAAAAGCAGAGGTTGTCAGAAAGCATCCATAATCAAGGCCTTCTGACATCAGCAGATGCATCTGTGCCTAAAAATACATAAATTGTCTGAAGAAACAGATAGTTACAGATGCAGCTTGTGACATCAAATGCGTATACTTAAGCTTTCCGCCAGGAAAGTGGATTCAGTCAAGGGCCATGTTCCAGGAAATCCTGGCATGGCAGGGTAAATCTCCGTTATCAGTAACATACAAGTAGGATCTGGAGCACGTATCTGAAATTTCCTTCATCTTCTCATATCCATAAGCCAATGCTCTCCTCCCATTTGCTGTATCTACGTATTTGCATTGTTAGGGAACAAGGGGCACCTTATTTGAAGGTAGTATTTATGTTGCATAATTAAAGTACGTTAAATTAACCCTATTTTGAAAAATAATTAAAAACCCACTGAAATGCTATTTTAACTGCTCCGTCAATTTTTTTGTCCTCCTGCATTAAAAAAACAAACAAACCCAAAACAACACACCTTTGACTTTTCTCACACGGACCCAACTGGATGAATAACAAGTTCTTGTTGGAAAAGTGGCAATTTTAATATGTCTACCCAATAGTTGTGATGAATGTTAAAAGGACAGAAATGCAAAAAGACAAATTTTAAATTTTAAAAAGACTGACTTTACACAAGATAAAAATAATTCAAGCAAAACAATATTTTCAGTCTATGCACATAAAACTTAACTTAGTTTTTGCAAAGAACAGGCTCCCCATTTTTGAAAGTAGCTCTTTGCTGCAGATCAGGTTAACTTCCTCACACTGAGACAGATTTTGCTTCATCCTTCCGAATCAGTAGCACAAGCCAACTAGAAGTGCATATAAAGTTTGTCCATATAGAAATTTACACTTCCACTTTAAAAACAAACGCAACAACCAACCATCCCATCCTCCCACCCACACTTGTTTTTGGTTTTACACAGTCAGGGATGACTTGGTTCCAGGTCTGCTTAAGCCAAATCATGAACACTCAGGTTTAAATACTACACTAGGATGAGAGCAGAACTATTACCTGACAAATCCCAGAGGATGTATCAATGTCCATGATTTCTTCATGCGAACAAAAGCACCATCTTTACAGTGAACTGAATCTAAAAAAGCATTCCTAAACCACATATAGTTTCACAAAAGAACATTCACATTTGTTCTGTATTGGCATATATAGAATCTATTCAGTCTACGTAACAAATGGAATTCTCAAATACAAT
The DNA here is from genome assembly GCA_007922175.1 of Pelusios castaneus. Lineage (NCBI taxonomy): Eukaryota > Metazoa > Chordata > Testudines > Pelomedusidae > Pelusios > Pelusios castaneus. The sequence continues at coordinate 1,525,160 of ML685895.1, forward strand.
CACAATCGCTACAACACCAGTGTCTTGTATCTAGAGATGTGGCACTTTTTCCATAAAGCATTGAGTGACTGGGGACTAGGGTAGTTCTAGGGCCATGTCTATACTACAAAATTAACTCAGCCTCACCTACACTGGCATACAGCCATTGGAGTAATTACATCACTTGTGTGTGTCTACACTTTGCTCTTTGTATCAGTGGTGATCATTAGGAGCACTTGTGTTGATTGTATTGTCAGTACAGGTGGGTTGTGGGGCAGCTCATGTAACAGTTGATGTAAGCAATGTAGTATCTACTCTGACACTGCATTGACGTAACTATCTCAGCCCCGACTCCATGCTGCTTGTGGAGGTGGACTTATTAAGTTGGCCTACTGGGGCTGTTACGTTGCCGAGAACAAAATTTAAGTGAAGACACTTCTATGGTTAGGTCAGGGTAAACTGCCTTGCACTGACTTCAATCTGTTGTGTAGACCACAACTAAGAAACCATTACTTCTTTTGATTATCCAAACAATCTAATTGGCTGGTGGGATTCATTAAAATCAAAATCAAGATCTTGTTTCAGAAATAGATTGACCCTTATCAAGATGATTGCCTTCCAGAAAGGATGCATTTGGGAACACTTTGTTGTGAGCAGGTGCCTTTAAAAGCAGACAAGTACCTCAGATTGTGTGGAATGAACAATTAATGCCTTTCCTGAGATTTGGCAGTAATAATATCATAAAAATTCAGTTTAGATCTTCTGAGTTGAATGATGTTCCTCCTCAAGACTGCTAACTCAGATCCACTCCAGCCACTTGCACTGCCCTTATGAGAGGAGCCACCTGCTTCACTGAGTCAGCGCACACCACATGACCCTATCCCAGCAGGATTAACAACTGGAATGTGTCAGCAAACACTGCCAGCCTGTGATACTGAACATGGGCAAAATCTTTTTACACGTCCAATAAATTCTTCAGTGCTAGTTTAACAACCCTGATACACAAATATTTGAAGACAAATTTATTCCTTGACCATTTAAAAATCAACAGCATTTCTGATTAGTAATGGGGATACATTTTATTAAACCTGATGTACAATTGTATTGTCTGGCATTGAAAATTATTTGTGGAAGGTCCAGCTGTTACATTTTCCACAAGATCAATCTCAGGAGCATAGAGCTTTGCAAGGGCCAATTCAAGGAAAAGATTTTTATTTCTATGATTGATACATAATTCTATGATGGAGACATAATTTGCTTAAATGCAAACTCTGAAAGTCATACTAAAAACATGAATCCTGAATATGAACATGGGGTCATTATAAATTGAGAACTTTAAACTTTTTGACTATTATCTGGTATGCTTTACCTCTCCCCTCTGATGAGGATCTCTAGCCATAAAGAAGAGCACAAGCCTATGGATCCGGGGGTTGGGGGGATGACATAGGCGGTTCCAAGGAAATGGGATGTGCTAGCTTAGATCCTGCTTCCTTGCTTCCTGCCTTGCTTCCTCTGAGCCAGTAGATAGGTCCTGAGTTTTAGGCTACATGGATCTGTAGGGTATAAGGCAGGGGCATGGCTGTTTGCAGTAACGTTATCAGCTATATTCAGCAAGCCCAATCCCGCTACAGAATAATAAATAAAATACAAGCATTAGTTTGGACAAGGGTCCCCTCTACAATGTGGAGTTCCCCCTTTTCCCTAGATATGGAGAGACTTCCAAGTACAGTGTCTAGAATGAAAGTCCTTAGCAACATGGTTCCGTTATAAGGAGACGGTAGTGGAATGTTGTATTAATTTCAATGGAACATGTGGGCCCGAAGAGTCAAAACTATCAAATGATCCAGTCACTGTCTAACATCAGAGAGTGTTAAACAAGGGTTGAGGTGTGGTATACAGAGGCTATAGCTTGCTTAGTACCATGACAACCTCCATTAAAAACCCTTTTAACCATTTATTAATGATACAGAAAAGAAAGAACAAGTTCAAGCATTTGAAATGTAAAATATTAAATTAGGCTTTAATTGTAACAACATCCCTTGATCCCATTTCCATTAGCTCTCCATTTTAAAAAGAATTTTTAGAAGAACTCCACCCCCATATGACAGCCATTTCGATGTTGCTATAATGGTAATAATGGTTTTTGGGGGTTTTTTTTGGAAAAGAGAAGTTAGTTAAGTTGGGCTGGAGTTGTTGTTAAAGTTCAGTCCCATGTCCTGAAAGACAAAACAACACACACAAAAAGGTAGAGAAAAGAACAGTAAAGATGAAAACTGTAGCATCTGTGATAACCTTTGGGGGAAGGGGTAACACCATAGATGGTGAGTCCTAGAGAAGTCCCAGGAAGTGAGTTGGCAAAATGCCAGGAGAGCCAATAGAAACAGAGTATAAGCTTTTGAATTGGAAGCAGCAGCCCTTCCTGTTTGGTTGGGGAAGAGCTCCTGGAGGAATGGTAAGGGCCCAAGGAGCCATGCCTGGAGAATCCAGCAACATCAATTTCTAAGAAGAAATGAAATCTTTAACTATCCATGAGTGAGTAGAATGTTTAGCTAGACGCACTCAGGTTATTCCTTTGTTTTGGTTCTTTTTTGGATTTCTCTGTGTCAAGCACATGTACTTACTCCATTATCCTGCAGCTATCCAAGTTAAATCCCAACCTATTTTCGGGGCAGTGACACCCCTGCATTTAGCCAGGCATTGTTTTCTTGTGCTGTAGTATGAACCTATGAAACATAATGATGTCTGTGTGCATATTAATGTTACAAGGTAAATGCACTGTTTACCATTATGTATGAATTTCAGTAGCAACCACCATTTGTAGGAGACAAATAAAGATTCCTTCTCTTCCTTGAAGTACATTTGTTTTCAACAGTGATATAAACATTGCTACGTTCTGCAAGGAACATGATTTGTCAGTGAGGTTCTCACAGTTGGGTGTATGTGCAGCTGTCATTGTGAAACATGTCCTTGGGATGGAATGTCTGGGGTAGTGTGATGGCCCAGGAACATGTGAGGAATATGTGGTGCGGGACTGTGGGGAGGGCATGGGAAGCAGTTCTGTATGGCTGGCAGGGGAAGGGACACAGATGTGTTGTCTGCAGTTCAGTCAGGGACCTCAGCATGTCTGTTTGGTCCTGGAGCAGCAGTATCATTCACTCCTGCTCATTTCCTCTTCTGACTAATCATTCTCAGTTTCTTATTGATAGTCTCTCTCCATGCTCTATGCTTGCAATCTTATGTAGCAGAGGACTGCAGCACCTCTCAAAACATGTCTTCCTTACTTCTCCTGTTCATCAAATTATCAGATGGAGCCTCTCAGCCGGTGTGCAGGAGGAGACCCTCAAGGCACATCTGTAGAAGCTAGAGCAGTGTTTTTCAACCGGGTTTCCACGGAACCCTAGGGTTCTGTAGGCAGAACCTTAGGGTTCCACGAGACTGGCCAGGAGCCAGGGTCATTTAAATCTCCCGCCCTGCTCAACCCAGCCACTTGGGCTACGCAGGGTGGGAACTAGGAAGACCCTGCAGCAGATCCTGATGGCTGGATCGGGCCATTGGCTCCGGGGTTGCCGCTGCTGCCGGGGTCGGCCAGATCTGGTTGCCGCAACAGCCACTGCCCAATCCAGGTGGCCCTGGCGGCGGCGGCGGCAACCCCAGAGTCGGCGGCCTGATCGGCTGGTCCCGGGAGCCGGCTGGCAGCTGCCCGAGCCAGGCAGCCACAGTTACCAACGGTGGCCTCGGGAGCCTTCAGTGCCGCAGCAGCCCGATCTGGGTGGCGGTGGCCCAATCCGGGCAGACACAGGAGCTGCCAGTGGCAGCCTGATCTTGGTGGCCTCAGTGGCCCTGAGAGCCTCCAGCGGCCTCAGTGGCCCAATCTGGGTGGCCCCAAGAGGTGGCGGTGGCCCGATCCAGGCAGTCTCGGCGGCCCCAGGAGCCTCCACGGGCTGTAGCGGGGTGGCCCCAGGAGATGGCAGCAGCAGCAGCAGAGCGCGGAGCCGGCAGCATGACCTGATTCGGCCACGCTGCCGGCTGCTGTGCTCCGCCACCTCAGGCTGGCCCCAGGCCTTTGTTGTCTGGCGGCAAGGTAAGGGGGAGGGGCGAAGGGGGCATGGGGACAAGGAGATTGAGTAGGGTCCGATGGGGGCTGGGTAGTGGTAGAGGGGACTATGGATGGCTGGAGGGGGGACTGGGTGGGAGGGCTGGGGATGGAAGGAGGAGTTGGGGGGGTTGAATGGGGCTGGAGTGGAGACAGGGAGCTGGGGGTGGGAGGTTAGGAGGGCTGGAGTGGGATTTTGGGGGCAGGGAGCTTAGGGAATGGGGATGGGGGCTGAGGAGAACATGGGGAAAGAGGGGTCTGATGTGGGCACATCCCAGTGGGAATCCTCCTCAGTTTTCTTTCCTTTCCCTTTGTCAAATATGAGGTCCCAGGCAACCCAACTCTTTCACCACAGGCCATTATTCAGATAACAAGCCAAAATAATTCTGTGAGGAAAGAGTTGGGTTGCCTGGGGCCTCATATTTGATAAAGGGAAAAAAGAAAAGAAAACTGAGGATTCCCACTGGGATGTGCTTCATTAGTACCCACATCAGACCCCTCTTTCACCATGTTCTACGGGGCTGCCTTGTTCTTTCTCTCTTTCTCTTCCTTCCTTCTCTCTCTTTCTTGCTTCTTTTTTCTTTTTGCCAGCCATCCCACTGCTCCCATCTCTTGTCACCAGGGCCTTTGTCCCCATGCTTTCCCCACCCCTGCCCTCTTTTGTCCTGCCACGCCTTTTCTTCTTTGTTCCTCTTCTTTGACGAGACAATGTCATGTAAGCATAAAATACATTTAAATTATTAATAAAACCAATTTTAAATAACTTTTATTAATTTTTCATTGTTCTATATTTTTCAATAATTTCTGTTGCCTGTTTGCACAAAAATTTTATTGTTTATCTTTATAATTTTACAATGTATAATTGTATATTATGTGGTTTTGTTGTGAGACAGTTCATAACAAAAAGTTTAGGGTTCCGTGAATTTATTTGTTGCCTTAAGGGGTTCCACAGCCCAAAAAAGGTTGAAAACCACTGAGCTAGAGAAACAATAAACAGAGGCCCTATCATGAGCACTCTCATTGCCTTGATCCAGACAAGTTAGGGTTTGTCTACACTGGGGGTGGGGTTGTAATTCTGTCTTAGTCTGTTAAATTACAGAAGGTGAAGGGAAGTGATCACACCAAATTGCTTGCTTGGGGTCTCGCATCTCCACTGCTCCTATTACTTCCTGAAATGCATTGCCCTCTGGGTAGTAGGCGCAGGGGTTTGTGGGGAGGAAGTCATCCTCTGCTCCCTTTCCCTCCCCTCTTCTCTAAAGGGAAAAAAAAGCAGGAAAAGCTTTCCTTGCTGCTTCTCTGCTGCAGACACAATGCTTAGCGCAGAGAGAGGAATTAATTGAAAACTTCCTGGGAATGCAAGCAGGGGAGGAGCTACGTTGTCAGAGGGAGAGGAAAAACCGGTAGAGCTATTCTCAGGCTATATGGACCAAAATTAGAATTGTAGACTTCGACCTCAGTACTATGCCACTTGCGGGGTGGTGTTAGCAGATCGAATTACAGCTCCATTTTTTTTAATGTACTGCTCTGACAGTGGAGACCCAGGCTGCAGAAAGTTGAGGTAAGCAGCTTTATGCCGAACTTCACTGTTGGTGTAGACCAGGGCTTAGAAACACCATCTTCTCATGTTCCCTTGGCAGGCACACAGAACAGCAGGAGCCGCAGGTGAGTTTGGCCTGGGAGGGAAGGGGGTAGATGGGACTAAGGGTGGGAAGGTTTCAGAGGGGCATCACTACGCGTGTGTAGGGCCACTACTCTGAATACTGGCACCATTTTGGCAGCTGACAGCAGCTGATATTTCACTCCAGAGGGTAATTAAGGATGTAAGGGTGAAGTTTCTGCTTGTGTGCGGCTGCAGATTGGGTCCATCTGCTGCTCACCTTTGTGCTGCTTTGGTATCTGCAGAAGTAACGGTTGCTGATTGGCACAACAGAGATTCCCACAGAGAGGGAAGGAACAAGGCAGCCCTCCTAAGCAACCTTTGGCAGAGGACTGGAGAATACCACCAGAAAAGATTCCTAGAGTTCTCTATGGAGGGTTCTAATGGCATCCTGGTGTGCAGCAACAAACTGTTCCACAAGACTCCCGCTGCCTTGGTACACAAGGGAAGGAGAAATAAAGATAAACTGTGGGTTATTTCAATCCCTCTTCTACCCCGATTAAAACAAGCAGAGCCCTACTTCATGTCTCCATGTAATATTGTAGTATCAAAGCCTAATGAGTACTTACCGGGGGGGTCCTTTCGCCTGAATCAGGTGTGCCAGAGCTGGCCTGTTGGGACTGGCTAGACCTCTCCACAGTTAAGAAATGGTCCTGGCTTGCCATGTCACCAGATGCCCCTATTGTCTGTTCCCCATCCTTCTTCAGCTCCACTTCCTCAACCACCATGTTGTCCTTAGGATTCACTCCACTGGCCACTGTCTTCTGCGGCTCATGGTAGTGGAGCCGAGGACGGCATGTCTTTGGCAATGCACCAGACCAATGATGGCCTTCTGGTATGCCTGCTTCAGCTCCTTGATCTTTGCAGGGCCCTGCTGTATGCCCCTATCATGCTCCTTCTCCACGCCATGAGCAATCTGCCCATAGACATCAAAGTTCCTATGGTTGGAATGGAGCTCTGGCTGCATGGCCTCCTTTCCCCACAGACCAAGCAGATCCAACAACTCCAGAGTACTCCTGGCAGGAGTGTGTTTGCTCTAGGGAGCTAGCACGGTCAGCTGGAAATATGTGAGCTCTCTACACTGAGCAAACAGGAATTTCAAAAATTCTCAGGGATATAAAGGGGGAAGGGCACATAGCTGTGTACCTGGTGCCCAGAGCGGTCACGATAGGCATTGTGAGACACCTCCTGGAGGCCATGGAGGGCGACATAATGAATGAAGTGCCTACACTCATATTTTGTTACTCTAACTACATTGCCCTAAGTCTCTCATCAAGGTGGTTTTATTTTGCTGGCATAGCAGGAGAGATAAATCAAAGGGAGGAGCACTGCAGCATGTACACCTCCCCAGTAAATCAATGTAAACTGCCTTCTGTTGACTTAACTGTGTAGTGTAGACATGGCCTGGGTTTGCAGACATTTTTGTGATGAGTAAAAGTAGAGAAAACCAGAGAATGTGAGAAATGTAACAATGCACATTATATCTTTACTTAATCTAATGTAGATATGTATATATAACTAGCAAAAAGACAGATTATGTCTTGGAGTGTGTGTCTGCACAAAGGAGCTAGAATTCCCTGCACAGGCTTATGCAGGCTTATCAGGACTTTGAGTCCAGGCAGACAGGGGGAAGTGGGGCTGTTTGGATGGTGGGCAGTTAAAAAATGGGTAGACCTTTGGTTCCACCCCTCTTTCACTGGTGCATGTAACTGAGCTGACACAGTTGTGTGGTTAATTAGCAGGAAAATTACTAGGAGGAAGCAAGTGAGAAACTGCTTCTGAGGTATGCTGCTGTGTCACCATGGGCTTGTCTACATGGGGAGTTATTCTGGAGTGCTATTCCTGGTTAACTATTCCTAATTAACTTCTTGATGTGGACCCTTTTGTTTTGAAATAAAAGTTCCTTATTGCAAATAGCATAATCCATTTTGGTAATGCATTAATCTGATTTGGAAAAAAAGGACACTTATTCTGGAATAAGAGTATCCATATAGGGCATGGATTTGGAACAGATATTCTGCTTTAAATTCACATCCTACCTTACTCTGAATTAGCCTTCCTGTGGGGGCTGCTTCTCGGATACCTTACACACTGCCTTGCTCTCAGCATTGTGTCTAATCGCACAATCTAGGGCATAGTAACTAACAGGGGTATTCTGAATTTTAAAAATAAACGTACATCATTTTTGGTAGGCTAACAAGATTAACGGCAAACCTCTATACTCGGATGTGTGCACGACTATCACAAAAGTCAATGAAAAAACACAGATACAAGAGCGGAGTTTGCCCTGAAGTTTCTAGAACTAAGTTTTAATAACTAGAAGTGGGTGTTTCCAGGGTATCCAAAATTGTGAATTGAGAGTCCTTTCTACTTTTTGGGAGAGGAAAAAAAATCTATGGAACATGTTTTCGTTTTGCAAAGTGAAAAGTTAGTTCCAGCTCTGTTAGTGCTGAAGTTTAGACAGTCTGCAACTAAACTTGTTTTGCTGAAATAGACTAACACGGCTACTCCTCCGGGCCATCTACATCTATTTAACTAATACCTGTTCGGCCTAGAAAATAAGAAACAGCACCTCAAATACTGTGCAAGTTGACCTTTCAAAGTTATCAATGAATCCAGCTATCACTGTCTTATTTAAATGACAGTGCTGAAGTATACAATGCCTGCTGGACATCAGCATAAGATGATTCACACAAACTGGAAACCGTTCTCTGGTTGTGACATTTGGGAACTCTATGCCTCAGTGGAGTCAGGCATCAGCTGTCAGGGCTACAGTGCATCTCTCTCACACCAGATACAATGATGGGTCGCTCATTCAGGTGAAAAACAACAGAGTCCTGTGGCACTTTTAAAGACTAACAGATTTATTTATGGCAGGAGCTTTCGTGGGAGAAAATCTCACTTTGTCAGACACTTTGAAGGTCAGGATCAATGTTCCCTCTAAGGTTTGGCGGCTTGTGTGCAAAATTTTCAAGCCGTGTGCAAAACTTTTTCTAATAAAATTTTTGTGCAAACTCACACGACAGAAATTATAGGCATTAACTGAAGTTAAAGTAATTGTAAATAGAATTAATTAATTGTGTTTAATTGAATTTGAATGAATTTTGAATTGAAATTTAATTTTTAGAAAGATTTTTATTTAAAATTAATTTTTTAAAAGTTTTTTTTAAAAAAGGAAGGAAAAAAAGAAGGGAGGAAGGAAGGAAGAGAGAAAAAGAGAGAAGAAAG
>ML685895.1:1534126-1560206 GCA_007922175.1 Pelusios castaneus
GAAAAAAGAAGGAAGAGAAGAAAAAGGAAGGAAAGAAGAGAAAGAAAAAAAGGAAAGAAAAAGGAAGACAAATAAGGAAAAGAGAAAGAAAGAAAGAACGCCCAGGCCGCCGGCGGGAGAGGACCCTACCGCGGCCCTGGGAAGCCGCCGGTGGGGGGGGAGCATACCCCAGCCCTGGAGGCTGATCCCGGCCCCGTGCTGGGAGGCCGGGGCCGTGGATTAGCCCGGCCCCGGCCCCGGAAAGGAGGCGGATGGCGGGTGGGAGCCCGGGTGCCTGCTGCTGCCGCAGCCACCCCTCTGGCCCGGCCGCGTGGGGCAGGCAGGCAGGCAGGCCCACGCTCCGGACCCTAGCCTGAGCCTGCCTGTCCCACCCTGGGGGCGGGGAGGGCCAGCCCAGAGGCCGGGCGCAGGCCGGGTGTGCCGCGGCAAAGCCGCGGCCCCGGGGGTTGGAGGGAGCAGCGGGGGCTGCCGGGCTGCGCGGGGGTCCCTTACTGCTGCGCGGGGGGTGCGACGGCCGCTGCGCGGCCACGCGCCCGCACAGCTTAGAGGGAACACTGGTCAGGATCCTATGTCATACACTTCCCTGCATTTAATTTCCTCCCATTCTGTAAATTTCCCATCTTCAAAGCATCTGACGAAGGGGCAAGGTGTGCACAGGGCTTGCTGTATTTTAAAGAAACCTTGCTAAGGGCACAGGAAGATACCATCCTGATCTGCGAAAGAACAGCAAATATGGAAGGCGCCCAGTGTGGCTTAGCTGAGAACTCTGTGGGGAGCCAAAACATAAAAGGGAACCTTACAAGAAGTGGAAGCTTGGACAGATGGCTAGGGAGGCATATAAAGATATTGCTCGGGACTGCAGGGATAAAATCAGGAAGGCCAAAGGACAATTGGAGTTGCAGCTAGCAAGGGTTGTGAAGGATAACAGGAAGGGGTTCTACAAGTATGTCCATAACAAGAAGAAGATCAGGGATGGTGTAAGTCCCTTACTGGATGGGCCAGGTATCCTCGTGATGGGTGATGTGGAAAAGACTGAAGTACTCAATGCTTTTTTTACTTCATTCTTCACAGGGAGGGTCAGCTCCCAGGCTACTACACTGGGTAACGCAGAATGGAGAGGAGAGTGGCTCTCGGTGATGGAAGGTCAGGTTAGGGACTGCTTAAAGAAGCTGGATGTGCACAAGTCTATGGGGCCAGATGAACTGCATCTGAGGGTGGTGAGGGAGATGGCTGATATGATTGTAGAGCCACTGGCCATTATCTTTGAAAACTCGTGGCAAATGGGGGAGGTCCTGGAGGACTGGAAAAAGGCAAATATAGTACCTATCTTCAAGAAAGGGAAAAAGGAGGATTCAGGGAACTACAGACCAGTCAGCCTCACTTCAATCCCTGGAAAAATCATGGAACTGGTCCTCAAAGAATCCATCCTGAAACGCTTGGAGGAAAACAGAGTGATCAGGAACAGTCAGCATGGATTCACGAAGGGCAAATCATGCCTGACCAACCTGATTGCCTTCTATGATGAGAGTGTCCAACCTGGGGGAGCTCTACCAGGGCTGTGTGTGTGACACTGCTGAGATCTGGTCAGATGTTCAGAAGTAGTTAAAGACCCAGGGAGCAGTGAGACAACATTGTCAAGGTTATCTGTGTAACTTGAAGAGAACAGAGCAAAATTCTAGCAATGAGCCGTGTTCTCCAGGTTCTGAGTTTCTATTTTATATGGAAATAAATTACCCGATACTAAACTGTTGAAGTACCAGACATTTGCAGGAAACCAAAAAGTTAAGCAACAGAAGTTTGATAGATTGTAATACAGTGTTATGACTTATGTGCCGTGTATACTTTTTACCAGCACTATTTGACTTCCAGTGTCCTAGTGTATTTGTACTTTAGCGTTTCAATTGAAAAAAAACTGGTGATACCCCAACAGTCTTAAATGACCAATATTATTCTCAAGTGTTGGTACTGGAACAGTACTTACATTTAATTAGAGGTGAACCAGATATGTTTATAAGTGTCAAATACATTAAAATTATTTTAGATGAAATAAGTTCAAATACCACTAATTCTGGAATCTAAAGCTTCTCAACAGTTTTGCCAGCAATTCAGCGATCTATTCAAACCTGCTATTTAAAACACATAATTGCACTAGTAGAAAAGAAACCCAAGTAAATATTAAAAAGAAGGAAGTTTAAAAGTTCAAAACACCAGAGAAGATTGACTCAATAAAATATTAAACTGCAGTTCTTAAATGTAAGTACTACAACAAGTGGTTGGTTGTTTTAAATAGTATAAAAGCCCTTGATTTCTAATTGAGATGGTAATGCGTATTCTACCTATTCAATCCAATCAAGATTTAGGCATCGAGCTATAAAGGCAAACATATCAGACACTTCCTCTATAACTTTAGCAGTTGGTTTTCCTGCTCCATGCCCTGCCTTGGTATCAACATGAATGAGAAGTGGGTTAGTTTGTTTACGGCTTCGGCCCACAATATATTGCAGAGTAGCAATGAATTTCAGTGAGTGCAGAGGGACCACGCGATCATCATGGTCTGCCGTGAGAAGTAATATAGAGGGATACTGGATTCCATCCTCCTCTGGTAGTTTGATATTATGAAGTGGAGAGTACCTGAAAAGAGAACACAAGCTTTTACCTATTTGTTCCTCAAGGCTAAACATAACGGCCATTTCATATACAAGCCATCAGAATGGCATATGGCAGCACTCAGAAAGTCAGTCTCCCATTTGTACAAAATCAATTTGACTTTATGTAGGTAGCGATTTTCTATCACTGGTGGGCTACTCAAGTAGTCGAGTGGCCACTTGTCTTTCTATTTACCTATGAGAACACTCTGGCTCTCAACCTATTAGGAGCCCTTAGTAAATTCCATTCCATTTTGGAGGGAAATATGAAAACATTTTAGATAGACATCAGACTATCAGCAATTGCAATAGTACTCATATGAAACAGGGAAACTTAAGGCACAGACTGGAGTCTCCACTCCACATACACACTAGAAGTTGCGTTGCTCGGAATCAGCTGAGTACTGTGGAGAGGGAGCTAAGATGTCCATAGGGATGGCTCCGGCCCTTTATGGATCCAGTAATTGTTGTACTCAGAGGCTATGAGGTTGGGTCCCTCCAATCTTTGCTTCATTTGCCTTGAGAGGATGCTGTGTAGGAAACTCTGAGTGGAATCTGAAAGAGTTTTCCTGCCTCTCTGACAAGCCCCTTCATGGGTAATTCTCGCAAGGGTTGATCTGGCTTCCAATAATTTGTTTCACTTCCACTGGGCAACATGTATCCCTAAATACTAACATATCATGAACTCTCTCAAGACAAATATCTTTTTATATTAGAAATGAACATTACAGCAATACTAAAACATAGAGGATTATAAACAGCCATTCTGAGTCAGACAAATGGTCCATCTAGCCTAGTATTCTGTCCTCCAACAGTGGGCAGTGCCAGATGCTTCAGAGGGAGTGAACAGAACAAGAAACTTTATTAAGTGATCCTTCCCCTATCATACAGTCCCTGTTTTCAGCAGTCAGATATTTAGGGACATCCAGAGCATGGGGTTGCATCCGTGACCATCTTGGTAAACACCATTGATGGACCTATTCTCCATAAACTTATTTAGGACTTTTATACTTTTGGCCTTCACAATATTTTTGTGGCAATGAGTTGCACAAGTTGACCGATCATTGTGTGAAGAAGTACTATATATGCTCGCCTATTAGCCGATCCACGTATAAGCCGACTGTCGTTTTTAAACCCTAAAAAACACGAAAATCACACCACCCGCACATAAGCCCCCCCCCCCACTGCAGCCCCTTCCCGCTCCTCTGCCCTCCTCCCCACCTGTGGCCCCTTCCCCGATCCTCTGCCCGCCATCGCGGCCCCTTCCCTAAGCCTCCGCCCGCCGTCGTGGCCCCTTCCCCAAACCTCTGCCCCCTCTCCCCCCCCTCCTCCCCCCGCAGCCAGATATACAACACACTACACAGGAACCTTCTAACAATTTCCCACCCACAGAGAGCAGATTTAAGATTCTCATTCTCTATGCTCCATATTTCATTGTATCTGAACTCATTAGTACATAAACAGGTTTTATTGCAAATAAATGTTTGTATCATATCTACAGTACTTAGCATTTTGTGAGAAAAATCTTCTGACAAAATTCAAAATATGAACTTTAAAATTTGTTAATTGTCTTGTGCACTATGCTACAATAAAAATGCCTTACAATTAATACTACCATATGAGAGTTTAAACTGTCTGGATAAAATGGCAAAAAAGAGGCAAAATGGTTTACAATATGCTTAATAAATCATAGCATATTTTCATTTTGCAATAATTTTCTTTCTACCAGTGCAGCTCTATGATATTTTAAATACTTTAGCTCATAAATGAGTTAGATAATTTCAGTTATGTCTAATAGGACTATTATTTTAGTATCTAGACACTATATCTAACGGTGCCATTATTTTAGAATCTAATACCTAGATTTAGTATTAAATCTTACATAGTAGATTAATACTTGTGAGAAATCCTCATTCTTAGCCTTCACTGTTAAAGAAATAAAAATTCGGTATTAGGAGAACAAATGTTACAGAAGTACTTTTAAATGATACTACATATATTAACAGGCTCATTATTTTAAATTTTCAACATATTAAAAAAACAGGTATGTGAAAATACAGAATCTTTTCAGGCTTTTCAGAAAAAAATTAAAATCTCAATTAATTTCATTTTGTGCCCCTCACACAAACAAACCCTATCTACATTCAAAATGCAACTTATAAAAGCAATTATCTCTCCCATATCATTAAAAATACTATTTTAGCTGTTGGCTCAGTGTTCTGTTCCGACAGCCTACCAGAAAAAATAGCTATTCGTTAAAAACCCAACCTTACACGGTCTGTAACCTTTGAAACTATGGCTCATTGGCAGAAAGGTACAAACCCATGATTTATAAACATGACTTACAAGTTAATTTTAAACTTAAAGTGTCCAACCATCATCTTCCTGGACACCACTAAAGTTTTAACAATGGAACCTTATACCCTACAGTTCACTGTACACAAGAAATCCATGGATCCCCATGCTGACCTACGCAGATCCAATAACCATCCCAGACACACCAAGAAATCTGTTATCTACAGCCAGGCACTCAGGTGCATAGAATTTGCTCTGAAGAGAAAGTCTACACACCTTAATACTGCCTTTACTAAACAAGTACATTTCACCAAAGAGTCAATCGCATCAGGGAATGGGATAAATACTTCAGGAGAACCTACTTCAGTATAGACCCCCTCAAACTGACTGCACACCACTAGTTGTTACCTACCATAATACACTAGCACCAATATAGGGTAACATAAACATTTACTATGCATATCTGATGGGGAGCAAATACTGAAAGAAATCTTTCCCAGCTTTCCTCTTCTGATTTTCAGATAACACCTCAACCTCATCATCAGAAGCAAGCTCTCCACAAATCAGGACACACCCACTCAGAGAAGAACCAGACCCTGACAAAACAACAGATGCAAAACCTACAGACATATCTCCACTGCTACACAACACCCCCCCCAACACCTTTCATGACCCCTGGGCTCTACACATGCCTGTCACATGCTGTGTACCTCATCCAGTGCACTAACTGCCCCAATAACAACTATTTCCAGAGGGGTAGTTGTGCGAGTCTGTGTACAGCAAAAAACGAGAGTTCTGTGGCACCTTATAGACTAACAGATTTTCTTTGGCATAAGCTTTCGTGGGCTATAACATCGTGCATCTGACGAAGTGGGTTATAGCCCACGAAAGCTTATGCCAAAGAAAATCTGTTAGTCTATAAGGTGCCACAGGACTCTCGTTGTTTTTTGCAATAACAACTATGTGGGGAAAACTAGACAATCGCTATGTTCTCAAATGCACCCTCACACTAAAAATGATACCTCCCCCACTCCTCACAGCGATCGCTCCATAGCTAACCTTTCAGTCCACTTTCTCAAAGGAAACCTGCACAACATCTTCAAAAAGTGAAGCAGGAGAACTTAGGACTCGTCCCTACATGGGAATAAAAAACCGATTCTGACCCATGCCATTAGTCAGTTCACATAGGTGAAGGCTAAATTAATATGTAGAATATTTAGTTATTGATCACTGTCATTTAAAACCCTCAGACTTGAATCTGTAATGACCAGGCAGCTACAGCACAATATAACATCCAAACTGGTCAGTTAATTAAAAACAAGAAAAGGCACTTACTTGTACAGCCATTTAAATTGTTCTTTACAGTCAGAGCAGCCATAATCAGTTGTCCAGGCATGACCAATGGTGTATTTGTGGAACTTAAGCATGTCCATTACTCCAACTTGGGCAATCACACAACCGAACAGATCAGGGCGTTGATTAGCACAAGCAGCTTAAAACAAAACAATTCCATTAAGGCTAAAGTCTCAAAGAGAAACCAAGTCAACAGAAATTTGGCTCAACATTAAATTTTGCCAAGTCAGTGTTTGTAAAATGTAAGGATGGTAATTTTACACATTTTAGAAAAAGTTCAATTAGAACAATTGTTTTAAAAAATAAATATTTCCATGCAGTTCTTGAAACACAAACATTGACTAAAAATGCCTGAGACACCTATGAGCTCTGGTTCAGATGCAAAGAAAGTCAAAGTGAATGTGGAAGTGAATTCACTGATTCTCATTGTTCTAGCTGAGGCAAATGAACAGTGTGAACAAAGGATGGGATTTTTAAAAGGGAGTTAGGTGCCCAAATACCACTGAAATGGAGTTGGGTGTGTGACTTTCTCTGTTCTTTTGTAAATTCTAGACCCCAAATGTAATTAGTGCAGGCGTAGGCAACCTCTAGCATGCGTGCCAAGAGTGGCATGCAAGCCCATATGGCCCAGCATGCCGCACCTTCTGCAGCGCCACTGAATTTGCCATGCCTGCTGCTGAAAGGCGCTCCAGGTGGCTCCTTTCAATGGCATGGCTGGGGAGGGGGTCCCCAGGCATGCTGTGGAAAGCAGCTGCCCAGAGTGCTCCTCTCAGCAGCATCTCTGGGGTGGGGTCCTTTCAGCGGCAAGGCCGGGGAGGAACTGCTCCAGGCGGCTTCTTTCCGCAGCATGTCTGGGGACGGACCTCATGCTGTCGATAGGAGCCACTCCAGGTGGCAGCTTTCTGCAGCGTGCCAGTGGACCCTCCTCCCACTCCAGCCGCAGCCGCCACCAAACATTCAGGCAGTGGCCACTTTTTTTCAGCAGAGAGGGCTGCCAGCACAGCTGAGAGTCGGGGAGGAGAGGCCGGCACATTAGTGACAAACAAATTGGATTCAAACAAGAAATTCACTTTTAACAATCAATAGGGTTATCAGGAACATAAGGAAAGATACTGGGTTAGTGCTCAGCACTCTCCAATGTTCCGATATCATGGTCAGGAAAAAGAAATCAATAAAGCACAAATCTGCATATATTGCTCTTCATGGATGAAAGGGTGCCAGAAAGCTTTTTTATTGCTGCATGAACCTAGTTGGTCCTTCAGTTTTCAGCTACGTCCAAGTCAAAGAGCTCTGATAAACAATCATTTCTGATTTAGGCCCTGTCTGCACTTAACCTAACCTTTTATGTAGGTGCAGTGAGGCTAATGGAGCTAACTCGCTAACATTTCTTGGGAAGTTGCTGTTTCCCCAGTGATGGAAAAACCCTTCCACTGTTGTAGGCTGCATCTACAATACAGGGTTATGCAGTGGTTAAAGTATACTTTGATGGGCCCCGGAACCCTCCTAATCTCCGGGCCCCATTCCTGTATTGTCTGGGCCCCTTTCATGCATATGCAGGCCCCAGCCCAAGTAGGCATTTGCAACTACTTCTCAATACCACATGCATCGGTTATCGCTCCATAAAAATATTTATAATTTTATATGACCTTTATGTCTATAGCAATTATTGTCACAAACTAGCAAACACTGCATCACACACTAAGTATTGTGATTAACAACGGTGGGGCGTAGGACCTGCCAGAAGCCAGGGCAGGGTGAAACATGTGTTCCGCCAGATTTTTCTATTTTTAGGGGCCCTGGAACTCTGGCCCCTCAAATTTGTGGGCCCCGGAACTGTGTTCCGGTGCGTTCCCCCTTACTTTAACCCCTGGGGTTATGCTGCACAGCTCTGGCACTGTAGGTACTACTGTAGGTACGCCTACTGCACACATAGCCTCTGCTATACTCCCAGAGAGAAGAGCTCATCTTTTATAGAATAGTTACATTTTGTTTCCTTATGTTTCCAATATTCCTATTGCTATAGGGCATTTTACAAGAATAATGCCTGCCCCACTTTAAGGAGAGCACACGACTAATCCCTAGTGCTCTGACACTTCAGCTTTCTCAACGAATGTTTCCCTCCCTACAGAATCAAAATTTTTCCACTAACAAATTCCTGAATTGCAGATATAGAAGCCAAAGACCACAAAATCCCATAACTGTTTGTTAAAACTAGTACAAGAGGTCAAACAGTACAGTGCAGGGTTTCTCCTGTGTCAAGAGAACTTTTTGGCTCACGCCTGTGCTGTCAACTAAGCCTCTGCCTCACACGATTATTCCATCATGCAGGACAAGGAAATCTCGTTTTGCAGTTGAATGAGCCAGGAACTAGGGCTGTAGCCTATGCAGAGTGAACTCTTAGTGATTAGACTAAAAGAAGACACAGTATTTTGGAGGAATGCCCTTTTCTTCAATGAATGCAGACTGAGGAAATATGCCACTGAGCCCTTACATCTGAGCTATCAGTAGCACATGGTAGCTGTTGTATAAGGACATGAATAGCTATTTTGAAATCCTTTGGGAATAAGAGAGAAAAAATCCAGTTCTGCTTTGAAGAAAGAGCACAGGTATGAATTTGAAAATAAAGGAGCAATGAAAATAGCAGTTTGATTCTGCTGAATAAAAGAAAATGCCTTCTTGTTCTTATGCATCAAAGAAATCAAACTGGACACCTCTGATTAGAGGCCTTTACAGCTTTATTTTGATAGAATATAGTTTAAATGTTTATTAAGGTTCAGTCAGGCATCAAAGGAAGTAATATTTTCATAAGCAATTCAACCATCAAATGCAAATAAGAACCAGAAAAGGTGCATGCCCAGTTAATGTTTAACCGAGCTTTCAATTAGGTGCTCAATGTACATGTAAAACCGACTCCTGTGCTTCCACTGCACAGAGATCAATGCCTAATAGCTCTTTACCATGAACACTCCTTTCTATTTATGCTCTCTTTTTTCAGTACACAATATCATCTAGCAATTCCTCTATGGCCAAAAAAGAAAGAAAGTTGAAAGTAAAAATCTAATTTGACTGATGCTGAAACCAAAACATTAATTCTGTAAGACATGTTTTCTTCAAAATCCTGCATATTTAAGTTTTTGTAGCCTGAGGCTGTCCAATTGCAACATACTCCTCTCAAAGTTAAAAAACCAACCCCTATTCCTTCATCATTGTATCTCCTTTAAGGGTAGGGTAAAATACCTTTGACCGTGTCTACACTACACAACTTACAGCAATACAGTTGTTTTGATGTAGCTGTGCTGCAGTAAGATCCTTCATGTAGCCGCTCTGTGCCAACAGGAGAGAGCTCTCATGGACATAATAAAACCACCTCCACAAATGGTGGTAGCTATATCAGTGGGAGAATAAGAATAGACTATTGAATTACATGTGAATAAGGTGTACTTATAAATGGTGTCCTGTGGCACTTTTAAAGACTAACAGATTTATTTATCGCATGAGCTTTCGTGGGAAAAAAAATCCCACTTCGTCAGACGCTTTTCTAACACGGCTACCTCTTTGGAATTATAAATGGTGTATTAGATTTATATTGTTTCTGAGAATCAGAAAATTTCCCATTATTTATACTTATTTTTTCTTTTTATGTATTTTTTGTCAGCGCAAGTTCTTTCTTGTGGTCATCTTTTGAACTCATACTTCAAATATTGGGCCAAATGATGCAGTTACTCCTCTGTGCACAAAGGCTTTAGATGCAGCAGAAATGCCATGGTTCTTATGTATGTGTGTGTGCGCGCGCATCAAACCACAGAAAGACAGAGGGGAAAGCTCTGCAGCAATTCTCTCCATGGGCCTGCAGTATGTGGATTTAGCAGCATGGCTCACTATGGGATTGGGGGTAAACTATGCAAAGGAAAACTGAGCCAGCCCTCTGTTACCTGAGTCCCAATTAAGGAAAGAGAACTCGGCAGGTTGAGTAAACCTGCACTGAGTGGGCCAATAGGAAGCAGCTGCCAGCCTCTTTAGCCAGCGGATACAAAAGGCTCACAGGAAGGAAGTGAAGGAGGGAAGAAAGAAAGAGAGACGTTACAGAGTGAGGGAGAGGCCAAGCTCCTCTATGTGGGTGGCTGAAACTGCGAGACCCCTGAGGCTGTTAAGCTGAACTGTCTGTAAATAGAAGGTGGTGGGCAAACACATTGTAAATAAACCTCACTGGTGGAAGCATGAAGCTGAGGTCTCTTGACTGGTTTGTGGGAAGAGAGGACCCAAGCAACAGGAGGGCCGTGCGTGAACCTGTTACAAGATACAATGGCCAAAAGAACTGCTAGCAAATCTGGCTGATGTTTCCCAAATTTATTTTTAATGAAAAATTTCATTAGCAACTGGACATAAAAGAAGAAGACGACGAAGAAAAGACTGTGAACCTCTCCCCTCCCTGCCCCTCCCCATTTCTGTACCAGCTTGGTTTCTGTGCAGGACTGGTTGAAAAATACAAAAAGAACATACATGACTATGGGAAGCGATTGCCTATGTTGCTCTTAACATTGGGTGTTTTCCAAAGGCTACAGAATGTCATTATTCCATGCCACCAGAGACTGAAGTGGAATTTAATTACTTAGTCTGCACTAACACAGAGATATGCTGCCTATTTTAAGGCAGGGGCTCTTACAAATTTTCCCTGTGTTTAGTTTATGAAAAACCCCATGTACTAATAGCCACACAACAATGAATACACAAATTGCTCTTACCTACTAAGAGACCCCCATTTGAACCTCCATTAGTAGTCAGCTTCTTTGGAGATGTATATCCCTCTTTGATAAGATATTCTGCTGCACATTGGAAGTCATCAAAGCAATTTTGTTTGTTGGCTAAGATACCACCTACCACAAAAGGAAAACAAATCAGTTAATTCTAAAAATGCATTTGAAAGTACCTATTCAGAAAGATGTGTGTGCAGAAATGCTTAGGATGAATTCCAGCTTCATGAACATTTTAATAATTGACGCAGCTGAAAAAGACAAAAGAAAATGAAAATCTCTTCCAAAACTGAAATTATAAGATGGTTCTGCCAATAATGCTAATGCTCTTAAAAATCCTGAATAATACATATGTATGGTGAGGATCGAACAGGTAATACTCCTTACCATTGAGATTCCAGATAAAAGCTTTGCATTGCCAATTTTACACAAAATGACCACACATTGGTGTACCTGAGGAATGTCATAATGGAATTTTAACAGAATTAAGCTCATTGCTGGTCTTTTAAGAAAATATATCTTCAAACTTACCACTGTAATAAATAAGCTAACAGTAATATTTGCTGGACATCAGATACGTAACTGGTAATTTATTGTTATTTTTCAAATCTGATGACATACAGCTATGATAGAAATATGACATCAGAGCCAGACCTTAAGTTGGCATTTCATCAAGATAGCTCAAATTTTGAAAAGCTTCTCTAGTCTTTATAGTCTACTGTAGTGAGCTACTATAGACTTTTTAGACAAAATTTTTACAAGACTCAGATGTAAGGAGAAACAAATGTACTTTTTTTTTTTAAAAAAAAGAGAGAGAATTTAATATGCAAGGGATATTCTGATTTTAATGTCAAAACCCATATGGGACAGCTGCTCTGTAACCTTTTAATATGATATAAAAAAAATCAATTACCAAATTGTATTCACAACTGACCAAAATTCTAATTTATATTTTCCCATTTAAGAAGTTCATTTGATACGAGACTGTAAATGGCTCTTGACCAAAGGTTGCATAAAGGTTTGTAAATGCATACCATTTCTATCTGCCCTGCATGGTCTCAATTAGTTAGTAATTAAATACTAATTAGGAATTGTAATTAGATGGGAATTGAGAATTAAGTGCTGCTACCTTTTCAGCAAAAGGCTATGTTCCAGTCTTGTAAAGGGATTCTTGTGGAAAGTCTTGTGTACAGATCCC
Source organism: Pelusios castaneus (assembly GCA_007922175.1). NCBI lineage: Eukaryota > Metazoa > Chordata > Testudines > Pelomedusidae > Pelusios > Pelusios castaneus. The sequence goes on from ML685895.1 coordinate 1,546,369, forward strand.
TTTGCAAGCTGTATACATTCTTAAACCGTAAAAATTCTTTAAAATGAAGAATACATAATTCACACAACACAAAGACCATACAAGAGGTATCCTGGGCATGTGGGAGATTTTTATATTAACTAACTCCCAAAATTGCAAAAGAGGAGGAGAAAAAGAAGTGACAAGACAACCTATGCTTTACTGAGAATACTGAATAATTCTGGTCTGGACTAAGATCAGTATCCTATCCATGAAGTCAAAGCGATGCAAACAGACATCTGTACTAGTTGCCTCTGAAATTAATAATGAACAAATACAGATCTAATTATGCAATTGAGGTAAAGGATTTGAGCTGAAATTAAATTAAACAGGAAATAGAAGGGACTAAAAAGGAAACATTTTCATAGCAAGATAGAATCTCATTAAAAACCAGAGGCCAAATACAAATTACTAAAGAATATTTTTTGTTGTGCATGCATGATCATATGCTATTTCTTTTTATGAAACCATTGCATCTATACGTTAATTGCAAAGAGATGCCTCTAAACAAGGGTGTTATAACACAAAGAGATGCAAGAATAATAATGAACAAAATTGTTTTGCTGTAGGTTGAAAATAGAACTAGTACAAAACCCGATACAATTGGAAAGCAGATTCAAGATAAATAGTAGCATTTACAAATATTGCATCAAAGCTAGAAAGTTTATCTTGTTTTGTAAAAATGCTATTACTTTTCTTGGAAAAATTACACTATTTTTATTGCAAAATAATATTTGTAAGTGGGACACAACAACCAAAACACTCTAAATGCAACCATCAAATATGAGGGAGCTATCATGTAATAAATATGTTTGATGGTTTGACAAAGATTCCAACTTCCATGATTATCGGGGTAATTAAAGGGTGAGAGGACAAAGAAGACTGACAATTTTGAGTATGTCCACACTGAACGGTTAATCTGGGTTTTTACCAGAGTTTTAGCCTCAAACTTGCTCCCATCCATACAGAAAAGCCTGTGACCTGGAAGGTGCTTTAAGCCCAGGCTAGTTTATCCAGCTAGAAGTGTAGTTAAAACCTGGTTTCTCCAAGCTACCCAGTGAGGACAGGCTTATCCCTTACATGTGGGTCATCCTCCAATACCTTCCCACATTCTGCCCTGAAGGGCACACAAGTTGTGTCACACTTGACACAACTGACTGGGAAAGAATGCTAGAGCACCCTTGCCCAAAGAACCAAGGGATATGGCCCCAGGCACACATGGGCCGGTGCGAAAACTTTGAGGACACAGTAACACAAGTGTCTTTGCTATAGGGACATTCACACCCAGGCTACGTTAAAGCTAGGTGACAATAATGTGGGTTAACTGGGCAGTGTAGACATAGCCTTCATCAGTATCATTGCTAATAGCACTATTTTGTTCTTGTACTGAAAACATTTTACCTTTGTGCCAGGTCTCTCCATATTCGCCACCTCCTCTGATGTTAGCCACAGCTAGAACACCACCCAGATGCCTCACAAAAATAAGTCTTGATACACTGAGGAACAAAAGCAGAAAACTAATAGATTACTTTTGATTGTCTACCTCCAATGTCTACCCCTTCCCCTCCTGCTGAGTGAACCTTAGTGGTAGGAGAGTTTGTCATAGTGTATGTGAAAACATGTGTTAAATCCTCCTTCTGCCACACCTGAGCAGCCAGATTTGTTTCAGTAGTGTTCCATGGAGATACTACTATGAGTATATGTAAAAAAAGCAAAGCTACTCCAATTTTTCTCCTGTAGCTCTGCTGATGGACAATGATCAGCAGATCTATGTAACCATTGATCCACTGGTGATGCCTCTACTTCTTAACAGTCTCCCAATTTTTCAGTGTGGGAAGGTAGGGTGTGAAGTACATCTGCCCCCACGTAGATTCTGTAATTCCTTCTTCCACTGTGTCTAGGGCCCTCTGCTGCTTCAGAGAAGAGACCTTTTGTTAACAAATGAACAGGAGCAAAAACGGTAAAGGTTAAGAGTTAAGGCCATGATTTCGTCTGGCTTGGTTTAGGAACAGTAAAGATCTTTGAATAGGTGTGAAATTTGTATATTAACATCATTTGCCTTTGACATTTACAAGCCTGTGTTTGTAGAAGAAATAATGTTCTTACATCAGAGGTTTGCACCAGTGTTATGCATCTGAGTTCTTGACAACATGACTGTTTTGTTTACTTACATTGTTCATTATAAAAGAACATTAAAATCTAAATTTCAGTAGCCGACCTCTTTGGTATTATTTGAGGTTGGATGAGAGCTAATGTAATATAAAAATAACAACTTTAAATTACTTAGGTGCTAGAGTCATTAATATCTCTTAATAAGAGATTTAATTAAAAATCACTTAAATTATATTTGACAAGCAGAAAGGGAAACAGGCCTGCCATCAATTGAGGCAGAAGCTTAATGAAGCAGAAGCTCCAGGTGGCAAACAAGGAGTACACCAAGAATAGTAAAACATGGGAATTAACCCCAACCAAATTCCCCCCCAGCAGGTTTAAACTATATATCTACTTTAAACTCTTGTTTAGACACATAGTCCTTACCTATATTAATCGGCCTTATTAACCGATATAAGTAAAGATTGGGTCTTTATGTCTTTAAGCCCTGATGCCTTTTATGATGCTCATTCAGAAATATTTCTGAAAAGTCATTCTCCATATGTTTGGTATCAAATGCTTCCTTGAGAAGTATAATTATTCTTATGAACTCACCTACCATGTAATTTTGTTAATTACCGAAAAGATTGTAGTGTTCCACGTGTCTGTATATCTGTAGTTATAAAAAGAGTAGTATTTTCATGGCTCTTAAAGCAATTAATACCTGCTGGTGACTTCTCTTGCCCAGTGTACATGAGATGCAAACTTTTTAGCAAGAAACTTGTAGAAGGAGAGCTGAGAAAGAGGTTCCTGTAGTTTCATCATCCATTCAAAAGATAAATCCATCACAATAAGCTAGTTAGAATTCTCTTTGTTTCTGGCAAATCAATTTTCAAGGCTTAAGTCTCTGCTGTCCTGGTTTAGTTTTATATTCTAGACATATACTGCGTAAAGGGTTAAAAGTACTGTTTTGCCAAACTGCAATGTCTAATTTCTAGAGGTTGAGATAGTTAATGTGGAGTAGCCAGACACTAGGTTGCTCCAAGCAATTGTGATTTTTGCAATGCATTTTTGGTGGATTACAGTCGCAGAAAGAGGAACTCCCAGAGTTTACTGTACTTCTTTTTATTCCTTGTATTCCAAACAAAATCAAAAGGGAAGTCTTTATGTCCAATCCAAACCTACTAGATTGATCACTTAGTACCCCTAAATCAGCCTATCACAGGATATAGCTGATTGGGCACAGGATCACTATCTCAATGTTATTCATTGTGTATTTAAAAAACTAAAAGCAAAAAACAAAAAATAAAGCCAAAACAAACAAAAACCAAACCTACCTCCTCCCTCCTCCCCTGCAAAACTCTACTTCCCAAACAATTTCGGAATACTTCATTATTATTCCATTTTTTGCATAACAAAAATCCAAACTGGGAATTCATCCCAGCCCAGAAGTATATAAACACTAGAACCCTTTAATAGAGTAGTCATTGCGATGAAAATGTTTAAACGTGTCTAAATTATTCAGCATTAGTTTTTCTGTCAATTCCTCATGGTATACAAAGGCTAAGTCCTGTTGACTTTCAGTGACATGTAGGCTCCTAAGTTAGAACATTTTACCCCATGTGTATAGAACAACTTCACTGTAAGTGGATATTCATTAGGGGAGAGATTATGCCTTTTGCTACTGCCTTCAAGGAAGCAGAATGCTTCTCAGAAATCCTGGATGCACAGACTGCATGTCTGAGACTATATTCTTATATAAATTACTCTCTTCTCCCATCTTCAAAGAGTCTGACGAAGTGGGATTTTCTCCCACGAAAGCTCATGCGATAAATAAATCTGTTAGTCTTTAAAAGTGCCACAGGATTCTGTTGTCTTTCTACAATAGACTAATACGGTTACCCCTTTGGAATTTGTATAATTACAGAAAGTGTTATAGCCGGTATTTGGCTTGGATAGGTTCTAAATCCAGCTGCTCAATCCAGAGAAAGAGAGAAATAAAAAAACTCATGCCTATATCCAAAAATAAAGTGCTATTGTAAGTGGGTTATTTACTTTGGTCTGCTGTTACTTTATTTGTATTTACTTCTGGATCTATTGACCTAAACTCTCCTTATGCTATTGTAATTTCTTTAAAATGCAGCGAGCTGTAATCACCGTAACATATGCAGTTTCCCTTTTGGGTATGATATATTTAAAAAAGATTGCCGGTAACAAAATACAATGCCGATGTACACAAAGGAGCTACTGTCCAAAGCACCAGGCCAAATATCCAGGCCGCTGCTAAACCAGGTGAATAAGACTGGTTTCCCTGATTGAAAATGCATGGGGACCAGGAGATACCGATTGGAGGCTGTGTACTGAAGGGAACAAGCCTGCAAGATTTTGAGTGTATGTCTGAAGGGAAGCACAGGACAGAGCTTCTTGGGCACAGTTTGTTGGAGTGGCCCTGCTGATGTTTGTATTGTGGCCAGGGAAAAGAAAATTCATGTACGCTGCTTATGAATTAACAAGATTACATTAGGAATATCTCTGTCTCCCATTATCATTTCCCATTCAAGCAGAAACAAACCCGCAAGGACAGCCTTCTCAGGCTAATGGGGCAATAATACAAAACACTACTTGGGTGACATTTTATGTAACTGAACAAAGGGTAAAGGAGAAACCAGAGTCACCAGGATGAAAAAAAGAAATTGGAATAACTTGGATTTGTGAAAAGTTACAGGAGAAGTGAGCCCAGGCTGGGATGATTTAGTTGGGGTTGGTCCTACTTTTAGCAGGGGCTTGGACTAGATAATCTCCTGAGGTCCCTTCCAACCCTAATCGTCTATAATTCTATGATCATATAAATATTCAGAGTATTCATCTTAACAAAAAACTCCTCTGTTTCTAGACAAAATGATGGTTATTCACTGCAGACCAGGAGTAATAAGAAAAGCTGAACTATGGTGAATTTTTCATTACATTTAGTTTTATTTCAGTACATATCTTAGGCAAGGGCAGCTAAATTGTTCTAGTGTAATTTCATTCTTCCAATCCAGCCTGTTTGTCTAATTTATCCACCTGTTGTGTCCTGACATCCAGACTGTAATCTCTCCTTTGTTATTGTCTGTACAATCCCGAATATAACAGGTGTGTCTGGTCCTTGATTAGTGTTCTTGATCACTACCACACAGTAAATAATAAATATTATGTGGTCTTGTGAATTGGATTCTCTCTGTATAATTAAAACCAATATGATACATTGATCAATTTACTCTATAAGAAATATTTAGATACTTTGGGAGTCCTGTGGCACTTTTAAAGACTAACAAGTTTGTTTTTCACATGAGCTTTCGTGGGCATAATCCCACTTCATCAAAAGAAGTGGGATTATGCCCACAAAAGCTCATGCAAGAAATAAACTTGTTAGTCTTTAAAAGTGCCACAGGACTCCTTGTTTGTTTTGCTGAAATAGACTAACATGGTTACTTCTCTGTAACTATTTACATACTTTACATCACAAGCTGAAGTCAGTGATATATTTTTAGTTGAGGAGGAAGGAGATAATTGCAGGGTGGTACCAACCATGATGACCTATTCATCTATCAAAAACTCCCTCTATAAAATCTGTAAGTGGCCTACTGGACTGGAACCTAAACTGGTTTTCTTTGCATGACATGTGGCCACAGTTGTGGTCAGTAGAGCCATCTAAAATGAATCTCCATCAGCATAAGAAAGTGGCTGGCCGGCAAGGAGTGCATTCTCCATGGCCTTTAGAAGAACTCACTTCCTCCCCAACTCTGAAACAATCAGAGTTTATTAGTTTTCAGGGTGCACTATATGGGCCCATCTTTTCTTCTTTGCCCACGAGGAGCTGGGTATTGGGAAGGGCTGATAGTGGGGATGTCAGACTGGTGATTACTGTGTTTGGGTCAGTTAATTTCTTTTATATTAACATTTTCACTGGGTAGGGGGAACTGATGTGTTCATTTATTTACTGTATTCTTAAAAGATTGTCAAGAATGCCTAGTGCATTGGGCATGCGCTCTTATTGGACTTTGTGAGACTTGACATCGAATACATCTAGCATTTGCTTTTGACTCCTGTGCCTCTCCCCAATGTATCACTGTGGCTGGGTGTATCAACTCCTCCAGCTGGAGGGGGAGCCCTCAGCTTCCTCAACGGCTACAAAGGCCACTCACCAGCAGGCAGGCTGCACTCTCCCTGGCAGAAAGCCAAGGTTAAAAGCCCAATAGAGGCTTCAGCAAAGGGTGGGATAGCGGGGGAGATGGATAAATTCCCAGATCCCACCAGGAGGATTGTGATGCCAGACGGCATAGCTAAAAGGACTGCACAGCAACCCAACATTGCTACAAAGGGAGTGCCCAGCAGTCCCCTGGAAGGTTGCAGCCAGCCTAGCTGAGCGGGGAGTCCTGCCCCACCGAGGGGCAGTTGGACTTGGAAGCATAGTAACAGTGCTGCTTGGAGTGGGCCTGGGTCTTGCTTAGTGGGGCTACAGGGTTTGCATCGCCTGACAGGGGGTCGAAACACCCCTTTCCAGGAAAGATCAGACGTGGTCTTTCACAATCACATCCTACTAGGAACCCATAAATCACTGGATGAATCTTATTCAAATAAATATTTAAAAAAACTATTTAGAGTATGTAGTTCTGTTTTACACAAACCACAGGAAATTAAAAATGTAGCTTTTGGAAGACAGCTAAAAAGAGCATTCAGATAATCTTATGATACATCAAGAGAAGTCCACTGTTATACAATGTACGTGGTATGAAGCACCAGAAATTGTAACTGCTATCTGAAAATATAATCACAATAACCATAAAAGAATGAGGTTTGCAAAGGATTGCATGAGATTTGCCAGCTTTAATGCAAGAATGATATATATAATGATATATATAATGCAAGAATGATATATAACAAATGGCTGTAGCTCTTAATATTGTATGTAAATTTAATAGGACAGTTTAATAATAGATTATTTTTGTGACAAGATGCAAACCTACTGTCTGAAGAATCTTCCTTCATCCTGCGCTTTCCATTTATTTATTTTTTCTAAGAGATTGTACTTGCTTTGTACTGAAGCTATAAAATAATCCAAGTGTCATATCTTGTCAAGTTTACAATAAAGAGTTCACTTGCTGGTGAAGTAAACTGCTTCCCTTTTAAAAAGATTACTGAAGAGGTCAAACAGGCTTTAGTTTGTGGCAGGAACTATAGAATGGACTGAAAGTCCTGTGTTAAATTTATCACTTTTGATCTCTGCAGCACTGATTTGCATGAAAAGAAACCATTCTACAAACTCCGTTTTATTCTCTGTTCTCCATACAATAGATATTGGAGCACAAAAAATATGTTATAAAGTTCCCATTTAGCAAAGGGCTTACATGTACTTTATTTTAAGCCTATAAGGAATCCCGCTGAGTGAAAGGAGGAAACCAGGGAGAAAATAAGTCCGTTCTCCAATGGTTAGGATGCTAGCCCAGGACTTGGGACACTTTGGATTGACTTCCTGCTCAACCACAAGATTTCCTGTCTGATCCTGAGTAAGTCATTGAGTTCAGTTCTCCATCTGCAAAATGGGAATAATACTTCTCTGTCTCACAGGGGAGTTGCAAGAATAAATAGACTGAAAGCTGCGAGTTGTGTTATTGCATTCCTAGCTGGGCCTCTTGCACACTCTCACTCTCTTTTTTAAAATAAGGCCGTTAATGCTTGGCTGAAATTTTAATAGGTGAATTTTAATTCATTTTGAAGATTCAAGCGAACTGCATTTCCTAGATGTTTTTAAGATTCCAAAAATTAGCTGCCGGCTCAGCCAAAAATAGCGTACCAGAAGTGTTGAAGGAAGCGATGGAGATTGTTAGTGAGGGAGAATTTGTACCAGTAGCTTGTGCCTGCAGTTCTTGCCTTCCTACACACAGAAGACCTTGCCATATTTTATTGAAAGGCTAGTCTGTACTTTTATTATGTTACATTGATTGTATTTTATTTTTCAACGATAAGAAATGTTACCACTGGCGAGCTTTTGGGACCAGGTGTATCCGCTTACGGACTTAGTGATAGGAAAAGCTTTTTCAGTAGCTGATACAGAATTAGTTTAAAGGAAGTGAAGAGCTGTAAATGTTTTTAAGGAAAAACACAGACTGGACAAATTCTGTTATTTTTTTCCCCAAGGATCACGAGTAATTTGTCATGTTTACTAAGGCACAAAAAAACCACAGGAATTGCCATATTGAATCAGACCCAAGGTACATATATCTCAAAATCTTCTCTGTAACTGTGGCCAGCACCAGATGCTTTAGAAGAAAGGTGTTAGAACATGAGCTGTCAAAATGTTCTGCTTACCTGTAGCTTGGAGTGATAGATATGTTGAAACCCCCATAGCCATACAAGAAAGCAGGATGAGAACCATCCAATTTAATTCCCTTCTTGTGCACAATAAACATTGGGATCTTGGTGCCATCTTTGCTGGAGTAGAAAACCTAAGACAATGCAGAGGAAAAGTGTTTGAAGTACTGTTAGTGCAGGGAACTATTTGAGAAAACATAGGTCACAAGCAGTTACTCCTGTGTTTTTGTTTTATACAGAAACAAGTCTGGAACAGTGAAACTGTAACCTTCCCCCTGTAATTTAAAAGCCATTGTTAGCGTCATCCGCATGATATGTGAAATGTTTTGTTCCTGACTTGCTTGACAATTTTAGAAAATATATACCTAAATGAGACCAAACAACTTATTAAGAGTACGATTCTGCTACCTTTACTCATACTGAACAATACTTACTCAAATGAGTAATAGTCATTGAAAACATTATGGAAGGAATATGGTAAGCTACATAGGCAAACAGGAAAGACACTAATAAAGAAGATAAATGACAAATTAAGATAAAATACTCTTTAAAAAATACTAGAACTAGACATTCACACAAGAAAGAAAACCGGGTAACTGATGGGCAGGAGAAGGAAGCTGGTGACAAATAACACTGACCAGTGTCACGGGCTTCATTGAATGTAATGCTTCAGTAGTTCCCCAAAAGACTGAACAGGCAATTAGAGTTAACAGATGCTGACAAATAAAGTCTCAAGAATTATATCTCACAATTCCAGATACTGTTAGTGCTCTAGCAGCAGATGAAACAGATAAGCATATAGTAAAGATTCAGTGATAACCAATTAAGAACCAGTTTAGTACTAGAGAACTGGAGGATTCATGACTCCATATGAGTATTTAAACAAGGACTTTTCCTCCCTGCCCCCCCAAAATGCAGGTCTGCCTGGGCTTGATCCTGCAACATGGAGGTCAACTAGTGTATGGGACCTAAAAGCAAAATTTTAATCATGAGAGGCATACTACAGCATTTAAAAAATTAATGGTAATGTATCTAGGAATATTTATGTTTGAAAATACATTTTATTTATTTTTATTGTTGATATTCTTGGATTGGCCCACGGTTATTCCATCATTAGCCACAAACAATAGTATTACACTTGTATTAACATTTTTCACCAGCTGGAAGAAAAGGTTACTTGTACTAACACTGAACATTTTTACAGTAATGAAACCACTGAGGTGGAAAGAGACTACTGAACATTTTTAAAATGTATAATCTAGTATGGGACAGCTAGCAGAGATTCACAAAAGAAAGATCATGCTTGACAAATCTTCTTAAATTCTTTGAGTACCAAACAACACACATACACAATATATCTGGCTATAAGAAAAAGCATTTATACTTGACTGCAGAACTGACTGATTTGCAAGGTTTTAAAAAAAATGTAAGAGGAAATTATTATAACAAATTCAGACCGGCCTTTGAATACAAACCAGAGAGTATTATTAAAGGAGTACAAATGTCAAGGGTTTGGTGGGTGAAAGGGCTGAAGTGCTGAAATAAGTGAGAAGTGACAAAATGGCCAGTGTGCAGCCCACTGTTTGCTTGGCACTGTATATATCTAACTATGAATAATAGGATGATGCGGTATAGCCTCGTGGGAAAGAACACAGCAAAAAAAAAAAAAAAAAAATACAGAGTAGAGGAACAAAACAAATCAAAGTAATTTGCCTACATAAGGTTAATGGATTGAAACATGGTTCATGCTATTTATTGGAGTAAAAAAGAACATGGAATAGAGAGGATATTAAATAATTGTGGATGTCAAAATATCTCAAAATTTTAATATAGAAGACAAACCATGGAGAATTCTTAAGATGAATGAATAATGCACTGGAACCAAGGAGAAGACATTTGCCAGGAATATAAAAAAATAAACAGAAATAGCAATCTACATCCAGGAATAAAAGCCTCCTCTCCTAAGGGCTTGTCTGCACTTATTGAAGATGCTACCTGTGCTGACAGGACAGCACATCCCCCTGTCATAGGCACTCCACCTCCCTGAGAGACAGTAGCTATGTTGACAAGACAAACCCTCCTGTCGACATAGAAACGTTTACTCTGACGGTCAGGTCAGATTTTCCACATCTCTCAGACATTAATTTGTAATACAGACCAAAAACGTTGAAGCTACTTGTCCGAGAGCCAATTTTTCCAATTCTGCCTGGCTTATTTTCTTTCTGGGGGTTAGTAATGGGGGACAGGAGCTGAGTCAATATTGCCAGAACAGGGGAGAGGGGTGGAACTTTATTCTGTTCATAGAGTCAGCCAAACTCTCCAACAAAACACTCAATAAGGGCTTGAAGCAGGAGACGTAGACCCTTCCTTTTGCCGCTGGTTTTTTCAGCCTAACTTTTTCTCTGAAGCCTGCAATGGCACCAGCTGCTGCAAACATCTCAGAAGGGGAAGCACAGATGAGGGGGCAACTGCCCATAAAAAAATCAAATGCAGCCCTGGTACAGAGCTAGAGATCAGACGAACAGATTTGAGAGCTGAGCTGTTAGTCAGAAATTGGAAACTGTTTGGAATTTCCCTCACAAAAGCTCTGCAGCAGAGAGGTCTTGCTAAGTTGTCAGCTGTTGTGGAGGCAGAAAAAACCTGGAGGGAAATTCAGGAGATGGGGCATTTCCCTGCTGCAAGGGACTTTCAGATCCAAATCAGCCCCCAAACTGCAAACAGGCTAAAGAACCATTGCAATGGATCTCTGGACAAGGATTTTGTGGCTCCCTGATCCTGCTAAATCTGTTACACTGCAGTTGAGGCATAGATGAATTAACTGGCCTGGGGTTCCTTGGCTGCCCCCCACTATGGGGCTCCCCAGCCTGGGGCCCTACTACCCTACTGTGGGGCCCCTGACCCCTCCAGCGTGGCGCTGTTGCTAGGGGTCGGGGGGTGGTCCCAGGGGCCAGAAGGCACTCCTACCCCGGCCCCACTCCGGCTGGTCTGCCCATGGGGGTGGGGCCGGCTAGCGCACAGTGTGGCCCCTGGTGCAGCCTCCCAGGGGCCCGACGGAGTAGAGGCTGTGCCGCGCACCAGCTGGCCCTGCCCCCCTGGGGCTGGACCAGTGGCCTAGGGGCAAGGTAGGAGCACAGAGCCTGGCCTCTGGCTCCAGGGTCCCGCCCACCCAGTGCCAGCTGGGCAGGAGAGCTCTTAGCGTTCCCCCAAGTCGCACCGGCACTGGGTGGAGTGGAGAGGGGGCCGGATCAAATAGGGGTTTTAGGGGCTGGAGCCTGGACTCCCCCTTTAGGCCAGGGCTGAGGCTTCAGCCCCTATAGCCCCTGCATTAATCTGGCCCTGAGCTGGGGTCATATCATCCTTAAACTGATGGTGCTGATTCAACTCATCAGGAGTACAGAAACCCCAAGGCAGTGGCTTTGTATGAAGCCATTCACGTCAGTGTGAAGGAGTATTACAGTGGATACCATATGGCCACACGTTATGAGAAACCCACCCAAGAGCGTAGCTCATTTTACATTGCTAGTAGCAAGTTGAGCCCTGGGATTTTTGCAAGTGAAATACCATGAAACAAAACAAAACAGTGATTAAAATGACATATGGTGAAAAACTCACCCTGCACTGGTAGTTTCTGCACCCCCAGACTTGTCCTGGCTCCCTGATCTGGGCACTGCACCCAGGTGCATGAAGTTACAGTGCTGCTCAGGTCTGGCCTGGACCCCCCCTCATGACGATGGGAGGACGGCTGCACCAAATTTGAGCGAGTGGCATTGCGACCTGGCATATGGAGTTGCAGCACCGCTCGGGACTTGCTCCCTCCCATCACGGGGGGCAGGACCCAAGCCATGGGGGATGAATGTGCGGTCAGTGGGGAAGGATGGATAAAATGAAATAAGAAATTCACAAAAAATAAAGTGCAAAATTATAAAAAAAATAAAAAGAGTTTCACTGGTCTCTGGTGATAAAATGTACACACATACCCTGCCAGCTACCATAGCTAAGGACTTCAAAGGCTCTTACTTGTGGTGTGTCATGTACATTTATGAGCTTTCACAGCTCCTGCAAACTGGGTTGGGGCAAGCCTTGTACAGTTTCTTACTTTTCAGATGTCAACCCTCACCACTGACTACAGAATCAGATCAACTCCTCCATTTCAACTTTGGGCTAGTCAGAAATGCCAAGTTCTGTGCAGCTCCACACGTGATGTTTTATGAAAATCATTTCATGGGCTGATGTGCATACAACCGTACCATTTCAACTTATGAAGAACACGCCTGGCCCCAAGCGTTGGCCATGGGCAGGATATGGAGCTGCAGAAAATTTGTCAGGTAGAGCTGCAGCTGTCTTGATGGTGTCCTGGAGTATCTGGGGTCTGCTGGAAAACTGCGATTCCTGGGGTGAGTGGAGGGCCAACATGCTTGCGTGCTGTACAGAAAGTAGGTGGGATTGGGAGACTTGACATGGCATTCTGGAGTGTGCAGTGGGGGCCAGTATTGAGCTCCCTCATCTTCTACTCTCACTAGCTCAGTGGCCTCTGGCTGCTGCACCTGCTCTCATCTAAGTGCAGCAGCCTGCTCCTCCCATCTGCTCCTTCCCTGCTGAAGTCCAGTCAGGAGGACAGCAGGGGGAAACTCTAGGGGCTGCCTGCTCAGCAGATGTCATATCTGCCCCATTTGATGTGGCAGGAAGGCAGAACTACTGGCAAAGACTTGCTGTCTTCCCTCAGCTCAGCCACATAACACGGAGAGTCTACTGAGATGTGGGAATGCATGACAGGGCAGCCACATGTGGGAATGTCACGCAAAATCTATCTAATTTGGCAGCCTGGGCTGTGATGCTCTCTACACGGGTAGAAGTTGAGCATCGAGTGACATCCTTGATGTCGGAATTTTCTGACCAAGAAAAATCAGCTTAAACTTATTAGCAAAATGTTCATGAGATGAGAGATGAGCCAGGACATTGGTAATGGGAAACAGAACTCTCCAGCTTTCGATGGCAAGTTCAAATCAAACCTCAGGTTAGTGAAGATCAAATGTTGCTACCGTCCAATTGCTGCTCAGTAGAATATACCAGGGTTCTCAAAATTTTTCATGGTATGCACCGAATCCAAACGGATTTTCTTGAGGTCCACTTTCTCTTCAATTGCACAGATTGCATCCCCTCCCTTTACTGACTGTATGATATGTACAGGCTATGTACACACTACAAACTTGTCCCGCAATAAAAGCTATTGCGGGACAAGGAAAGCGCTATATTTATAGCGCTTCGGTGTGTACACACCTGCTACTTAAATCGCAAAGGAGCGTTCACCGTGTGAACACTCCTTTGCGATACAAGAGCAGTGCATGGTGGGCACCTGTCCCACCATGCACTGCCCACAG
>ML685895.1:1560606-1572491 GCA_007922175.1 Pelusios castaneus
ACTGCCCACAGCCAGCCCCCTAGCTCAGCCCCGGGGCTTCGAGTGGCTGCGGGGGTTGCGCTTACGCGTGCAGCCCCTGCCGCCACCTGAAGCCCCCTAGCGCAGCCCTGGGGCTGACCCGAACGGCGAGAGCAGCCAGTTCATAACACCTCCCTAGCGCAGCCCTGGGGCTGACCCGAATGGCGAGAGCAGCCGGTTCAGGCCACCCCCCTAGCTCAGCCCCGGGGCTGAGCTAGGGGGGTGGCGCGAGCCGGCTGCCCTCACCGGTCCAGCCTGCCAATCCCCCAGCCGTCGAACCTGGCCATTTTAATATGTCAATTTCACTGCTCAGCTAGAGCAGTGAAATTGACATATTTGACAGCTCCAATGTCCCAGAGTGGCCCGGTTTGGCACTCTGGGACATTTCCAGAGGCTGTCAACGGCGCAACAAGCATCCACACAGGCTGTAACATGGAACAACTGTTCCGTGGTAAGCCTTACCACCCTCGTTTGGGATGGTTTACATGTTGCGCGGCAAGAGGCTGTTGCCGCGCAACAAGAAGCTTTCATGTGTGGACACTTTGATTTTTATCGCGCGGTAAGAAGCCTTACCGCGCGGTAACTCAGTAGTGTGTACAAGGCCATACTCTAGTGGCAACTGTGTTGATTGCTGATTTGTAAGAGTAATATCAGGTAAGTATTTAATGTATTTCAGCTGTCTTTTAGTGAAATTTAGCAGCTTGGAAACACCACAGGTCTAATTAACTCTTTACAGACCATCCATAAGTACTCAAGTACAAGCTGAGAATCATGTGTCTTTACAAACTGAGTCTGAGGATATCTGCTCCCAAGCACACAAGTGTCCAGATCCCCGAAACAACCTTTCTGAGACTGCCAAAGGATGGTATGAACCACTATGGTCGCTCACGCCTATGGTCTGTCTACATGCTAACATAACTAAAAAACAACTACGTTATTGTAGTCACGTTCCAAAGGGGTAGCTGTGTTAGTCTACTGCAAAAAAACAACAGAGTCCTGTGGCACTTTTAAAGACTAACAGATTTATTTATCGCATGAGCTTTCGTGGGAGAAAATCCCACTTTGTCAGACGCTTTACATCTTTTGTTATTTCAGCACAAGTCTGCCTGTGGACATCCTTTCTTAGCATTAAAAGACTCCTATTCTAATTTAAATAAAAACCAATTTAAGCCAAATTGATACAGGACATTCTTAATCCAAAACAATCTACACCATGACTTGCACCATACAAACAAAAAGCTGTGAATATTATTATTTTGGCATATTTATCTCCCAGAAGTGGTCCGTCTAGACTAAGTTTGTGGTATGTTGGCATGGCAGTTTGTACGGATTCTACCTATGCTCTATTTGTTTTAGAGATAAATAGAAGGTTTACATCATAAGGAATGCAATCAATCATTTTAACAAGCTCACAGTGTTTTTAAAAGGATTTTTAATTTCCATTTTACTGCTGATGATGCTTGTGATGAATCCACATTCTAATATTTAAATAGATTTGGATTTTTTAAAAAAACCCTTCCTATGGGAGCAGTGGTTCCCAACCTTTTTGGCTCAAAGGCCACAGATGCCATTTTTACAACCATGATGGGCCACTGGTCTTCACCAGAACCCCGGCCCCACTGCAGCCAGCCAGAGTTTGGTGAGGAGGCCGCCCTTCCTCTCATCACAATGGCTGCAATAGGGAAACCATATGTGTCATGTAGCTCCATACACTTCAGCTAGATCCCTAGGCAGTGGCTTCCTTCTGCAGCTAGGGGTATGGGAGATCAGTGCTCCCTTCCTCCTGGCTCCAGCAAGGACCTAGGACCTCGGAACTCAGGCAGGGCACTTTGCTCTCTGCTGGAGCTGGGGGAGGAGAACAGTGGTCTGTCCTCCCTCTGGCTCCAGCAGGGAAACCCAGCACCTATGAAGCCAGATGGAGTCCCTGCTACAGTCAGGAAGCACTGATCTCCCATCCACTTGGTTGCAGCAAAGAGCGTGCACTGGCCTCAGAGCCCTGTGGCAAGGCATTGCACCTGTGTCCTTAGGCTGCGGCTCCCGTCTGCAGCCAGCAAAAGGGGAGCGGTGGGCCACAGTTTGGGAACCACTGAAAACTGCATCTCCAGTTAACAATTGCTTGTCCTAAACCTTTCAGTAAATAACCATTTAACTAAAGTTATTCTTCATGGCTGAGCTTTTCAGCATCATTATTTATAGCTTCCATTCTAATTAAAACTAAAAGGAAACCAAAGCAGAATGACAATTGTTACACTGCTGCCTGTTTTCAATCTTTCTGCTTTCAAAGGCAGGCGAGACATCCTCATGTTCATGCCACCACACTGATCACTAAACTGGAGTTATTTTTACAGCTGTCCCATGAGCCCCAACAGAAATATGATCCTGTCCAATGCATGCATTTAGTAAGTATCTTTATCATGAGCACTAGCTGGAAAGTGAAATACAAAGACATCGCAGCATTTCACTTAACACTTCCCCCCTCAATTTTTGATTCATCAGGACTAAGCAAACACAAGTAATTTCACAAGTGAAACAAACAAAGCATGTTTGTGGGAACTTCACATCTGGGAGGTATATAAATGTTTTCTTTAATTTACATAACAGCCACTTGTGAAATTTAGGGACAAAGAATCACACAGGTTTTGCCCATATTGAAACAATGTTTCTAGCATGAAATCTGCATCAAAAATCACTAGAAAGTCAGAAAGCTATCAGACAAAAGGGTTTGTTTTTTTGGTGAAGATGCTTAGGTAAAACAAGCTTAGCAGTTAAAAGCATTTCAGTGGAGATAAAGTTGCTTGGGCAGAGGCCAGTACCGAGAGGTCCTAAAACTTCATCAATTGACTCCAATGGAGCTACATCAATTTCTACTAACTGAGGATTTGGCCAGCCAAATCTTTCCATCAAGTGACTGCTGTTGGCAGATCAGTTACTTTCCCCTGACCACACGCTGCCAGCAATTTCCCTCCTCCTTTCTAAACATGAGCTTTTCTAACAACTGCCTGAAGACTGATGTAAGAGGGTTGTTACCGTTACCATCTGTGAAGATTAAACACGCTTTTAAATGAGAAGACAACAAAGCAAAACACCACGTCAAGACGACATTGCTGTTCAGAATTTAAAAGTGTTTCACTTCACTTATTTTTGTAAAAATAATGATTACCGACCTGCCCTCCCTCAAGAAAAACAAGGGGGGGAGGGGAATCAATTCAAAAGACACAAATATGTGAAGCTATTTAAGCTTCTTCAAATAGACTATTTTCTATTGGTTCAATCTCACCTTAAATTTGGTGTTATCTCTGAAGTAAGTTTATCCATTTATATACGACCAATAACGGAAAGTGCTTCTATCTGAGAGATTAAGGTAAATTGGAAAGGGTAAACCCTACAGAGAGAAGAATGTCTAGGATGGTATTTCAGGCCTAATTTTAGACTGTAACATCTTTCACTGGAGAATGTTTATGAAGGGTACTACTGATTTCTGTTTTATCAGAGCTAGGAGTGATCCACTTGTGCTAGTTACAGTATATTAACCACTGCTAATATACTTTAAAAATAATAATAGTGTGTAAATCTGTTACAACAACAGTATACCAAAAAGG
This sequence comes from Pelusios castaneus, assembly GCA_007922175.1. Classification (NCBI taxonomy): domain Eukaryota; kingdom Metazoa; phylum Chordata; order Testudines; family Pelomedusidae; genus Pelusios; species Pelusios castaneus. The sequence goes on from ML685895.1 coordinate 1,564,224, forward strand.
CAAATAAATAAAAAACGTTGGGAGAAAACATTGACAAGGCTTCAATCAAATCTCCTTACATTATGAGATACATATGATTAATTTGTGGTCTGGAGGTAAGACTAAAAATAACCACTCTCAAAATTACAGCCCTGCAGTAAATGGTGCTGTACTGTCGAGCAAGCACTCTTATTATATACATGCAAAGCTTTGTACTGCTCTGGCCATGTAAAGAAACCTTGTTGGGGTTGTAAAGGTAATTTCTGCTGACCGTAAGGACTTTTTATGCTGTTGGAGCAGTCCAGACGGGGCTTTAGTGTTAATGAGAATCGGGGCTCCTATTTTCAAACACACATAGCTTAAGAAAAGTGTTAAGAAATAAGCATAAAAGACTTAAAAAGTTTATTCTTTTTCTTTGAAGGAAGCCTTGCATAATTCAATACAGCCATTTTTGAGTCATCTGAGCATTAAAGAGACCCCAAATGTTTATTTTGAAAGAAACTTGCATTCCCGAGATGATTTTCTTTTAAAAATTAAAACCTTGCACATTCCCCATCCTCAATGAAGGCAACTTTGCTAGGTTTGTTTTTTGATCAATTTTTCAGTGTCTAACCTGCCTTTTCTAGTTCTCCCATTATTCACTCATGACTTTTTACCTTATGCTGTCCCTTGCACTTTGAAGGCTCCCAGAAACAATGCACACCTTTGCGATCAAAACCCCTACCTGTGAGAGGAAGCATTTCAGTGCTAAATAAGTTCTGTTTTGTTAAATAAATCTGGATCCTGAGCACACCACCACACAGGGTTCTCATGATTCAAGATTCTCACTTCTCGTACAGGTCTTTGTCTTTTTATTGTTATTATTTTTAAAGCTTTTTATATATGGGGAATAGGGAGAAAGCCTTACTTCTTTCAGACAACAGAGTCTTGCGGCACTTTTAAAGACTAACAGCCGCAAGACTCTGTTGTCTTTCTACAATAGACTAACACGGCTACCCCTTTGGAATTTTACTTCTTTCAGTTAAGGTTCACGTAGCGCATACCAGACCTGTCATTCAGTTATGTATGAAACACAGAGAGCCCTTAAGAAGGAAAGATTTTATGGTTATCCAGCTCAGCTTCTAGGGTGACAAATAGTGTTCTTTGCTCCATTCCTCCAGAACTGTGCAGGAACAGAGACTTTGCCTGAATACTGTAGCTTTTAGTGTGATATCCAAAGGACTCAGAGTAGAATGAATGTAGACAAAAAATTTCCGTTGCGCACGCTCTCTCTCTCTCTCTCTCTCTCTCTCTCTCAAAAAAAAGCCAACATTGAGATAGATGCACTGAACCAATTCCCTTCCCCCTACATCCCTAACCCAAAGCCAATTCTCATGTGAATAATTATAAAAATCGTTCCAGTTCGTGGTCCATCTATCACAGTCAATTTAAAAGTCACACTTCTGTCTGTATTTCTCCACACCCCTCAAAACACTGCTAGAATATCTAAAACTACTGAAATTGAAGGTGAATTATTGGGGCTGGAGGAAGAAAACCACCTTATTTTCACATTTGTCTTTATTGTGACATTTTTGTTTCGTTCATGTGACAGCAGTTTTTGAACAGACATTTTCACTGTTTCCCCTCTATAATCACTTAGCCAGTTTCTCCTTCTCTGTGGTAGGTCTCATATACAGCAACAATGGAGAGAGGTTTTTTTAAATGGGAAAATCTGATTGTAAACCCACAATAATTGTCAAGGAAAAAATGGGAAGGTGGAGTACCTGAATTTTAAAAAATAAATTGAAAATAAAGGATTAGATTTCAAGATGATGGTTTTAAAAAAAAAGTCAGAATTTTTATTTGCAGTAATGATTGCAGATTTCTGCTATAGACCAAACAACCAAAATTAATCTCATCTGAAGAAGTCTAATGCATTTTTCTTAAGCTATGAGCAATATGATCTTACATAAAACTGTTTATATAGGTTGCTGACTACCTTAACTCTGACAATATGAATAAAAATCCAATTTTAAAAATTATTGATTTGGCTTCTCAACTACAATTCTTTCCCACAGGTAATGTGGTTTTTGCATCCAACAAGAAATATTAATTAATTGTACTTGAAAACACCATGTAAGTCATGCCAAACTAATTATTCTTAGAAAGCCTCTAGTGATTATAAAAATGTTTCACACAACCCGTTTCAAGATCAGTTACTACATGCCATAGAGATCTGTTTCTTCCAAAAGTAGGTAATGGATAAACTTGTCACAGGATTGCCACCTGCTATAATTCAAATGAAAAAGAGTCTTAAAGCAGACTGAATAGTGTGGTAAGTAATGTATATTTAATGGTAAGATTGTATCAAAAGAATGCCTTTAAAATGAATTTTATTCCAAATTGTTTTCCACTCTTCAGATATTGAAAGAAATTGCTTGATTTTCAACGAACAAAAATTAATAATCACCATAGCTCAGGTATCAAAAACACCTCGTTAAATTTAGTAATTTGAACTAAATTATTTGTGAATAAGAAAAAAAAATCTAGCACACCAGCATTAGTTTTTGAGAATATGGTCACCAATGTCTTCATTAACATAGTGCAAGAGAAGCACCATATACCTAATATTAATATGTGTAGGCATAAATGAAGTAAGTGAAGCTAAAAATATACTAAGGATCTGATCAGGTGATGCGCCTTTGACTCTTGCTGACATCAATGTGAGCTGAGGGCATTTAGAAACATGTGGGATTTGGCCCTAAAATTAATGCACTAGTAATATGAAGAAGATTTATTTCTTTTTAAATGTGTTTTTAAAATTGGATTTCAAGTGTCCAACCTGATACAAAACCTTTCCCTGATTAACTATGAAATGAGACCCTTGACTGGTTTTAAATTAACTCTGTTTTGAAGACCACAGGGCAGTACAGTTTGAAATTTATGGTATAGCATTATATCCCAAATTACCATAATTGGGCACCAATTGTATCTTCAATAAAGCCAGATAAAAAATCCCCACACAAATATATTTGGAGGAATATAGTTATAGAAATTTAACATCTGGAGAAATTTTTCACATCACAGTGGCTAAAGCGAGGAATACTGATCCATTTTTGGACACACAAATAAAAGTGACCTGTTTTCAGTGATGTTGAGTATGGACAGCTCCCAAAGACTTTAATGGGAATTGCTCAGCACTTCTGAAAAGCAGATCCAAGAGCTTAATTTTAAGCAGTCACATTTGAAATTTTGGCTTTAATCTTTTGACAGCTCAAGTGAAATCCTGACACCGGTGAAGTCAATGGTAAAACTCCCATCGACTTTTCCATGGAGCCATGATTTCAGCTCTGGTTTCCAAGTTCCTAAAACCAAGAGTTAATATTGAGATAACCACTTCACATTCTATTCTAGTCTACAAACAAGGAATCCTGTGGCACTTTTAAAAATTAACAAATTTACTTATCGCATGAGCTTCCATGGGAGAAAATCCCACTTCGTCAGCTGCTTGAAGATGGGGAACTTACAGAATGGGAGGAAAATAAATGCAGAGAAGTGTAAGTCATAGGATTGGGTCAGACTGTTACAGCAAATGAAAGCAGTTGTTTAGATTCAAACAGTGGAGAACAGCATATAGAGGGAGATGGGGTCAAATCACCTGTTGTAGTAAGAAAAAACCCTCCGACGTCTCTATTTAACCCTAAGGCAATGGTGTCAAATCTGCATAAGAATTCCAATTCTGCAGTTTTGCTTTGAAGCTTTAATTTGTAATCCATTTGTTTAAGCACGGCTATTAACAAATCATCAATGGAGTGAGCAAGGAGATTGAAGTGTTCCCCTATTGGTTTTTGAATGTTGTGATTTCTTATATCAGATTTGTGTCCATTTATTCTTTTGCGCAGAGACTGTCCTGTTAGTCCAATGAAGAAGGCAGAGGGGCATTGCTGGCACATGATGGCATAAATCACATTGGTGGATGAGCAGGTGAATGAGCCCTTGATGGAGTAGCTAGTTAGATTAAGTTCTGAGATGGTGTCTTTTATGCAGATACATGGGCAAAGCTGGCATCATGGTTTGCTACAGGGATATGTGCCCACTTTAATGTTTCTGTTACTTGGTCTGTAGGTGTTGGTGAGTGTCTACTTAAGGCTGTCTACAAGTGATGAGAGGTCAGTCTCCCAAGGCTTGAGAGAGTGAGGGATCATCTTGTAGAATCTCTCAAGCCTCGGAGACAGACCTCTCCTCGCTTATAAATCAAAACTTCAAGGAGAAACTGCAGAATTGGAATCCATATGCAAATTTGACACAGTTGCCTTAGGGTTAAATCAGACATGGTCAAATTACGGCCCGTGGGCCAGAGCGCCTGTCCTCTGCCTACCACCTCAGAGCCTCCCTTCTCCTACCAAATAGCTCTAGCAGTGGCTCATGCCACAGCCAGAGTGCCACTGCTGCAGCTCTCCCTCCCTCTCCCAAGTCCAGTGGCAGCTCGTGCCACGGCCAGGGCACAGCCACCACTTCCTCTCCCTCCTTGCTCCAGCTGAAGCTGAGAGGGAGAGGAAGTGGAGCTCAGCTCTACCCCTTTTTCTAAAAGGGAGCTGGCTACGCCCCCTCCAAACCCCACTCCTCCACTCCCCACCTATGGTCTGCTTTGAGTGGCCACAGATGGCATGATGCCCACCCCTGGGTTAAATAGAGATTTCGAGTTTTTTTCTTATTACAACAGGTGATTTGACCTCACCTCCCTCTATATCAATGGTCTTCAACCTGGGCAATACCACCCACTAGTAGGCGTTTTGTGAATTTTGGTGGGCGCTACAAACAATTAATTTAACGACAGTGGCAATTTATAAAAAGTAACAATTTCTGTAGGTGGGCAGTAAACTTACTGCAAATATTGAAAAACTGGGCGCTGATCCAAAAAAGCTTGAAGCCCACTGTTCTATATGCTGTTCTCCACTGTTTGAATCTAAACAACTACTTTCATTTGTTAGTCTTTAAAAGTGCCACAAGACTCCTTGTTTGTTTTGCTGAACTAGACTAACATGGCTCCCCCTCTGGAACTATTCTAGTCTAGTTCTTATGTAATCCTCATCACTGTGGTATTGGGAAAGCCTAAATCCCGGCCTGTGGCTGAGGAGTGCATGAACCTCATGAGGTTCAACAAAGACAAGTGCAAAGTCCTACACTTAGGACGGAAAAATCCCATGCACTGCTACAGGCTGGGGACCGATCGGCTAAGTAGCAGCGCTGTAGAAAAGGATCTGGGGGTTATACTGGATGGGAAGATGAATATGAGCCAACAGTGTGCCCTTGTTGCCAAAAAGGCCAATGGCATATTAGGCTGCATCAGTAGGAGTATTGCCAGCAGATCGAGGGATGTGATAATTCCCCTCTATTCGACACTGGTCAGGCCGCATCTAGAATACTGTGTCCAGTTTTGGGCTCCCCACTACAGAAAGGATGTGGACAAATTAGAAAGAGTCCAGCGGAGGGCAACAAAAATGATTAGGGGGCTGGGGCACATGACTTAGGAGGAGAGACTGAAGGAAGTAGGCTTATTTAGTCTACAGAAGAGAAGACTGAGGGGAGATTTGATAGTAACCTTCAACTACTTGAAGGGTTGCTCCAAAGAGGAGGGAGCTAGGCTGTTCTCGATGGTAACAGAGGACAGAACAAGGAGCAATGGTTTCAAATTACAGTTGGGGAGGTCAAGGTTGGATATTAGGAAAAACTTTCTCACTAGGAGGGTGGTGAAGCATTGGAATGGGCTACCTAGGGAGGTGGTAGAATCTTCATTTTTGGAGATTTTTAAGGCTCGGTTAGACAAAACCCTGGCTGGGGTGATTTAGGGGGAGTGGTCCTGCTTTTTAGCAGGGGGTTGGACTAGATGACCTCGTGAGGTCCCTTCCAACCCTATTGTTCTATGATTCTATCACAGGATACCCCATCTCATATCGAGGCAATTCTGGCAGTAGTTCAGTCCTTAGCATAAATTTGTGCCAGCAGCCAATGGACCAAGTGGCCATTCTCATAGTCAGAAACTGACATTATCAGAGACCCGGCACTCTGTTCATACGCATGCAGTGGCAGGTGGGATGAGTGGTCGGGGGAAGCTGTTACAGTAGCTCCAGGCCATTTGAGATTTCTTGCTGTGCAAGAGGAATTCTACAATGGTGTCTTAGACTGGCTGTAAGACAACTTGGTGCTGGCAGATGGATACAAAGCTGCCCCAACACATGGCAGGACCTGAGCCAAAGTAGCTTGTGGATAGTAAAAAATTCATATAGGTAAAAGCCTCAAAGAACACCTGTTATAGATAATTGCAAAATCACTACAAAAATAATCAAGAAGCTCTTTAGAAGAGATCATTTTACCACCCACCCATGGGGACTTGATGTAGTCTCATGCTGATGGAAGCTAAGTGCTAGGAGATAGTCATTTAGAAAAATCCCTCGTTAGTGAGCCTAGCAGTCTAGCAATAAATGGCTGCTGGGAAGCAGCTCACTAGGTGGTAGAAGGAATGGGGAGAAAAGAGAGAGAAAAATAAAACAAAGTTCAGAATTCCTGTTGGGAAGGCATAGAAGCAATTCTTTTTGAATCATTCATTTACCTGGTTAAATGAAAGGTTTTGTTCCTTTTGCAAAAATATCAAGTGCCAAAGGTGTTAGTGGCAAAAAGGACTAAATTAGTCTCTTTTAAATGCCACTAGATGAAGGATGCTACCAACAATCTGAGAGAAAATGAAACTATTCTGTAAAGGTTCTTCTGATGCCCTCATCTTGGTAGGTATCTGAGACCCTTCCAGTAATGCAGCTAATAATTGTCACACATGGGTTTCTCTTTCATCATTTCCCCAGAGGGAAAACTGTGGTGCAGTGTGGTGTTTTCTTGTCTTATTTTTGTCATACATTGTGCTATGTGTTCTCATTAGTGAAGGCAAGGTCAAAGAACCAGCCTTGCACCTGAAACAAAAAGTGGCATTTTTTTTTTTTTGAAGTTTCAGAAAGCATTAAGGCAAAACTGAGCTCACTGGGTCTTTCTTACATGATTCCTGTAATTATATATATATTTTAAAAAAGAATAACACCATGCGAATAAAGCACTACAAAGAAAGAAAATTGTAATTAACAGTTGCTAGCCCAGCACCCTTCATTAAAACAAGGCTTTACTTCAGTGAGGCGAGCGCTCCAAGAGACTGAGATTAACTGTAATAGTATCCTGACAGATAAAAAGCTAAAACACAATCACCTCCATGTAAAAAATAAGTTAAACTTGTAGTTATGTACACAAGAATTCAGCTTAGACAATACCGGTAACTCCTTTCTTTCCTTCACTGCCCTCCACTCTTCAAGTGCCTGATTGTCTTCTAGGATTGTCTTCTACAGAAGAGAAGACTGAGGGGAGATTTTGATAGCAACCTTCAACTACTTGAAAGGGTGCTCCAAAGAGGAGGGAACTAGGCTGTTCTCGAGGGTAACAGAGGACAGAACAAGGAGCAATGATTTCAAATTACAGCTGGGGAGGTCAAGGTTGGATATTAGGAAAAACTTTCTCACTAGGAGGCTGATGAAGCATTGAAATGGGCTACCTCGGGAGGTGGCAGAATCGCCATCTTTGGAGATTTTTAAGACCTGGTTAGACAAAACCCTGGCTGGGGTGATTTAGTGGGAGTGATCCTGCTTTTTAGCAGGGGGTTGGACTAGATGACCTTGTGAGGTCCCTTCCATCCCTATTATTCTATGATTCTATGAACTTTTTTTTTCTGATTTTGAAGCAGACACTCAAATCTAGCAAACCTCTATTTCTTTCTTATAGAAGGCTGCGATTAGAGAATTTACCTAAAGTATTATTAATGTTCTTTATTTACAAGACAGTTTGTGGTAATTGCCATGTCCAGACGTTTCATGAGTGTCTATTGATTTTGGGTATCTTAGCTTTTAGATATTCAACTTGTGAGGCCTAAGATGGGCATCATTTTCAAAAACTGCAGAGCATGCACCCTCTGAAAAATTGGATCTGTTACAGTTCAGTGAAACTGTACCTATATTCCCACTCTATGGGTGCGTTTATACTTGAAAATTAAGTCAACTTAAGCTTGCTTAAGTCGACATAATTTACCCCACATCTAAACTACAGTTTCCTTAAGTCAACTTAAGCAGCTGCTTATGTCGACTTAAAGAAATTCAAAGTCAACTTTATAACACCTCGTATAAAGTCGACTTTGAAGCATAAGTCGACTATTTAAATCGACTTAAGCCAGTGTGGACGTGGGGTAGCCCTAAGTTGACTTAGTCAACTTAGGGCATGGGT
>ML685895.1:1572891-1652223 GCA_007922175.1 Pelusios castaneus
CTAAGTCGACTTAATAAGGTCGACTTAAAGTTGACTTATTAAAGTCGACTTATTAAAGTCGACCTAAATTCCCCAGTGTAGACGTAGCCTATGGTCCACCAAGGGCATCCATGCTCAGGCTTCTTGCTTCTCAGCTGTCAATTCTCTTAAGCAGAAATACATGTTTCTCTTTCTCCTTACTGGAATATTTCCAGGCTGAACAGTTCACTACCTACACTATTAATAGCCAAGCAAGCCTGGTCTGCTTTTCTACTCAGAGGCTATAAACAGCATAATTGCCCACACGGGTTTAGTTATCATGCAGTTCTTTCTAAGCAAGCACATTTATTTCTAAATTAAAAGCATTATAGAGAAAACATAAGAACAATAAAAGAACCTACACAAATGCTAATAAGATTATCAGAACTCACCCAACTACATAAAAGTCTCTAACAAGTGAGGAGTCCTTCAGACCCCAATAGGGGTTTTTTCTTTGGTCACAGGTTCATAATAGTTGTCAGTTCAGAACAACCAACCAAAAAAGGGAGGTTCTTCGAGAGGTGTGGTCCCTATCTCCCTTTCAGATGTGGGTGCGCATGTGTGCCATGTGCTGGAGTCAGAATTGTTTCAAATAGTCTCTGTCAACATGTGCATCCGTGCATGGTCCACATAGTTGCATCCAAGGTCTTATGAGGCAATTCCAGTTGATGTCCCATCGGCTTCCTCTTACCAGCAGGCTTTGAGCCCGTAGCGGAGGGGATGTATGATGGGAGAAGCAGTATAGCTTAGGGGGGAGGAGGGAATGAGAAGAATAATTTGGGAGAGGGTAGTCAAAAGAAATTGGAATTCGTGGACGAGTCTGTTTAGTGCCCGAAGATCCAGGATGGGGCAAAGATCTCCCTCTTTCTTCAGTATGAGGAAATAGGGGGAATAGAAGCGTAGAAGCCATGGCCCTGATAATTATATGGCACTAGTTCCATGGCTCCTTTTTCAAAGATGGGGCATGCTACCCTCTTTGGGAGGTCCACTTATGCTAGGCATACACAGTTGGCCTCAGGGGGCAGGTGATGGGAAGGTGTGGAATTCTATTAGGTATCCAGTGTGTACAATGTCTAGCACCTAGTGATCAGTGGTGTTCTGGCTCCAGTTTTGGTAAAGAGAGCAAGATGGCATTTGAAAACAATTGGAGAAGCTGAGGGAGGGCTGGGGAATGGTTTGCAGGTCTGTATGTAGGGGTCAAAAGGGGTGTCTGGAAGGTTGTTAATGGGAGGTAGATGCTGCAGAGGTGGAGGCAGCAGAGGACTGTGGTTGTTGAGATCATTGGCGTCACTGTGACTGACCTTGTTGGCATGGCGGGCAGGGCTGATAGGCATTCACAGTAGGGTAGCAAGGGCAGAAGGCTGGCCTATTCTGTTATTGGGAAGGGACTGGAATATATAAGCCCAATGACCTCAGTATGGCTTAGAGGTCATTAAGGGAATGGAGACTCTCATTGGTTTTGTCACTAAAGAAAGGTTGTCAAATGGGAGGTCCTCTAGAATGGTTTGGACATCCTTCGAGAATCCTGATGTCTGCAGCCAGGAGTCTTGTCTGAGAACTACCCCCAAGGCCAGGGACCATGCTCCCACATTTGCTGCATCAACCACTGCCTGAAGGGCAACATTGGCAACCAGTCTGTCCTCATCAATGAGTGATCTGAAGTCACTCTGTTTATCCTTCAGCAGGAGAGCTTGAAACTCTGCCAGCTTTGCTTACAACCTGCAGTCGTGCTTTGTTAACATGGCCCGGTTTGGCTACTCTGAATTGTAAGCCTCCTCCCAATAATGTCAAGCTTCTTGGCTGCCCGGCATGGGGAGTTGTTTTAAAGTGTTGTCGTCTGGCCCTTTGCATTCCTGCCTGCACCACGAAGGATTTGGGCAGCGGTCGACAAAGAGAAAATAGATGCCCTCTGCAGGAACAAAACAGCATCTCTCAGTGCACTTCAATGTAGTGGCAACTTCAATACTTCAACAAACAATTTTAACTTTAATATCTTTTTTAATCTAAAAAACTAAGTACTAATTACAATTATAAACAGTAACTCCCTCCCGCAACTACACAGTTCAATGGCGAAGAGGAGAGGTTTTCCAATTCTGGCCAGGTGGCAGTAAGAAGAAAGTGAGGGGGCATTGACCTACGCAGCCTCATAAGACCTCGGACAGAACCATGTGGACCCACTCATGGATGCACAAGTCAATGGAGACTACTTCAAACAGTTCTGGCTCTGGTACATGGCATGCATGTGCACTGTTGCAGGCCCAGTGCAATTTGAGAGTCCTGACCACTGTCCTACAGGCCTAACATAGCTTCAATTGCTTGCTTGGCTATTCTGACCCCTGTAGCATGACATCTTCCAGTTGACAGAGATGAATAGGATCACTGAATAACCGTGTAGATGTCTCAGTTTCTGTATACCACAGCATATGAGATGAAATACACAACATGTATACTTGCAGCTGCACATAGATAATGGTGATGGGAACAAGTTATCCTTGAACGTCTGGGGATATATTTTTTCATTGCCAAGGAGCATATTTTTACACTGCCCGGCCTATCACCAGATGTTGTTTTGATAACCCCAATTATCATGGTGAGAATGGCATGTAGTCACAGGTAAGAATACAATTTAGGTAATTAGCATATATGATAATGAGTAGAGAGGTAATTAGGTGAAAGCTGTTTAAGGGTATAAAAGAAGGGTATAAAAGAAGGGTATAAAAAGTTATTATTTAGATAAAGGGGTGCGCTTCATCAATTCCTGATTCTGTGCTGCCAGTTGGACCGGAGGCTACTGACTTCCTGGCAGGGCCCCTGAAGAAAGCTGTTCCTGTATACAGTCTTCTGAGTGACCGCTTAGTTCTCCAGGCTTAGTGAGTATGATATATTGTAGTTAATTTTAGGCTTTGTATGTAACTAATATACCTACAGAAAACCTTGCATATTACACCTTAGCACCTTACATCTGTAAATCAGGCATACTGCATCTCACTGATATTCACACTGATCACAAAGCAGTCAGTATCAACATGCACTAGGTATGGAATCTACATAGGGACCAGCATATGAAGAAGAAATTGGGTCTCTGATCCTCAAAGACCGGGTTGGTAACCCATCAGACAATAAAAACAACAAGAGTCCTGTGACACCTTATAGACTAACAGATTTTCTTCGGCATAAGCTTTCGTGGGCTATAACCCACGACAGAAATTGCCACATCTGTCACAAGATCCACTTAATGTGTATCATGTTGGGGACCCAAAAATTGAGGCATGCAAATCACTACTCATTTTTTAAAATCTTGGTCATGGGCACTACCACTTCTAAGTAATAATTATGAGGTTCTTTGTCCTCATCTTTTTATAAGAAACATGAAGGGATTTGCAATATTTGACAGTATTTGCTTCAAAACCAATTGCACATATTTCAACCTAGCACTTGTATTAATGACTTTGCTGATAAGCAGCTGACTTAAAAGCTTGAGATGCACTACTATTTGAGGTTTCTCAATCAGAAATTATAATTCCAAACAACATTATGTCTTAGACTTGGGTTTGAATTTTAGGCCCCCACATAAGCAAAAATGGAAAAACTCAATTGTCCTTGCTAATGGGTTAGAGAAATTACACCTCTTTCCCACATAACTCCCAAGGTATTAGATTAGAAAATAACTACAAACTAGGTCCTTTAATTTCAACAGCATCTGCTGATGACAACCTCCTGTGTTAGAATATTGCAGAGGTGTCACTTCATTGTTTAATGAGTGCTCCGAATATGAAAACCATGGATGAACATGAAGAAAAGTAACCCAACAAACAGCAGAAAGCAAAGAAGAATAAGTTCTTTTAACACTGCTGTAGCAATATACAGGAAAAATGGCACTGAAGATACTTCTAAAAATATATATATCCTGGCAGCAATACCAGTTTATGGTCTAATTCACAGAAGAACAACATATTAGAACTTCTGGCTCTACTGTCTGATAACATAAACATCAAAAAGTACAGCGACCCACAGATGTAATACTTCTGGGGCTAGCAGAGGAACAAAAACCAGAGAGAGAAAGGCAAAAAATTTAAAATATGTTATGATGGTGCAGATATAATGGATAGTCTACAGCCATCTCCTTCTTGGGCAATCTACAAACAACATAGAGGTAGATTTTTAAAAAAAAATTCCCAAACCTGTTAGATCACCAAAGAGAAAAAATAATGATGATACTCCACAGATCACTGGGTAGTTTAGCTTCCAGAGCTATGAGTTCTAGTGAAAATCAATAAACTGCAAAGTGTTTAATATTTAAAGTGAGAAATTCTTTGATTTCAGGTGTCCTGGCCTTTTAGAGAATGTCTAGACTGCAATAAAAAACCTGCGGCCTGCCCATATCAACTGACTTCGGCTCACTGGATTTAGGCTAAAGGGTCGTTTAAACGCAGCGTAGACACCAGAATTAAACAGCTCCTCAGCCCGAACTCAACAAGTCAAGTCAGCTGACACAGGCCAGCTGTGGGTTTTTAATTGCAGTCTAGACATACCTTTACTTTTGAAGCACTTTTGCATTTAGCAATCTTCTCACATAAGGAATGACTCTTAATGAGGAACACCACTTTCCATCAGTCTTTCCTCCTGTCAGCAGCTACCAATGATTACCACATGCTGTCACCTTTGATGCTAATTCATGTATTAACTGAAAAATGAACACATTTACTCCTATCTATGAGAACAACAGTCCAGGGCTATGGAGACCGTTTATTTTTGGCTATCATTCATCTTAGCAGTTCAAACACTGGTTGTTATGTTAATGATACTTCCAGCAGGCTTCCCCTACCTCATAAATTTCTAGGAAATGTCTCCAGGACATAGCAGGAACAATTAATCTAAGTAAAGATAATATACTCTAAATACCTATGGGTAATGTATTCATATGTTGTCAGAATTAATTCCCAAGTGAAGATATTAACTAGAATATCTTTAATAAAATTGTCCACTTGATGAGTTTGTATTGTCTTAAAGACAGCTAATGAACAAACAAGGAAAAGATGGAAAGTAAAAAACAAAATAAACCAAAACAAACTCTTGTAATTAGTGACTGGATTTTTTGGGTGGGGAGTGGGAGAAGAGAATACTTTCACTTTTGACCATTTTAAAAAACAAAATGTTTTTTAAAAAGAGCTGAAATATACAGATACATCTTAGCTTTTTAAAGCTGACATTTTTGCCCTGGCCTGAGACAGAAGTGATGGAAATCTAATGAGAAGAAAGCCTTTTTCACATAAGACTTCCAGCACAGTTATTCCACAGATTCAAATAATCGGGATATACTTTAAAGTCCAAACTTTCTGAGGTTCACTATCATGACAGTGAATGAGAATACGTAACTGAGTTCTAGTCTTTTCGGGTATGTCTACACTTGAAAAGCTAAGTCGACTCTGTTAAGTCGACTTTACAAGGTTGACTTAAGTCGACTTAAAGTCGACCTTGTTAAGTCGACTTAGAGAGTCTACCATAGAAACTTAAGTCGACTGCCTGTGTCCACACTGGCAGGTGCTAGGTTGACGGAGAGCCGTGGCTGCTGGGGAAAAGGGTGTTGTGGCTCCTCCGCAGAAGAGAGCCACAGCTCCCTGAGAGAAGGGAGCCATGGCTCCCCTAGAGAAGGGAGCTGTGGCTTGGGGAAGAGCCGTGGCTCCCTTCTCCCCATCCCATCCCCCAGCCTGGAGGCTAATTAGGCTGACCTACGGCATTAGGTCAACTTAGGGTGTCCACACCAGTTTTAAGTTGACTTAACAAATTGACTTAGGCGTTAAGTCGACCTAAAGAGTGGTAGTTATTAAGTCAACTTAAGCACTTACTTAAGTCGACTTAATGAAAAGCCCAGTGTGGATGTGGAGTTCTGTAGCTCGACTTAAGCGTCCTGAAGTAGACCTAAGTTGAAAGTGTAGACATACCCTTCATGAGGAAAGGCTAGTCTTCATAACTTGCTACTGAATTTAAGCTGACTTAACTTGTCCTTTTCACTATTATACGTTCATTAACATAAAATACCATTGTATGCTTGGTATAAATTGAAGTTATTTTGTTTATTGTACTGAGAAAATCAACATGCTACTGAGAAAACGGGTTTGAACGCTGATTATTTTGATACATTATACGAAAAAAATCACTGAGGCTCTGATAGGTTACTTTCAAGATTGTTTTATCACATCATGAATTCATGTTAATTAATTTGTTGTAAATTATATTGTTAACTATGCATCTCTTAGCTAATCATATTGATAGAAATAGCTAAAGATTAACTACAACTACACGCTACATCCTGATATGCAATCATCTTTCCTACCATTTGTTCCTTTTCCTTTGACTCATTTTTGCCCCTTTTGAATTTCCAGTCATGAAGTCTCAGTAAACCTCTTCTGGCCTCCATAATTATATTTGGTTTAGTAGCCATGCTAGTTAATTTAAGTGTGCCCGTTTAAGATTTTGGTGACACTGCACTCTGCAATTTTCTCTAAGATGCCACTGATTAGCCTCTAATCACCTGCTGAATAATTACACCCCTCCCCCCCCCAAACTTGTCCATCAAAAAAAAAAAAAAGGGTGTGGGGGGGAGGCATTCTGGATCCTGAGCAAGTGAGTAAGTTTAACTTTTCCAGGATGACCTAATAAAACAGTTTATTTACATTTTATAGTAATATTTAAAAATACACAACTTATAAACTTCACTAATTATACATGGTCTTGACTCACTTACCATAATCACTGAACAGTTACTATTATTATTGCTAAAGCCACCAACAGGATTTCAGGGCTCTTGTATGTCCTGGATCCCCTGAACAACGGTGACTTACTCTTTCACAGCCATCATGCACTCTTCTTATTTAGAAGCCCA
The DNA here is from genome assembly GCA_007922175.1 of Pelusios castaneus. Classification (NCBI taxonomy): domain Eukaryota; kingdom Metazoa; phylum Chordata; order Testudines; family Pelomedusidae; genus Pelusios; species Pelusios castaneus. Next base: position 1,579,793 of record ML685895.1, read on the forward strand.
TGACTAAAGATACAATTTGGTCATGGATTCTCTGTGACTTCTTCAGCTCTGACCTCATGGTGACCATCCCCTGATTTTGTACATTTTTATCATGACTGTCCCATGAATTTTGCCTAATTTTACCCTTACAAAATCATACCCATACCCATGACATATTTGGGCAATGGAATCATTCCAATTTTATCCTCTTTTAGCTGCTGTAATGATAATTACCCTTAAATATTATTTTATCAGTTGCATGTCAGATCCAAATCATTTACTGATTACTACTGAAGTGTGTGTTGAGAGGCTAGGGTTTGTAGATCCCTGAAGCAAATTAAAAAAACAAACTGACCACCTTTGAGCAATGTTTGTTTTGCAGGTACTCCAGTTCTCTGGTAGGATACTGGAACAACCTGCTATACCAGAGATTCAGTACACTACACATTGGTTTAACCTGGGCATGGTATTGCGGAGAACCTTACCCACCTGCCCCATATTAATTAACAGATGCCTTAGTGGGAGTCTCTGAGACTCATATATGGCAATGGCATCAGGAACAGACAGCTGCTGGAACACTTTGTCCAGTTCTCGTGTCCCACGATTCAAGGATGTTAATTCATTGAAGAGGGTTCAAAAGCGAGTCATGAGAAAGATTAAAAGATTACAAAACATGCCTCACAGTGACTAAAGGAGCTCAATCGATTTAACTTAACAAAGAGAAGGTGACTTGATTACAGTCTGCAAACACCTGAAGGAATATCAAGTACCTAATAACAGTCTCTTTAGCCTAGCCGAAAAAGTAATAACATGATTCAATGGCTGGAAGCTGAAGCTAGACAAATTCAGTCTGGAAATAAGGCATACATTTTTAACAGGAATGTAATTAACCGCTAAAACAATTTACCAAGGGTTGTGTGGATTCTCGGTCACTAGTGATTTTTAGATCAAGACGATGTTTTTCTAAAAGGTATGCTCAAGGAATTATTTTGGGGAAGTTCTAGGACCTGTGTTAGACAGGAGATCAGACCAGACTATCATAATGTCCCCTTCTGATGCTGGAATCTATGAACAGCATCTTGATGCTGTGTGGAAGCAGTAGGGAAAGGGGAGAAATCGCAAACTTTTTGGAAGGGTCAGGAAAAATCAGAAACAATTACTAATCTTTCGGAACTGTTTTTTTCAAGATGTATTGTTCATATCCAAGAGGATCTATGGCCATAAAGCCCAGATCATGCCTGCTAGAAGTATAGCCCAAGGCTAACCATGACTATAAGGGTCAGTGATGTAGACAAGTGAGCACATACATGCAGGCTGTCATGTTCCCCCAACAGTATGAGGCATGACCAAGTGGGTGTGATCTGGTAGGGATTACATGTCTGTAATAAGACCCGACATGACTTGAAACTGGAATTCCAGAAGGAAGTCCTTGGCTTCTGGGAAGTCGAGAATTGCTTCTATAATTCTATCTGCTGAACACTGGAAAGAGTCATTTTTGCTCATTCATGAGCAGGCCCAGATCTTGACAGGTGGATCTCATAGGGCTGAGGCTGAGCTGGACCTGAGGTTATGATTTGCCCTTGATGAGCTTCTTGTCGAGGTATGGCTAAACTCTGCACTTCTCCATGACACAGGTAAGAGGCCACTACTGCAATACATTTTGTGAAAACTTCTGGGGCGGAAGAGAGGACAAAAGGCAGCAATGTGAATTGGTAGTGTCGTTTAACTACCACAAACTGAAGGAGTCTCCTGTGGCCTTAGAAAATGGAAATATGTGTCCTTTAAGTCAAGGGCAGCATACCAGTCTCCTGGATCCAGAGAAGGGATGATGGAGGCTAGGGACACCATGCAAAATGTCAACCTCTTGAAATATCTGTTGAGGTGACACAGGTAGGGCTGTCCTGGGAGGGGGGAGGGGTGCGATCACCCCAAGCCCTGCGATTATGTGGGCCCCATGCTGCTGCCCCCCCAGCTCCACTGCTGTGCTTTGCCCTCACCCCTAGGGAGGAGCAGCCAGCCGAGGGGAGGGGCGGGTGCGTGAGGCCCAGCCTCTCTGGTCTGGACCACTCACCCTGCCCATGCTGGGGGGACAGCGGGGGCCCCGCACAAGCCGATTAGCGCTGGGTCTCGCCCCCCCCCCCCCCAGGGATGGCCCTGGACACAGGTCCAGGATTGGTCTGACACCTCTTTTGGCCTTCAGTACTACAAAGTATCAGGAATAAAACCTTTCCTCTCTCATGTCTTGAGAAACTTCCTCCACAGCATTTTCCCATAAGAGAGTTTTTGCTTATGAGAAAAAGGTCCCGAAGAGGGATGGGGAGGGACAGTGAGAGGGGGATACTGAAAAAAACTTCAGAGTGTAGCCATCTGATACGGTGAAAAGTTCCAGACTGGAATTCATATGCAGATTTGACGCCTTTGCCTCAGGGTTAAACAGGGACTATGGATTTTTTTTTCTCATTACAACAGGTGATTTGACCTCACCTTTCTCTATATGCTGTTCCCTAGTGTTTGAATCCCAACACCTATTCTGATTTGCTGTTACAGCCTGACCTGACCCTATGTCTTTCACTTCCCTGCATTTATTTTCCTCCCATTCTGTAAGTTCCCCATTTTCAAAGCGTCTGACAAAGTGGGATTTTCTCCCATGAAAGCTCATGTGATAAATAAATTTGTTAGTCTTTAAAAATGCCACAGGACTCCTCATCTGACACCGGGCTGGGACCCAGAGGTAGAGATAGCTCCCCTTGAAAAGGAGAAGGCACTATCCCAGCTTTACTTGGATGAGGCAACAGCCAGCCTGATTCCTCCAGTACCACTGGAATATTTTTTGGCCCATCAAGAACTCCTTAAAAGGATTGCATACAACCTGAGCGTGGAGGCTGAGGAGCTCACAGAGTCTATGGATGGTCTCTTTGACATGCTGGCAGCCATGGCTGCAGAAGAGTGGAACAAGTCATGGCTGCAGAAGAGTGGAGCAAGTAAGGACCTCGTGGCACCAGGAACCATCCACGGTTCCAGAATGGGCATTGGACAGACCATTGTTCTTGAGACCAGGCACCCACTACCTGGCCGGCACAAAACGGTAGTACATCTGGCAACCTGTGTGTCTGAGGCTGGTCACTGGGCTCCCCCTCTGGCTCTGAGGAGGACGGTTCCTCCCTTAGGGACCATGATGGAGCTCCTATCGGCTGCAGTGCAGAATCCTGGAGTGGTGCCGGGATGATGGTGACTGGCAATGGAATCCTTTAAGCGGTGCTGCGTTGGAAGGGAGTGGTGTCAAGACAGTGGTGTGTGATGGGGAGTTGGGCTGCATGGTGCCAGGGATCGGTCCCAAGGGTCTGATGATGTTGCCATGCTACCAGTGATCAATGCCATGAAGGCAATGACTGGTACTAGGGAAACTGAGAGGTATTGTAGATAGTGCCAAGAATGGGAATAGTGCTAGTCAGCTGACCCCTGCAGACACCCTATGGTGGGCTTACCCCTGAAGACAGATGCCTTTCCCAGCTCCGGAGCCAGGAGTAATGCCAAAAGAGTGGAAGGCACTGGGAAGGCCTCTTGAAAGGTCTCCAGTGTCCAGGGCACCGTTAAGTGAAGGGGTTCCCTTCCACTCCCAGGAGTTGGATGGAGCTCCCTCGAAGAGCTTGCAGTCCTGGAAGGAGAGGCTGGCTTTTGCCTCTCCAGATCAATTGACTGTTCTGATGTGGGTCTTTTGTCTGAGCCCACCTTCTTCTCCCTCTTTGGTGTGAGGGAACAGCCTTGATTGTGCTGCTTCTTTTGCTGCTTCATCAGTGCCGACAAAGGCAAACGGCACAGAGAAGCATCTGGTGCCGGTTGGGCGCTCCACACCAACGCTGAAAGAGCCAGCGCCAAGTCTGAGTGGGAAGGTTCTGAGGTTGGTCTGAGTGCCACCTCCATTAACAGGGCTCTCAGGCAAATCTCCCTGTCTTTTTAAATCTGTGACCTGAAGATTTGCAAATCTTGCATTTACCCCTCACGTTTCCCCTAAATACTGTAAACAACTATTGTGAGCATCATTACATGGGAAAGGCTTATAGAAACAGAACATGGCTTGAAGCCTGGGGCATGCCCCATCCCTGGGCAAACATCTCTCGGGACAATTATCGCTAATTTACTAACAATCTATTTACAAGAACTATTAACAACTATCTATGAAAGAACCATTAGGCACTTGTGAATGCAAGAGAGAAACCATTCCCACAACCCTCATGGGTGTAAAGAAGGAGCTGAAAGGGCGCAGGTCTGGCGGCACCTTGTACATTGCTGCATGAATGTGGGACTTCAGAGAGTGTCAGAGCCAGCCCTACAGATATCACTAACACAAAAATCTCTGACAGCTGTGCACAAAGGTGCACACACATCCCAACATGGAATCGACATGAGCACACACTCAATAACAAATGTCTTCCCCTTTCCTCTCTCTTCTATTCTATCAAACCACCATCTATTAAAAAGAGAGGTTTGGAAAACACTTAGAAATAGTTTTTCGTATTGGGGTAAAATGGGCAGAAATAAAGATATATGCAAGGAATCCATTGTGAGTGAGAGAAAAAGACTGGGAAGGAAACAGAAAAGTGCTATCTTTCACTGGATTGGCAACCAATGAAACCCCCAAATTCTGGAATACACATGGATCTTTTCTAACTTCAGCCATGTTTAGAAACTATTTACACTTAGTATTATTCAGCATTCAAGAGAAACTTCCATGTAAACGACACATTAAATAGCATATGCCCATAAATGCACAGAACTCATCATATTATGCAAGCTTGGGACAAACACAAGAAATATGAGCTTCACTGCCAATGATAATTATTGTTGCTCTCCAACTATGATGTAATTTCAAAACCATCAGCTTTCTGAGTCTGTTGCTGTAAGAGATGTAATAGATCTATCTGTGTACATTATTCTTCCCTGATTCTTTGGCGAGCTCATGTTACTTAATATTATTCAGTAGATGTGTACAACAGCTTTAATGTAATGTAAAAAAAAAGTCAATAAACTCAGCATCAGCCTTCTAATGGCTGCATGTCTCAAGGGATCGGTAATACAGTGCCTTTGTGTTCTACAGCAGCGGTTTAGCTTTGCTCCACATCAATGATGACCAACAGCTGAAGGCATTTAAAGGTCTTTTGCCAGTTGTGCAAAGTAAGGATGGAGGCCTCAGTCCTACAGAGAGAAGATGTCCATGTCATAAAGTTATTGTAGCAATTTAACACCTTTGTTGGTGGGCTCAGCAGAGTAATGAAGGCGGGGGACTGACCAATTCCACATCCATAAAAGTGATCCTTCCTGAACAAATCTGGCATGCGAGCACAGGCGGGATTTATATTTAGATTTGATCTATTGAGCCAAATAAAATACAAAGAAGAAACAGTGGCATATTGGCCTATTTTGCCAGTTATCATGTACTCTTTCATTTTAAGACATGGCTATGTCCACACTGGCAAATTAGTTCGAATTAAGGAAGCTTAATTCAAACTAACTTAACCCATGGCTACACTAGGCTTTCATTAGTTCGAATTAAGGGCTTCCTTAATTCGAACTAATAAATTCAAATTCCAAAGGGGTAGCCGTGTTAGTCTATTGTAGAAAGACAACAGAGTCTTGTGGCACTTTTAAAGACTAACAGATTTATTAATCGCATGAGCTTTCGTGGGAGAAAATCCCACTTCGTCAGACGCTTTGAAGATAGGAAAGTTAGTTCGACCTAACCGGCCCATTGAACTCAATGCAATTCGCTAATTCGAAGTAAGCAAGTGCCATGAATGGCACTTGCTTAGTTCGAACTAAATTTTGCTAGTTCAAATTAAGTTAATTCGAACTAACTAAAATTAGTTTGAATTAGTTAGTTGGAATTAACTAATTCGAACTAACTTTAGTAAGTGTAAACATAGCCACTGATAGCAGGCCTGACATTGTAGTCCTTACTCTAGTAAAGCTCTCTGATTTCAATGGCAGTTTTGTCTGAGGAAGGACTGAAGAATCAGTTCAGAAAAAATGTAATGTTACTTTGTTTGTTTGTTTGTTTGTTGGAACGTCAATATTTGCCTGATTCCGCACCGCTGAAGTCAATGGGAGTGCTACCATTAACTTCAGCGGGCAAAGCCTGAAGCTCTATATTTGTGAAAACAGTGAAATGTTATTGCTCATCTAAATTATGTAAAGCACATCCAGATACCATAGTGACTGAATGCTAATGTTTTATATTAGAGATTTCTTTTTATATTGGTACTGAAATTTTATGCTATGCTGACTGTGAAACAAAATTCATAATAGTGGGTTAGATTACAATTGTACTTTTTGAAGACTCAGTTTGCTTAATTAACTGGGGAAGCCGCATGCTCTTGTAGTTACACCAGTGAATTGTATGTTAGAAACCAGGTCACTCTGTTCCTAGTTCAGCCACTATTCAATGCGATGTGTCACATAGTCTATCAATGCCTTTGTTTCTCCATCAGTAAAATGAAGTAAATCATACTTCTCCACCTTTGGGATCTTCAGAGAGAAGCATGAATGAAAGTTGGGAGTAAATTCCCACTAAGAATTAGCGGATGAAATTCTTCCCCATTTTGTTATCAAGAGAGTTAACTCAGTTAGTAATTGTTAATGGTTAATTACTGGAGGGAAAAATCAAATTCAGGAATGAGTGGTTATGAAATCTGTGAGAAGGAATAAGTCTTTAGTGATCTGTTTAGAAAGTTGACAAAAAGGAAATGATAATTTTTGTAGTAAAGATATTTCTCATTTTATTCTGTCTCTATCCATAATAAAAAAAAAAACCCAACCACCGACATACTGGGGGCTTAAATACACACTGCCTTTAAATACAAGAGGTATCCTAATAATGGCTTATGTTTTTTCCTGATAGCAAAATTCTATTCACCCATTTACTGTAAAACTCAATTTATTGCCAGTAGTTATGCAGTCGTTGAAGACATCTGACGATGTAAAAGCAACCCTTTAAACTCTCATTAAAATTGATTTTAAGCACTAGTTTCTACTCACTTTTACATGAAGTAAGTGATTCACATATGCTAGGATCAATGGTTATGGATTGGAACAGATCTATATCATTTTAGCTCTCTGTTTTGTGAAGTTCTATGTGAAACAAAGGGCTCCTGAATTGGGATCAAATATGCTATCTCAATATTCCTCTTCATTAGCAAGGGAATAAAAAGCAAAAACAGTAGTTTAAAGCAAAAAAGTTATAAAAGTGCAAGTCACAAAGGAGAATATATTTCTTTTGGTTTTAGCTAGACTGCTAAACAGTTTTGAATCACCACCCCTTCGGATTGTGTTTGAAGATTCTCCTGTGTCCCTCTATAGTCTTCTCATTTCCCTGCATCTTAAACAGAAAGGAAATAATACAATTAAGATGCTGGGATTGGGAATCCCATTGGCTATATGGTGGGAGATCATAAAATCATAGAATCTTAGGGCTAGAAGGGACCTCATGAGATCTAGTTTGTTCAACCTCCTGCTAAAAGCAGGACTATTCCCACTAAATCACCCCAGCCAGGGTTTTATCTAACCGGGCCTTACAAATTTCCAAAGATGGAGATTCCACCACCTCCCTAGGTAACCCATTCCAGTGCTTCACCACCTTCCTACTGAGAAAGTTTTTCCTAATATCCAAACTAGACATACCCAGCTGCAACTTGAAACCATTGCTCCTCGTTCTGTCCTCTGTCACCACTGAAAATAACCTTGCTCCCTACTCTTTGGAGCACCCCTTCAATTCAATGAAGGTTATTATCAAATCCCCCCTCAGTCTTCTCTTCTGTAGACTAAATAAGCCTAGTTCCTTCAGTCTCTCCTCATAAGTCATATGCCCCACCCCTCTAATCATTTTCATTGCATTCTACTGGACTCTTTCTAATTTGTCTATATCCTTTCTGTAGTGGGGAACCCAAAACTGGACACAATATTTTAATCATAAACATAAAACATAGCCATTGTCTAGTGCTGTGCAAACTTCCTGTGGTGTACGCACCTCAATTCTGACCTGCAGCATTTACACTCTTCCACTTCTTATTGAGCAAATGCTGTCAATCATCCGAAACTGCTTAGTAGTTTTCTGACACAAATGGAGGCTAGGATGAGACCACTACAACCACTTTAATTTGGGACCAAAACCTGGTTTGAACTGAATCACTAGAAATGAAAAATAGCATAATAACCCATTATGCCATCTACCAATCTACAACAAAGTGATCTATCTACTAAGTCTATGCCACCTACTCCATCAAGGGTTCGTTCACCTGCTCATTCACCAATGTGATTTATGCCATCATGTGCTGGAAATGCCCCTCTGCCTTATATATTGGACAGACAGGACAGTCTCTGCGCCAAAGAATCAATGGACACAAATCTGACATCAGAAACTGAAATACTGAAAAACCTGTAGGGGAACACTTCAATCTCCCTGCTCACTCCCTCAACGACTTGTTAATAGCTGTGTTGAAACAGATGAATAACAAATCACAGCTTCAAAGAGAGTCTGCAGAACTCGAACTTATATGCAAATTTGACTCAGTTGCCTTGGGGTTAAACAGGGACTATGGATTTTTCTCGCATTACATTAAGTGAATTGACCTCCCCCCTCCTCTATGTGCTGTTCCCCAGTGTTTTGAATCCTAACACCTACTTTGATTTGCTGTTACAGCCTGACCTGATGCTATGTCATACACTCCCCTGCATTTAATTTCCTCCCACTCTGTAACTTTCCTATCTTCAAAGCGTCTGACGAAGTGGGATTTTCTCCCACGAAAGCTCATGCGATTAATAAATCTGTTAGTCTTTAAAAGTGCCACAAGACTCTGTTGTCTTTCTACAATAGACTAACACAGCTACCCCTTTGGAATTAGGTTTCTACTGTTAATTATTTAAAGCATGCTACACAGAGCTGCTCTAACCCTTGACAATTATGATAAGATCCAGCTCCTCTTATCTAATTAGGTGTCTGGGATTCAAAGCCCAAGGAAAAGGTGAGATCAATAAACAGAATCCTCCATTTAGTTTTATGGATACTTCTCCAGAACTTTCTTTCTAGTTTTACAATTTTTCAGACCGAGGCAACCCCTCTTAAAAGGAGCTAATTATGGCTGCAAAGACTTTTCATCTTTTAAAATCTTTCTCTAGAGCATAAAAAATAATACAGGATCTTAAAACTGGAGTACTGTGTTTTCTCCATTGAACTGCAATTAAAGGATGCGTCTACACTTGTAAATTAAGTTGACTTAATTCACTCTGCGTCTACACTACACTTTCCTTAAGTCAACTTAAGCAAGCTGTTTAAGTCGACTTAAGGAAAATTAAGTCGACTTTGTAAAACCTCGTTTTAAGTCGACTTTTGGCTTAAGTCGACTTTAGAAAGTCGACTTAAGCCAGTGTAGACCTGGAGTAGACCTAAGTTGACTCTAAGTCGACTTAGGGCTCTCTAGGACTCCCCCACTGCCCTCCCTGCCAAGGGGGGTGGCACAGGGAGGGCCTGCATGCCCCCCCACAGGGCAGAGCCCTGCCCACCCTGCCCTGCCAGGGTCTCTGTCCCCCTTTGCCCCATTGTACCCAGGTACAATGGGGCAAAGGCTGAGCCCCCTGGCACTTGGCAAGGAGTGCCCCCCCTGCCACCGTGGACCAGTCCCAGGTCCACCTAGCCCCTACAAGTTGACCTAGGCATCCAGTGTGGATACTCTAGGTTGACTTTGTAGGGTCCCCCCAAAGTCGACTTAAAATTTAAGTGTAGACATGCTAAGTTGACTTTAGAAAGTCGACTTAAAGCCGCCTTTGTTAGTCGCCTTAGCTAAGTCGACTTAAATTCACAGGTGTAGACATAGACAGAGAAAGCAATGGCAGGTTAAAGTGGTAGCTGCCATATTCACATGTTAGTGGTGTAAAAAGTTACCACCCATATTGAACTCAGAAGGCATATAGCCAATACAGAGTTGTCAAAATGAATTTGTTTATGTCCTCTAGACCAAGACTGTTTGTTGTTTTGATGCCAAAAATACAGTGACTGGCAAACTGCAGGAGGAGATCAGAGCTGTGCTCATGTTGGGGAATTCTAATAGAAACTGAAGGAACTAGCATAGCAACATTTCTTCTTTACAACAACTGGATGGGGCACAAAGCTGTTATACCACAGCACGCATTAAAAAAACTATCAATTCTTACACATAACAAGGGTTGTGTACATTTTTTATCTGCCTGATTTGGAAAGCCATGAGGAACTAAAAAGAGTAAAACTGAAACAGACAGGAACGACTGACTTATTTTGCTCTTTCTAATATTAAAATTTATGCTTTTACAGCGAGATTGTGAGGAATCAAACGTATTCCAACAACCCACAAAACTAATATGGTACAATTCTTCAAAAGTAATAATCTTTTACCCGTCCCTTTAAAGGCTACCAATAGTCGTTTCACGTTAAAGAAAAAAAGGAGGGAGGATGAAGACGATGGAAAACAGTTCGGAGTAATTTATTTACTGAAGAAAAAAAAGGAGTGTTCTTTAATTTTGCTTCCTAACAAGACACTCATCTGAAGAATGTGCCTTTTGTCTTTTACACTGAGGTGATTATCTTATCTGAGATGACAGAGCCATTGAAAGTTCTTTCTAAACTCCAGGGAATCATTCATCTGTCCTAAGGAAAAGACAAGAAATAATAAGAAGTCCTTCTTCACATCCACTTTAAAAAATTATAACTGAAGCGCCTATTTTGCTAGACAGACCCAAAAGATAACGACTTCCATTGGCCATCAATCAATAAGGATGTTTTTAAAAATCGTAATGAGTGAATTTAATGTAGATAAAGTGATATACTAATAGTAATGGCAAGATCCAGGAATAATGTGGGCAGGTGTTGTGCACGTTTCTCCCACAATTCTGTCAATCAATTTCAATTCTGACTCATCTTTTTAGTTTTAGTTTATTTTCCCTGAAGCACAGACTACCGATCGTGCCAATATGGTGTAGATAGATTTCTGTTAAGAACTAGAATGACAGTAACCTCATTTTCCTTTGTTAACTATGCATAATTTGAACCCACGTCTTCACAAGGGGCTGAACAATGAAATAATTCCTCATGCCGCACTACAGACCTTGTAACAGTGTAGTTATAGGGCTGCGGTTGCGCTGCTATTAAGGTCTCTTGTGTGGTTGTTCTATGCTGATGGGAGAGAGCTCTCCCACTGGCATAATTAAACCACCCCCAATAAATGGCAGTCGCTATGTTTGCAGGAGATTGTCTCCTGCTGAGATACTACTGTGCACACCAGTGCGTCTGTCGGTGGTCAGGGGGCAGTGGATTTTTCACGCCTCTGATTAACAAAAGTGAGAGTGTAGACACAATCTTAGTTCCTACAAAGAATGATGTTATAAAGGACTCAGGATAGATACAATTAATCCTGCTCTTTGCCCCCTGCCATTTATTGCTACAATATAAAATATGGCTGCTGCTTTTCAATCAAACTAAATTATATCATGTATTTCACAGTTCTTTTACAAGTCAGTGCCTGAACAAAGTACACCTCTTGCTAGGCGCATATACTTTTCTGTAATCTTGAACTATTTTAAACACAATGTTGGAAGATATTTAAAGAATGGCAAAGGGATCCAAACAACTTGTTTTGCTATTACAATTTCAACACCTGCAATCTTGCACACCAGCATAAAAGTAGGTTAATTTTGAGCCAGCTGATTATCATTGATTAAGTGTTACCATGAGGTGTAACAAGAAGCACATAAGAACTCAGTTGGCAAGTTCATAAAGATAAAATTCATGGCCTTTAGTTCAAGGAGCATTTGAGCGACTTATGCAGTAAATAGCTTATGGTAAATGTTACTTCTAAGTTGCTCAATTAAACAAAACTGTGCAAACATTTCCCTTCATAAATCCATTATTCTCTTCTACTCCCTGTAAAATATTACACATTGAAGTATGAAATTATCAAAGAGAGAATCAAAACTCCTTTCCATCTATCAGGAAGCATTATTTAGTAAGAGATTACTAACACTCTTCAATACATATGTAGAGTCTTGCATTAATCTCTCTCTCTCTCTCCCTCTCTCTCTCACACACATACACATGCACACCCATTAGCATTTTTGCTCAACTATGTGCAGAGACTACTAGAGAATGTTAAAAGTTTCATATATGGTATGTAAATAAATCTAGGAACCCTCCAGATGTATGTGTTCATTCTGTTAACTCAAGTGGAAAAGAATAGATGTAGAAAGCTTTGTAGAAAATATTCCTTTCATCTGTATCTTATTAAGAAAGGACATCCCTCAGTGCACAACCAAATATGCCTTAGTTAAAAAACAAACACCACAACACAAAACAAAATAAACTTATTGCTGTCAGAACAAACTCACTGCAAGCTTTCTGTTTTCGCCCGTTCAGCACTCAGCAGTTTTGATATAAATCACAATAATGAAACCGAGGTTATTATACAGGGTTCTTTATAATCAAGCAATTAACCTCAGCCTCTGACTTTTTGTGCTACTACTTTATCTTGCAGTCATTTTCAGTTTCTCCTTTCTCAATTGCCTGTATTGTGGCCAGGGCTCTGGGGAGGCGCAGAAGAAAAAGGAGGAACACAGCTATTATTTAGATTAATACACACACACATACTCCTTGGGAGGAGGGAAACACAACCTTTGGAGAGCCTCTAGTCCCCACCCCACCCCATGGAATTGGATGGGAAGTAGGCAGGGAACAAGGTGGAACCTTGGTTTATCTGCAGAGTGCACCCAGTGATGCAGCTGCACCCACTCTCGGAGAGCGTATAAAGCTCAGGTAGTTCTAAAACACCATGCTCTCTTCACTGGGAGTGGGAGCAGAGATGGGCAGGGTGGGAGACTTGTGGTCACTCTCAGGAAGTTTCAGGGTCAATTCAGCAACACTTTAACACTAATGCAGGGCTTGGGCAAAACTGTGATTGAACCCAATGCAATTAAAGTAGGTAAGTGTCATTTTAAAGGAGCTATTTCAAATGAATTGGGAGCAGAATGTAAAATAAACAGGCCAGATCAAAGGTAAGAAATCTCTCTTTTGTGATGCTTTTGAGTCTCCTCAGATCTCAGCTATGATTGCACTGGTCAATACAAGGAAGCATACCCACAGAGAATGATGCATAAAGTGGCATTTGTGTTTCGGGGTGTGGCACCTCTCCTTTTAACTCAGCAAAAAAATCCAATATCCCACTACCAGAAGCAGCAATCTGTTCCCAGAGGTGCTGTATTTGGGGTGTACAAGGTTCCAAGGACTGTCTCCTCCATGGACTTAAGGATCCAAGAACATTTGGCAGTGTTACAGTGCTGTAGGAACTGCTGCGTCGTGGCTAAATTTAACACCGTTAAATTCCAACTTGTTCAATTCTAGCTTTAGTGAAAATGGAGGGTTATTTTTCCCTTCCTTGCTTTAAGAGCACCCGGAGCATTGCTGAAAACAAAGCACCATCACATCACTAAACCACTGTTAAAGTGGCAGCTTCTCAGTGGTGGGGAAAGTTATACAACCATTGGGATCCTTCAGAATGAGAAGAGCATTAGTAACTTAAGGAATTATTTTTATCATCATTATTATTCTTGTAGTAGAAAGGCAGAGCAGGAGCCATGAGGCCTAGCATAACAGCCCTGGTATGAGGCCTGACACCTGAGCTAAAATAATGGCCAAGCCTTGCTGTTATAAAGCAAAGTTAGCATGAATGCTGGCAGACTCACAATAACTGGCAAGAATAAAGCTGATATTGCAAATAAACACATTCCAAAAAAGTGCTAGGCAGAAGCACATTCTAGAAAGGTACCAGAACATCCCAACACCCCAAATATAATGAGGGCTTAGTAGTCTTTCAAACTGACAATATGGTGGATAGGGGTGTTTTAACCAAAACAATCCAGTACTAGGTAAAGGGGTACCACATCAGAGGGTGGGAACTACACCCGTTAAAGGCGCAATATGAAAGTTGTTTGTATCACCGGATGAAAGAGGGCCTTGTGCCTTTATCCAGCTGAGGAGGAAATGGAAACTCCTGTCATTTACTGAGTTGGTCCATTGTAACAATCACGCTGTATTAACAGTCCTGTAGCACTGTGGAATACTAGGACCGAGCTTTGTCTACAATAAACCTGGGTAGGCACCTTCATTACTGAAACAGATCTCTGGTCTCACTGGATAATCCAATTGTGGTTTGATGTCACAATTATCTGTGCAGAGCTAGGACAGTGCACACACACACGGGAAAAACACATACGCAGCTAACAAATGACAACAATTCTTAGCCTAATTTTAATAACCAATTGATTTATATGTAAAACTGTTTTTGATTCCATCCCTGTTTCTCATATAAACACTTGATTTGCCAGTAAAATTACAATATTCCTAATTTACAGTAATCCTTTCTAAGCCTCATTTTAATTACATTGGTTTTGAATTCCATCATTATTCCACTCAAACATGTTCTTTCTCAAAGAGAATGCTGTTTTCTTCCTTCAACTCCATATCTTCTGAAGTTTGTTTATATTTTTATATATACATAAGAAAGAGAGAAAGAAAAAATAGCCTCTCTGATGAATTCAAGTCAATAGATAACAAATTTTGGATGACTGCATCTTTGGCAAACTGGCCTTTGCAAAGCTCATTTTTCTATCTATAGATGCCATCAGAGACAGATGAGGTTATTTACAACAACCTTGTGCAGATAGTATCTTCTCTGTATGTTCAACTGTGCTATGTAACTTATTGCTTACACCAGCATCTGTACCAGATGACTGGAGGATAGCTAATGGAAGGCTGACTTTTAAAAAAGGCTCCAGAGACGATCCTGTCAATTACAGGCCAGTAAATCTAATTTCAATGCCAGGCAAATTAGTTGAAACTATAGAAAAGAATAGGGGAGGCATGCTGCCTGCCAGGCGCCCGTATCCGAGACGTTACGGAGGGATTGTCGAGAATCATCCGTCCCTCTGACTACTACCCCATGCTACTCATCCATGTGGGAACCAATGATACTGCGAGAGGTGATCCTCTGCAGATCAAAGGTGACTACAGGGCTCTGGGAGCACGGGTGAAGGAGTTCGGTGCACAGGTGGTGTTCTCCTCGATCCTTCCGGTCAAGGGTAGGGGCCCGAGCAGAGACAGATGCATCCTGGAGGTGAATGCCTGGCTGCGGAGATGGTGTTACCGGGAGAGCTTTGGCTTCCTCGACCATGGGGTGCTGTTTCAGGAAGAAGGACTGCTAGGCAGAGATGGACTCCACCTATGCAGGAAGGGAAAGAGCATATTTGGAAGCAGACTGGTTAACCTGGTAAGGAGGGCTTTAAACTAGGTTCGAAGCGGGAAAGTGACCAAGGCCCACAGGTAAGTGAAACTGAGGGAAACCTGGGGGAAGGGATGGAACTTGGGGGATGCTGGGGCTGTAACAGCAGGAATAAAAGAGAGGGTAGTTGGAACTGGGGGGTGGGATCAAATAATTGTTTTTTATTTCCTGATGAAGTCATAATACCTCAGGCGAGTGGGGAAGGAGGACACCGGGAGAAATTGCAAGGAGGAAGATGCGACAGGAGGGAGAATCGACAGGGCAAAGTAGGGCAATGGGCCCGGTATCTTAGGTGCCTGTACACAAATGTGAGGAGCCTGGGAAACAAGCAGGAAGAATTGGTAGTACTGGCACAGACAAGGAACTATGATATAATTGGAATAACAGAAACGTGATGGGATAACTTGCATGACTGGAGCACTGCCATGGATGGATATAAATTGTTCAGGAAGGACAGGCAGGGAAGAAGGGGGGGAGGAGTAGCGCTATATGTAAAAGAGCTGTATGACTGCTCGGAGCTCCACTATGAAAGTGGAAACAAGATGGTTGAAAGTTTGTGGGTTAAGTTTAGGGGAGAATGCAACAAGGCGGATGTTGTGGTGGGTGTCTGCTACAGACCGCCAGACCAGAAGGAGGAGGTGGATGAGGCGTTCTATGGACAACTAACAGAAGTTTCCAGATCGTCGCAGGCCCTGGTTCTTATGGGGGACTTCAATTATCCTGATGTCTGCTGGGAAGATAATACAGCAGTGCACAGGCAATCCAGGAAGTTTTTGGAGAATATTGAGGACAACTTCCTAGTACAAATGCTGGAGGAACCAACTAGGGGCCTTGCACCTCTAGACCTATTGCTCACAAACAGAGAAGAATTGATTGGGGAAGTAGAAGTAAATGGCAACCTGGGCAGCAGCGACCATGAGATGGTAGAGTTCAGGATCCTGATCAATGGAAGGAAGGAAAGAAGCAGAATACACACCCTGGACTTCAGAAAAGCAGATTTTGGCTCCCTTAGGGAGCTGATGGGCAGAGTCCCATGGGAGGCTGATCTGAAGGGGAAAGGTGTCCAAGACAGCTGGCTGTATTTTAAAGAAACCCTGTTAAAGGCACAGGAAGATAACATTCCGATGTGCAGAAAGAATAGCAAATGTGGACGGCGACCAGCGTGGCTTAGCAGGGAACTCTGCGGGGAGCTGAAACATAAAAGGGAAGCTTACAAGAAGTGGAAGCTTGGACAGATGACAAGGGAGGCGTATAAAGATATTGCTCGGGACTGCAGGGATCAAATCAGAAAGGCCAAAGGACAATTGGAGTTGCAGCTAGCAAGAGATGTGAAGGATAACAGAAAGGGGTTCTATAAGTATATCAGCAACAAGAAAAGGATCAGAGGTGGTGTAGGTCCCTTACTGAATGGGGCAGGCATCCTCGTGGAGGATGATGCGGAAAAGGCTGAAGTACTCAATGCTTTTTTTACTTCAGTCTTCACAGGGAGGGCCAGCTCCCAGGCTACTACACGGGGTAACACGGACTGGAGAGAAGAGTGGCCCTCGGTGCTGGAAAGTCAGGTTAGGGAACACTTAATGAAATTGGATGTGCACAAGTCCATGGGGCTGGATGAACTGCATCCGAGGGTGCTGAGGGAGTTGGGGGAAGTAATTGCAGAGCCGCTGGCCATTATCTTTGAGAACTCGTGGCGAATGGGGGTGGTCCCGGAGGATTGGAAAAAGGCAAATATAGTACCTATCTTTAAGAAAGGGAAAAAGGAGGATCCGGGGAACTACAGACCGGTCAGCCTCACCTCAATCCCTGGGAAAATCATGGAGCAGGTCCTCAAGGAATCCATCCTGAAACACTTGGAGGAAAATAGAGTGATCAGGAACAGTCAACATGGATTCACCAAGGGCAAATCGTGCCTGACCAACCTGATTTCCTTCTATGATGAGATGACTGGATTTGTGGATGTGGGAAGAGCCGTTGACGTGATATACCTTGACTTTAGCAAGGCTTTTGATACGGTTTCCCACAGCATTCTCGTCGGCAAGTTAAGGAAGTATGGGTTGGACGAGTGGACCATAAGGTGGATCGAAAACTGGTTAGATCAACGGGCTCAGCGGGTAGGAATCAATGGCTCGATGTCTGGTTGGCAACCGGTAACGAGTGGATTGCCCCAGGGGTCGGTTCTGGGGCCGGTTCTATTCAACATCTTCATTAATGATCTTGATGATGGAATAGACTGCGTGCTTAGTAAGTTTGTGGATGACACCAAGTTGGGGGGAATGATAGATACTCTGGAGGGCAGGGACAGAATCCAGGGAGACTTGGACAAATTGGAACACTGGGCTGAAAGAAACCTCATGAGGTTCAACAAAGACAAGTGCAAAGTCCTGCACTTAGGACGGAAAAATCCCATGCACTGCTACAGGCTGGGGACCGATCGGCTAAGTAGCAGCGCTGTAGAAAAGGACCTGGGAGTTATGGTGGACGGGAAGATGAATATGAGCCAACAGTGTGCCCTTGTTGCCAAAAAGGCCAATGGCATATTAGGCTGCATCAGTAGGAGTATTGCCAGCAGATCGAGGGATGTGACAATTCCCCTCTATTCGACACTGGTCAGGCCGCATCTGGAGTACTGTGTCCAGTTTTGGGCTCCCCACTACAGAAAGGATGTGGACAAATTAGAGAGAGTCCAGCGGAGGGCAACAAAAATGATTAGGGGGCTGGGGCACATGACTTATGAGGAGAGACTGAAGGAACTAGGCTTATTTAGTCTACAGAAGAGAAGACTGAGGGGAGATTTGATAGCAACCTTCAACTACTTGAATGGTTGCTCCAAAGAGGAGGGAGCTAGGCTGTTGTCGAGGGTAACAGAGGACAGAACAAGGAGCAATGGTTTCAAATTACAGCTGGGGAGGTCAAGATTGGATATTAGGAAAAACTTTCTCACTAGGAGGGTGGTGAAGCATTGGAATGGGCTATCTAGGGAGGTGGTAGAATCTTCATCTTTGGAGATTTTTAAGGCTCGGTTAGACAAAACCCTGGCTGGGATAATTTAGGGGGAGTGGTCCTGCTTTTTAGCAGGGGGTTGGACTAGATGACCTCGTGAGGTCCCTTCCAACCCTATTATTCTATGATTCTATGAATAGAATAACCTGATACATAGATGAACACAATACATTAGGGAAGAGTCAACATGGCTTTTGTAAGGGGAAAATAATGCCTCATCCATCTGTTTGAATTCTTTGAGGGTGTCAACAAACATGTGGACAAGTGGATATAGTATACTTGGACTTTCACACCAGCTTTGACAAAGTCTCTCAACAAAGACTGTTAAGTAAAGCAAGAAGTCATGGGATAAGAGGAAAGGTCCTCTCATGGATCAGTGACTTGTCAAAATATGAGAAACAAAGGGTAGGAAAAAATGGTCAGCTTTCACTGTGTAAAGAGGTAAATAGAGGGATTTACCAAGGATTTGCACTGGGACCAGTGGTGGTATTCAACCTATTAATAAATGAACTGGAAAAGGGGGTAAACGGTGAGGTGGAAATGTTTGCAGATGACACTAATTTATTTATGATATTTAAATCCAAAGCTGACAGCAAAAAGTTATAAAGGAATCTCACAAAACTGAGTGATGAAGCAATAACATGGCAGGTGAAATTTAATTTTGATAAGTGGAAAGTGGAAAGAAGAATCCTTACTATACATGCAAAATGATGGGCTCTAAAATATCTGTTAGCCCTCCAGAAAGAGATCTTGAAGTCACCGTGGATAGTTCTCTGAAAACATCAGCTCAATGTGCAGCAACAATTAAAAAAAAAAAAAAAAAAGCGTTAGTAGAATGTTAGGAAACATTAAGAAAAAGAGAGATCATAGGCAGGGTTGGATTAATGCCCCTGTGGAGCCAGGGCTATAAGATTTTGTGGGGTGCCCAGCCAACCTGAGGAGAGGACAGTGGGGTCTCCGGCACCTGGGGGGCCTTATTTACATTGGTGCCCCAGCCCCATCAGCAGTGGTGCACCATGAAGGTGAGTGGAGGGGTCTGCACGTATCTGTCCCATTCTTCCCTACTCACCCTCCCCCCCGGTTGGCAGTGGAAGCAGCAATGCCCCATGGGTTCAGAGAGAGTCTGTGGGCCTGTGTCCCGCCGTCCACCTCCGGCGGTGGCTGCGACAGTCCCTTTGTGCCCAGGCCAGGGGAGGAGCGGGTTGGCAGACAGTGAGCTGTGACAGCTTGGACTTGGGGTTCCTGCTCTCCATTCTCTCTCCAGCCTCCCCTCCCCACAACCCCTCTTCCCTCACAGTATCCCTCCACTCACATCCCCTTTTACTCCACTCTCCTTCCCCCATCCCCATAATGCCCCTGCCCCCTGATTCCCCCGCATCGTCTCAGTGGCATACCAAGGGTCTTCAGCGCCTGGAGCCAACCCTATATTTGCACCTCACACCCCCTGTAAAGGCCAGTAGGTGTCGGCTGGCCCTGCCCCATCTGTCCTGGGAGGAGAGCAAGAAAATGGAATGCTTCGTTCTGTGCCCCCCAACCTTTATCCAGTACCCACCTCTGCCCCTGCAGCCTAGTGCTGTCTCTGATGGGGCCTCACCCCACAATCTGTCCTGTCCCCACCCCCCTCCCGGAGAAGGCCTGAGCCAGATGACATCCCACTGCACTTAACTGCTGCTCCAGTCCCACAGTCCAGCCCCTCCAACGCCACAGGGTGGTCTCCCCCACAGCTGCCTGGGGAAGGGAACAAGCCAGCGCTTCAGGATGTGCAGGGAGGGAGGTGCTGAGAGGCACCCCCCACATCTCCTATGTCCCTCACACTCTACCTGTTCTGAAGAGTCTGGCCAGGAACTGCACCACTCCCCTACCCTTATCTGTGTCTCTGGCTGCCTCACTCTCCCCCTGGCCTGCAGAGGGTGGGGGGCTGGATCAGCACCCAAGTGCCTGGGGGTCTGCCCCCTCCCACCATCATGCCACTACATTGCCTCATCCCCCCTCCAGCCATCATCTGCCCCCGTCCCACTCCTACATCCTCCATCACCCTCTCCTGCCCCTCACATCCCCATTTCCCCTCTGGCCCAACCCTCTTCCCACCCCTTTTCAGCCCCCTTGCAGTTCCAGCTCCGACCCCCTCTATGCCCCCAGGGTCGTGGTCCCAGCGTTAGCCTGGCACAGGTTGCTTCCCCTGCCCTGCAAACAAAGGCAGCTGCCAATGCAGAAGGAATCGCAGCCAGCTCAGATGGTTTGACTGATAGGTGATGTTCCCTAGGACAGGTGAGAAGGTCTCTCTTATCTTTTCTCCAAGTGGTGGTGTCCTGGGAGCTGGCATGGGCTTGGGCCAGATTTTTGCAGGGCCTCCCACTAGCTCAGGGCTCTGGACTGCAGCCCCTAAAGCCCCTGCATTAATTCATCCCTGATCATAAGACAAAAAATATAATTGTACAAACCCATGTTATGCACACATTTTGAATTGTGTGTGCAATTCCAGTCACGCCATCTCTGAAAAAATATACTAGAATTGGAAAAGTACAGAGAAGGGCAACCAAAATGACTGGAGATCTAGAACAGCTTCCATATGAGGAAAGATTAAAAAGACTCGAACTGTCCCTCTTACAAAAGAGATGACTAAGATGGTGGTATTGGGAAATAGGATAATGGTCTATAAAACCATGAATGGTGTGAAGAATGTAAAGAGGGAAGTGTTATTTATCCCTTCACATAATAAAAGAACTAGGATCGCCCAATAAAATTAATAGGCAGAAGGTTTAAAACAAACATAAGTAAATACTACTTCATACAATGCACAGTCACCCTGTAGAACTTGTTGCCAGGGGATGTTGTGAAGGCCAAAAGAATAACTGGGTTAAAAAAAGAACTAGACAAGTTCATGGAGGATGGGCCATCAATGGCTATTATCCAAGATTGTCAGGGACACAGCCTCATGCTCTGGGTGACCCTATATCTCTGACTGCCAGATGCTGGGACTACATGACAGGGGTTAGGTCACTTGATAACTGCCATGTTCTGTTCAGTCCAATCTGAAACATCTGGCCCTGGCCACCATCAGAGACAGGATATTGGGCTAGAAAGATGGGCTATTAGTCTGACTTGAAATGGCCATTCTTATGCTGGAGCCTTAGGAATTAGGTTGTCAGAAATGTTGTACACACTTCTTTATTATTTGTAATCTGTTAATGCCTAGATGCCCACTCAAAGACCAGGACTCCATCGTGGTAGGTACTGCTCAAACAAAAACAAAATTCTTCTACAAAAGAATTTACATGGATAACTCCTAGTAAAGTGGACGAACTGCACAGTATATGGAGAGCAGTTACATCACTGCGTACTACACCTTTAAAACTCACAACATGAGAAGATGCTTGCTTGAGTCTGCCTCTTATTTACACGGCCTGGCACATACCAACTTTACCCAAACAAGTCTATTAGTCCTGCCTCGAAGCTCTACAACTTCTGATTCTGAAAATTAACATACAAGCTGCTTGAAAGTGATCTTACTCCTATATAACCGCAGCTTTTGTTAGCTTGTTTCACAAGTGATTATAAGGTATAGAAAAGTTTATGTTTTTGTTATTACCTGAACCGTCTGGTAAACAGAAGGATCAAATCCTTTCACAGTCACCTCCCGGAAAACTCTTGGCTCAAGTTTTTCTCTGGTCAGATCACAGTGATAAATGATACCTAAAACAGAGTTCAAATTTGTCAGTTAAATGCACATGCATAATTAAAAAGACACTGGATTAGAAGTCATGACAGACTGTAATGAATGGCAGTGCTAACTCAGCAGCAGTCTTGATACATTCTTACACTTAAAAACTGACGTGCACTTACTCACTGAAGAATGCAGAGACTTTTTGTATGCACAGAACAATTACTGCTGCCCATACTGAGCATTCCAAGTTAGATTACTATAATGAATTAAGTAGAAGGAATTTTTTTAAAAGCTTCTTTGCGTTTAGTAAGAATGATAAAAAGCTAGAATGACAAATCTAACAGAATTCAGATAATGGAAAGATTTAGGATTCTACTTGGAAATGTGGTGTGTTAATATATTACACCAATGTAGTTGAACAGAATTTGGACTAATTAATTCACGTAGGGCCTGATCATGCAAACACTCAAGCAGGTGAGTAAGACCACTGAAATCAGTGGGATTATTCATATGGGTAGAATTACAAATGTGTAAGCACATGACTAGAGCCCTGCAAATCCATGGATACCCACTTTATAGCTGCAGATCATTTCTTGCGGATTGTGGTTGGATAGTCACAGAGCTCGGGACCTCTGTGACTTCTGTGACATGGCTGGGGCAGCTGCCAGCTAAGGGTGTAGCAAACAGCTGTTGGGCAGCTGGGATGGTTGATCAGCTCTTGGGGGGAAGCAACTGGCAGGACTCAAGAGCCAATCAACTGTTGGGGGCATGCGTCATTAGCCCCTGTTCTAGTGGCAGGGGCTCAGCTGATGCGTGGATGAAGGTAAATCTAAAAAAGGGGAAGGCGGATTGCAGTCGGGTAAAAGCTTATTACTGTGGATGTGAACTGAATGTGAATCAACATATCTGTATCTGTGCAGGGCTCTATATGACCATGATGAAGCTGGTAGACTTAAGATTGTGTTTAAGGGCGTAACTGAGGCAAAGCTACATTGCCCCAGAGGGAATGAAGGCCCTTTGTTCAGAGAACTAGAAACCCTTCTGGAACTTCCAGTGCACCGCGACAGCATACCTGTTGCAGCACCCTTTGTGAGATGCAGCTCTCTATCCACTGAACTTTTATGGAGGTGGTAGAGCCATGTTTTACCTAGCATTGCCTCTAGGGGAAAATGGATGGAAAAATCACTGTGCACCTGCCTAAGGGCCAGGAGAAGCCGGTTTTTGGACTGTAATCTCCTTTTCTAGGATCTAATCCTGCAAACACTTAAGCACATGTTTAAATTCTCTGCTCTCATTCGGAGTTCCCTAAACTTCCCCCACTAGATAAATTCTTTCCCAATGCTCTCCAAAAGGGAAAAGGATGATCTTGTAGCCAAGAAACTGGATTGCAATGTGAGATAACTGGGTCCAATTCCCAAACTTCCTGTGTGATTTTGGACAACTACTTAAATCTCTCTGTTTCCCTGTTCCTCAGCTGTAACAGAGGGATTATAATTCTTCCTTTCTCTCACTCTTAGCCTATTTTATCTATTCAGATTGTATGCTCATCTGGACAGAGTCTTAAGATACATTTGTACAGTCCCTATCACAATGGGACCTCAGTCTATGTTGGGAATCCTAGAGGCTAGAGTGATGCAAATAAACACAATTTCAATAGCCAGTAATCAATAACCTTCAAGTCTAGCTTTGATAGAATGATCCTTGTCCTTCAAGCCTAGCACATATTCAGGATCACTCTGTCAAAATCGGGGGAAGGAGTGGATGGATGACAAACCTAGCAGAGGATCTTATTGCCAAACAAGTGGCTCACTGACAATCTGAATTTAGAAAAACCAAGATTAAAGAGGAAAACATGGTGTGAGACAGGGGCCTAGTCTACACTGTGAGGCTAAGTAGAAGGGAGATACACAATCTGCGTGCCGCAGAATGTTTATCTCCTGTCATCTTAGTTACTCTTACTTCCCACGCTGTCTTCACTCAGCTGTGTCGACTTGAAGGGCTCTCTCATCGACACAGCGTTACTCCACTTGGAGCGGTGGAGTTACTGAGTTGACCAGTGTGTGCTTCTGGGATCAATTGAGCAGGTCTACACTGGCTATTCAATCAATCCTGCTGCATTGATCCATGGGGATCGATGCAGTATTTTCAGTATAGACAAGGCTTAAGAGAGAGAGAACATGATTTAGATTCTGTTTACTGAATTAGAGATGGAAGTACCAAGACACACTTTTTTTGATGACTTCTTTTCTCAGATAGGTACAATATCATCCACCCTGAGAAAAGTGCTCAGTGTCAGAGTATAAATAGCAGAGGCTGAGAGTGCAAGGTAGTACAGAGTGAATAAGGGGAACAAAGGTAAGATCAGCCCAGATCCCCTGTCTATCAGTATACTGACTGATTTGACAACACTGCCAAAAATAAGATGCCCATAGCCAGCGTGCAGGTTCTCTTGGCTACTCTCAGACCAGTACATTACTACTATATGAGTTTGTATATAATGAACAGTCACGGCTAGCTCTTCCTACTAATCTACAAAGAAAATATAATACAAGACTTAATTATATCAATGATTAAAGAACAGAAATTTAAGATATAAGTATTCATAAGAAAATCTAATTATTCTTAAGCCAAGATGCTTCTCCTATCCTAAACATAGTACTGTATTAATACATAGTAGTATAAGTGATAACGCAGGGACCATTAAACACCAGGCAATTCAGAAAAGTAGCAAGAAATCTAAAAAAAATCCTTAAAAGATATAATTTATCTACAAAATAAGAATAAACTAGCCATATTTCCCCCACCTCCCCAGTCTCTCTGGCTAGCTCTATAAACAATTTTGCTTCCTACTCTGAACCCTTTCAGTTTACACTGGGACAAAGGGTCTGTTTATTTCACAAGCTAATAACGGGCTCTTCAAAAAATAACAGAACATGGTTATGCCTGACAGAAGCATACAGGCCTTTTGGGACTTTTTCTTTTATTAACACTCACGATGAGTCATCCCATTCTGTTCCCCATTTTATCCAGCAATTATTTAGTTTACATAGCTAAGCCATTATACACAGCCTTGTTTTCCAGTCCACTGACGTAACTTTGAGATGTGACTTGCATGATCTTTCTGGTTGAAGGTTGCATGATCTTTCTGGTGAGGTTTTTTTTTTTTCCTCCCTCTGGCTCCATATTCAATTATCAACATTCCCAACACCTCCACTTGTATTGAGAGCACATATTCAGATTGATTCCAAACTCCACACACAGTCTTACTTGCCTCTCTTTTTTTTATGATTGAAACTGAGAAAAAATGGCGTGGTGAAAGAAACAAGCTCTTTTTAAGAAAAAAGTTCATGTTTTGTGGATTAATTTTCTTTTTCTAGTGTAAAACATCAGAAGAATTTGGATGACAAACTTAAAAGTTTCTTTTTAAAGTATTGCAAGAGGAAGAATACCACTCAGATAGTAATCCATTCTGAAAGATTTTGATGCCTTCTGCAAACAAGCCATGCTCCGTCCCATATTTATTTATGTTTTACACATATATATTTAAATAAAAAAGGCAAGTGCATGACTTCCTATCAGGTTAATGAGCTCCACTTCTTTGCAAACAGCTGCATGCATGTTGTCTTCTATTGTAGCACATAAGTTGATATTATTGTCCATGTGAAAGTTACAGTCGTTAAATTTTGGTATATAGCAAGGACCATTTGCAGAAAAAATGTAATTTTGGAAGTGAACACATCCACGACCAGTTTTTAGCCAGTAAATTTGCTTTTAGAATGCATTAGCATTCTGCTAACGACCTTAGTTCTTTCGCTTTCACCTATTTTACTACTCCAAGGATTCTTCTTGCCTTTTTGGTAATGAAGAAAACTCAGTAAATCAAAATATGTTTGACTACATGGTGTGTTTATATCATTTTGAGGGTGTTGTTAGATTAATCTGTTTGCTTAAGATTTGATTTACTGAACATGCACAGCTCCCTTTTTAGTCAGAGAGAGTTATGGGTGCTCAGTAACTCTGAAAGTCAGGATTCTACATAGCGACTGAAGGGTATCCTGTAACACTGTGGCATGTAGGGCCTGTTACACACAAATTGTCTTTGGAGTAAGTTCTGTCTGGTCAACCGTAAATTGCCACTAGTTAGAGACAATCAAAATGCCACCGAGTGCTCTGATATATTACTTCAATAAGTGCAGAGCAGAAACTGGCAGAAAATGCAAAGTTATGAATTTTAACAGTTTCTCCAGATCCAATTAAAAGTAGCAACTTGATTTTTTGTTGTTCAGAAGAAAGAAGTTTGGGTCAGTAGCTCATCTGGGACCATTCAAAGAAGCTGGAGATGGGACATTGGACTGAGTGAGGTGATGCTCTGATGCAGTAGTGAGAATTCCTTCTATCGGGTGATTGGCTGGCTGGTTCTTGCTCACATACTTAGGGACCACCATATATGGGACTAGGTTGGAATTTTCCTCCCAGAACAGATAGGCAGATAGAATGCAAGTCCACTGCCACTCTCTGCAGCATGGGATGCTGGACTTATTCAGATCACCTGGGTCTCTCTCATTTAACCAATTCCTTACCATTGCAGGGGCCTTGGACATTGTTTCCTGAGGGCTATTATAATTTGGGGGTGTTTGTTGTTATAATTTTGGGTGTTGGATTTAATGTGCAGATGGTGGGTGGAATTGGTGGCCTGTAATATACAGGTCACACTAGATCATCTGGTGGTCCCTTCTTACCTTAAACTCTAAGAAAACTTATTAGCTATCTGTGAGTTGGTCAAAAGGTATTATTTCTTATTATTTCCAATCAGAGAATGTTCCCATGGTCTCTAAGTGATGCTAAGGTATTAGTACAGAAGGGCAAAATGAGCAAGAAATTGCAATCTTCCAGTGAACTCTTTGTAATCTGGAGTGATTTCTGAACTCAGACCTACAAAGTATTAACTCACTGTAGATGTATGCTATCCAAGAATATTTTCTATTAATATATTTTAAATGCACTTTCCAAACAACGACACACTATTTGGATAAAGCAGCTTTTTCTATGTATCTAAAGATCAAGGCACAATTCAACCTCAATATGTGTCCAGTAACTACTAAACTAAAGATCCATTAGGCAAGTCTCTTGTAAAAGAAGTAATACCTAAGGAAATAAACAACCTTACCTGGAGATAAAAAGGACATAAACTGATAAAATATTTCACTGTCCTTTTTTTGGCCACTATATCCCACAATGCTGCCGACTTCTAAAGGAAAAGTCTTGAGATGTGTGCCAGTTGCTAGATCATGAAGTTGTAGAACATTCTTCACATCATGCAGATAACACAAAACCAGGAAGTTGGATCTAACACAAGCAACCCATTCTGGAAAAGGGGTAAAAGAAAAAAAAAATGTAATCAAAATCAAAACAAAACAAAAATAATTAAATATAACGCAACCTTAAAAGTGCTTAAAAATATACAAAACCACTTATGGCATACATCTGATTAAAATTCTGAATATTTCAATGATTCCTTGCAGCTGTGAGAATAAATTGTTCTTCAAAATATCAGCAAAAGTTATATATAAATATGAGATATAAGATACTAGGAAAGTGCTGTTAGATTCATAAAACTTACATTTATAGAAATATCTTCTAATAATCTTTTTTCAAACTCTTTCCAATTAAACTTACATAATCTAATAAAAGTGTTTCTGTATTCAGTGTTTAATGATTCACGTTGCTATCCTATGTCCAGTGTCTTAAAGCTATACCTGTCACAAAAGTATTTTCAAATGTAATACGTTTTTCCTTATACAAGGGCAATCTTTCTATCAAGAATATGTCAGGAAATTATTTATGGGAGTACAAGACTGAAAAATAAACCATAACCTTTGTGAAAATAAAATTAATAAGAATGAAAAGGTAAACAACTTGGTATACTATGTTCACATTTTGTATCTTTTAAAGGATTCAGTAGACTAGTCTTATGAGTAAGGACTAGTCAATGTGAGTAAGGATGCAGACTGGAATCCCAAGCTAGTGTTCTGAGAACACTAATGTTACGCAGTTAAGACAAAGATCATGTACTTCTTTTTCAGATGATTAATATTTAATATTGAAAAGTACCAAACCTTTAAGTAGGAAAAGCAAGTCATTTTGAAGTATACAGATTAAAGGATAAAAGATAATTTTTAGTTAATGCTGTTAGTTTGATATTGTTAAAATCTACCAAGTAATGTTGTAGCTAAAAGAAAAACCTAAGGATTTAGAAGTAAAGAAATATAAACAGTCAAACATCTTCACACTTCATCTAATCTCTTAAAATGTGCAAATGTAAATAAACTGTAAATATAATAAATATGTAAATATAATATAAATGTAAATAAATATGTAAATAAATGTAAAATATTACATTGCAGATTGAAAAAAACACCTCTCTGTGCTTCCAGTTTAGTGAGTCTAAGCATGAAACAGAAATTCTTTTACAACCATCCAGCATACACCACATATGTTTCCAACATGGGTTACAACACTTCACAAATGCTCACCACACAGCAACATATAACCAACAGACCATTTTGCAGTTCATTCACTGGTAATGAGGTAAATACACAGATTGCTTATATGTATTGGCTTTCAGACTGTAAACTCTGAGAGGCAGGAACTGTCATTTATCATGGTTGTATGGTACCTATCACAATGAGTACTAATCTGACTCAGGCCTCTAGGTATCACCAGACTATAAAAGTTAATTTCTAAGCAAGCATGTGTGTATCCACATATGGTAATAGAATAAAGGCCAATACAGAGTTTAAGAGCTAGGCAGGAACCTGAATTTCCATTCTGTGGAAAATTTTGCATTTCTGGGGGAAAAAATTAATTCTAATCTGGAACAAAATCAAAAATGGAAAATTTTCTACAGGATGGAAATTTTGAAAAATTCAGTTTCAAAAGGACCTACATGGAATTTCTGGCTGGTATAGCCTTTGCTTATACCTATGCTTGGCTTGTATGCATATATCTTATCTCATATATGTATATCTTTCTTTGTAAATTTAAGAAATCCTGATTTTATAAAAGTACATTTAGTTTAGTAGGTAAATTAGCATAATTTCTATATTAGTAGCTGAAATGCAAGAGACCTACAGGCCTCATTGTAAGAAATTACTAGATGAATCTGTGTGCAATAGCTTTGCAAAAGGATATAGTAAAAGTAGCTGTGAAGTTGAAAATATCAGGGTGGGCCTTGTTTCACTTTGATCGGACAATTTCAAATCCTAATATATATAGGTCATAGGTGAATACCAACTTTAGGCGAGACTTTTGACATTTTGATAGAATACCACGAAACCCACAAAATTCATAAACAAAAAAAGAGGAAAGGTGATGGAATATTCTAGTAGGGAAAATACGTCAGTTGTACACATGAACCCCTTAACCAATAATCTGAAGTACCCTGGCAATTTCTGGGGTAAGGACCCATATTGGATAAGGAAGAATGAAATAATTTAGTTTATTTTTAAAGTGGTATAAAGGTATAGAGTCTGTAATCTGTAAGAAAGAGGTATTTAAGACCCTAAAATTTGGTAGGCAATGACGCTTCCATATCTTTCACTCTGAATTCATCTTTCTCAAGAAAGAATCTTCACAGATCCACCACTTATTCTTTGTTTTATTTTAGTTAAGTTTATTAAGGTTACTAGAGCCTGCACTCCACATCTCAACATCATTACTCTAAGGGAGTGTAAGCATAAGTAACTTGTAAATTGTTTCATAG
The DNA here is from genome assembly GCA_007922175.1 of Pelusios castaneus. NCBI lineage: Eukaryota > Metazoa > Chordata > Testudines > Pelomedusidae > Pelusios > Pelusios castaneus. Next base: position 1,609,545 of record ML685895.1, read on the forward strand.
AATATATAGTTTGTTATAGCCTGTAGTCAACTGTATAAGACTTCTCAATTATATTTTATTGTATATTTACCAATTAATACTTTCATCACTTTTATGCTTTATGCTTTTGGCAATAAAGAATTGTTATAAAACACCATAAAAATCCTTGTCACTCTAATCGTTCCTTGGGGAAAGTCCATAGTAATGTGATTTAATCTGTGGTCAGATTCAAACTAGAATCCACATTCTTAACAACTTAATAAATTGTCACAGTAACTACCAAAAATCCAAAATAACTGCAGAATCGGGCTACACTGGCAATCCTGCAGAATGTTTTGACTCTATTGAACCAGCATTTTTGGACAGAAAGCTGGTCTGTCAGAAAATTTTTGACCAGCTTTGTTGCTAAGATTCCTTACCGCACCCTATCCTGGTGAGTTTATGAGTTCTTTATGGTTTTAGTTTTCCCACATCATATATTATCATGTGGCAGTCACCTAAGTACTTGGATACTATGCCGTGGTTTACAGATTAGATGCTGCTTGGTGAACACTACTCCTAGTACAGTAGATGCTTGTTAGTAGCAACACCTTGGTGCCCTTTTGCTATGTTGCTCCTCAGTTGTTGCTGTTCTGGGGGAGTGTCATCCTACCAAAGGTATAAGAACAGTTAAGAGTGTTTCAGAAGGGGTGGTGCGGGCCATGGTGTGTGTGGTGGGGGTGGAGTTAGGGTGTGTGGGAATCCCAAGTTTGGGGGGATGAAGCAGGGGAACACAGAGTTTGGCGGGGAGCCCCCAGTCACCAAAATGACTGAGCGTACCTGGCTGCTGGGGACAAGGTGAGGATGCTTCTCCTGGGAGCTTTCATGCTCCATCCCGGTTGGGGAGGGATGGAGCGATGTGGAGGGGACCAGGTGCAGCTTGTAATGGAGTGGGGGTGGCGCCAACATGATAATAGGACATGGAGGGGAAGGGGAGTGAGTGCCCTGGGGAGGGAGGTACCCTGATCCCGTACTGGAAAACAGCATACCCACACCCTGCCACTGACAATGGAGACGGAGGGGACAGCTCAGTGCAAAAGGGTCCTCAATATGCTCCACTGCAAAATAGCAACACCCTCTCCCTTTTGCCTCCTGTAAGCCAAATGCTGAAGAAGGGAAGAGGAAATCTTCTAGCTGCGCCTCCACTGCTCCCCTCACCCCAGCTCCTCCCCTGCCCACCTGAAAAATCTCTCTTCTCCAGACCCATCCCCAAAATTGCCCCCTACTCCAGGCAGGCTCTCTCAGGCAGAGCAAATTGGCAGGGCTGTGTGCCCTGGAGCTGTGCTGAAGGCCCAACGTTGAGAGGGGTGACATTAAAGTGTCACAAATGTTGCTCTGATGCGGCGGCTATGTGGCTGTTACTAAGGGGACATTTCAAGGTAGGGAAAGTGTTCTTAGGGGAAATATTGCTTGTAAGCAGTAGTTGTTCTACAAGGTGTTGCTCCAAACAACCGTCTACTGTGAAGGCCTAGGATTACTCGATCTCAGGCCTTGACAAATCAATGTTTCTGGTTACCATGGCAACCAGCTTTAGTAGCCTATCGCCTAGCTCCACTGCAGAAATGTAATGGAGGAGTGCTCTCTGACCAAAAGTAAAATTGCTGGTGCCTAGCTGTGAGCCAATTTTGTCCACCCCTGCTCTATGTCATAGGTTTTAGATCCCTATTAACTACATCATAAGCCTATCATATTTACTTACACAGTCAGGAAAAATTCAGCTTACAAAACCAGCTTCTCTCTAAGTATTTCGGTTGTTGAGGAAAATGTTTACTTAGTTAATGGCAACTAACTACAACATTTTCACTTACTTTACAGTTGTTCCTTGACAAGTCAATTTCCTCAACTAAATTTAAACGAAATGAAAACAAAGGTAAAGGAGATGAGGGAAAAATACAGAGTAAGTATTCTTGTCTATTGCCAGGTGTTAAGTACATAATTATTGTCTTCTACAGGTCAAAACTGTAGCTTCTTTCCCTCACAGGAAGAGAACCTGGTCCACTTGGGTCAAGTAGTGTAGTGGAATTGCTGTTCTCAAAAGTGAGACTTTCAAACACGGGAGAGACAGCTTTCTTGACAACTGACTATGGAACGAGAGGCAAGGTCCACCCGTTGGACAAGGTTTTCTCCTGGCTCTTGGTTGCAGACAAAGACTAGATTTAGGATTACCTAAGGCAGTGGTTCTCAACCTTTCATGTGTCTCACCATGCTTGACAGCATGCACGACCCTACAGGACACACACTTGCCCCACCGCTGAATCCTGTGCCCCACCCAGGAAACCACTCCAACTCCTGCAGGCAGCTGTCAGTTCTCCATGACACACTGCTGTGTGACGACACAGTATTGTGTTGCGACACAGTGGTTGAGAACCACTGATATTGTTACACCCAAGTAACACCATGACCAATCAGTTTGCACCTATAACTTGGAATGGAAAACAGAGACTATCAACAAAGGAAGCAAAACAAAATTGACTAAAATATGACAAAACTCCATTTTATAAGTTGCACTGTAATTCTCTATGGGAATTAAGGGTTTCCACAACTAGTTAAACTAAACAGAGCATGGCTAAACACAGTCTAAAAATCGAGTTTGCACATCTAATATTTAGAACAAAAGTTCCAGGATACACCAAATTCTTCCTCGTCATCATAATGTTAATAATTCATAATCATAATATTAATAATCATAATCTACAATAGACTAACACGGCTACCCCTTTGGAATCATAATGTTAGTTAAGGATAACAAGCTCTTAGGATTCTAGGTCAAAACTCATTTGACCATACAGCCTTAACTTATTTAACTAACTTTTTCCTCTGTATAGTTTAGGTCTGTCCTTCTGTCATGATATCCCATCTCCCACTGACCTTTGAATCCTAATGGCTGTATAGAATCACCACCTTCCACTCATCCTCCTTCCTGAAGGGACAATGTAAAGCTTGACACTAGTTTAAATTTTTAGTTATATTATTTTAAACATTACATGCAACTCAAATGATTGATCCATTTCTCCTGTTCTTTTAATGTAAAACTGGCAACTTTCAGATCAAATTGAAACATTTTATACTGAAATCCTCATTGGAATTTTAATTATGGTGTGATGCCCTGGAATAGATAATAGATAAGTGTGACACTATTTATTAAATATAGTAGAAAATCAGAGATAAGACAGTGTACTTCTGTAACTAGAACACCCTCAAATTTTATATTAAAACTATTCTGAATCTTAAAGATAAGGTGACGTAGGAAGAGCTTCACAGATTAGCCTTAGAACTGGGTACAACACAGAACATGCATGCAAAAATATTTAGTCATTTCTTTATGAAAACAGTGCCTCTCCATCACAAATTTCAAGAGAAAGCTCTCCATTTTAAAATACAGTTGTGACAATCACTGATTCCTCTGTGATTAGCTGGCGACACAATGTATTTTGATGAATCCTTTCAATACTGTTTAAAATTACTTAGGTTTTTTTGCTTCCACCAAATTTCCTTTTTCTTAAAAAGTGCTTTAATTTTCCAGGGCAAAGGTGCCTGGTTTCTACTGATGTCACCTTACAAATACCGAGGAGAATGCTTTGAAGGTGAAGATATTAAATTCACCATTTAATATATAATGTGGTTATAAATAAAGTAATCTCCACAAGATGAAGAAAACAGATTACAAGGCCAAGAAGGGGAAGGACAGATTTTCAAAAGTGCCTGAAGAGCACAAGTCCCATGGAAGGTCTTGTGCTCATAAATGCAAAGCACTTTTGCAAGTTTCTTCCACAATGTATTTATAGAAAATAAATACTAGATATGATCGATGTGCACATACAGAAAGAAAAGAAATTGAACCAGACTTAAAAGAACCGTAAGAGTCTGCATCTAAGAGAAGTGCTAAGATATCAAACTAAAATTACACTGAATTTTTAAAAACAACCATTTCTCTAAAACCATGAACTGAAATCTCTTAACTCTAATCTCTGTCTTGAGAATTGGAGACACAACTGTACTTTGCAACTTCAACTGTCAAGCCCACAACTGTACCTCTTTTGTGGACACTCCAGCCAAAACACACACCCAGAATGCTTTAATTGATTTCTTTCCACCTCCAGGAAACTTCTAGATCGTGTAGCTAGTGAGTTTCCTTTTTAACCAACAGGTTGTTCCCCATAATATTCTCTGGCATATATTTATTAATCTTTACAAAAACTACCGTATATGTTACGGCTAAAAGAAAAAGAAAAAGCCAGTTATGGACTTTTTAAACAAACCCATACAAAACTTATTTTATAATGCTGTTGCAAGTGGTTGTAGAACTCAACTTGCTGTTAGGATACTGAATGTTTTCTCCTTGGATGAAATTCTCCCTAAGTCTAAAGTTCTGTTTAAGGACCCCTTGGCCCATCTCAGGGGTGGGAATGTTTGTGCAAGGTGAGGGGACAATTGGAGGTAAGCTGTAAGAAGGGCTACACAATATTGAATTCTGCAGGGCCACTACAGAGGGAACACACCCTGCCTGTACATTGGGATTTGTATGGATTTTGTCACAACCGATCTCCAAGGTGTTCCCATCATGGAGCTGTTTTTTTCAAAGCTTTGGAGAGAGACTTAGGGTAGAATTTTACTTATGAACAATGTCTGGGGAACTGGGCTGAGCAATACGCCAACTGTTCCTGTTTAGGAGAGATTGTCCAGACTGTATTTTTATAAATGTGCTGGTATTTTCCAAAAGATCTCTTTAGTACAGTGGATTTCATTGGGATCAAAGCTGTGTCTATGTTCCATCAACAAAATTTCCCTCCAAATAATTTTTCAGATTTAGTACAGTTTCAGTTTTAGATACAGAGTGCTGAATTCCTTCATATCAAAAATCCATCCTAAAAATTTAAGGTACTGAAATTAGTGCTGACCCTTTAATTTTATGGCACTAGACATAGCCATATCAAGCAATCCAAGTGTATAGATGCATATCGACATTTGTACACTGACTCACTGATGGAGAAGAAAAGAAAACTAAAATTAAGACAAGATCCATGTGTAAATAATTCCTAAGAGGAAACATCATACTCATGTCCCAACCCCATTAATAAGGGATACATTTTGATGGAGCTTCAAAGCTTGAGTTCAAAGACAGCTGCTAGTATATAATTTTACTTTCTTCTGCCATCACAAACAACATACATAAAACTCAATCAATTTTTCAGAGTAACAGTCATGATTGTAGAACTCATGGAAAATAATATTTCTCCCCACTACAATAACGTAGAATTATTTATGTGTAGGAAGACCTGCAAATACAGTATTAACAGTTTACAGAATAAGGCATTTACTCATTGTATATCATCAAGTATACCATAAATGGCCCTATTTAACAAACAGATAAAAAGGACACAAAGGAACACCCTAAAATAAGATCCTGACACATTTCAGGTCAGTGGCAAATCTCCCACTGACTTCAACAAGGCTAGGATTGTACTCCTCTTCTCAGACATCCAATGCTGCCATACATGTGTGACAGAGGAAAAAGGTGCAAAGTTGTTCTGAAGCTGTGAAGATTGAGGAACTAAGCCTCTCAAGAAACCTAGGGCTATGCCTTTGTCAGTCATAACTGGTGCAGGTTTGCCATGGTATCTTTTGAGAAAAAAGCCATGATGTACCTGTGGTAGCCCTGGTGATGAAAAGCTAGATAAATATTTCAATCAGAGATGCGCTTCTGGACCATTAACATTGCCTCCAGTCTGTGGCTCACAGACTAAGTCTTGGTCTGAGCATGCTCTGGTCCTGTGAACATCTCAGAGGCAGCTCCCAGTTGTTGCTAGGAAACCCTGGGGCTAAACCACATCCCCAGCTACTAACTGTTTTCCACTACAAATTTACCAATCTGGTCCTTTGGGTTGCTGCCAATTTCCTGCTCCCTATTAGCCTTCTGTGCAATTCACAGTGTATTTTCTTAAGGCTCTGAACAAAGTTTGCACAACTGTTCCTTCAAAACATTCATGCATCCATTCACTCACCCACTTTCCATTTGCATGCAAAACTCCCCAGCGTGTAAAGTCATGGATATTTTTAAAGACAACATGAACGTAATGGAATGCATAAATCTCTTGGTATTTGAAATAAACATATAATTAATTACTCACTGGGATTACAATCCTTTCTCATCAGGTTCAACAATTTTGTCAACCTGATTCCAAAGTTTGATCTTGCTCTCTGACCTAGTTTTATTATAAACTTACTTTTGTTAGAATATATTTGATTAGCATAGATTTGTTTTGTGTTCAGATCTTGTCTCTCCATTGCAGTGCACTATATTCTGAAAAGCACTGAACAAATAAGATCTGCAAAAATGTACCAGACTATGTTATATGTTGCTGTTAAGTTTTATATTGATTGGGCCCAGGGGTTAGAAGTGAATCTTCATAGTGAATCTAAATAAAAAATGCAATTAGAAATCTGTATTATACAAACATCAAAATGACAGAAAGGTTATTTTATTATCAAACTTTGCCATAATATCCAAAATGCCTACAGTGCAAGGCTTAGGCATTTATGTTAATAAGGCTTCAAATCTGAAGCTTGAAACTAGGGAGAGAGAGAGGGAAAGCAATACAATAAATAACATTTTGCCCTTAAATATAATTTACCTGAGCAAATAAAAGCATTTTAAAAATATTGAATTAAGGTTTACAACTCCTTGTGAAGTAGGGAAGTATTGCTATTTTCATTTTGGAGATGGGGAAATTGACGCACAAAGACATTAACAGTGTTGCTTAAGGTCACTTACATTTATGACAGCCAGGAACATAACTCATCTTTGAGTCCTAAGTCTTAAATGATTATGAAAAAAATAGCACCTTTTTGCTCAATAGACCCATTCACATTTGTAATCAGAGTCTGTCACAGTTAAAGGGGTAGCTGCATCTCTAACCCCTCTTTAGTCTCCCAGATCACAGCCTGACAATTGAATTAACCCAATCTATACAAAATATAAACACAACAATACCAGGTCAAGATACAGTATTTAGAAATCATTACAGGCAAAACCAAACCCACCAGAGTCCTATCTATTCACTTTAATGATTGCCCTTTATTCTTGGTAGCCCTGCAAAGTCAACATGTTTAGCTGTGGCTGAATGAACAGAACCCCCTTTCTAGCTTGTCCATTAGTTTCAAAACAAGTTCCAAAGGAGTAGCCGCATTAGTCTAGTTTAACAAAACAAACAAGGAGTCTGGCAGCACTTTTAAAGACTAACGAATTTATTTATCGCATGAGCTTTTGTGTGAGAAAATCCCACTTCCTCAGATGCTGTAAGATCCCCATCGTCTGACAAAGTGGGATTTTCTCCCATGAAAGCTCATGCGATAAATACATTTGTTAAGTCTTTAAAAGTGCCACCAGACTCCTTGTTAATTTCAAACAGTTACAGCCAGCAGTGCCATACAGGTGTAACTGAGGGGCTAATCTGGCTTGCAGAACTTTTACTTGTGGCGTGGATGCATGTGGCGGAGCAAACCCTGCTTTACTCTCACAGTGCAGGACGCATTACTTACAAGATTGTCAGTAAAGAGGAGCAGGGGAAAACAAAACAATAAACTACTGTTTCACCTCAGTACATCTGATTCATTGTCATTGGCAGACATTAAAACGTGGAGCCCTATGGAATCCTTTTTCAAGTAACTCGACCCTCTCTTTTGAGTTGCAATATAAAACTGCTTTGGAAGTTTACTAAAATCTGCTTCTTACACAGCCTTTGCTTAGGGGCAAGTAATTGGGCCCCAAGTGAATCCTCCGTCACACATTCCAGACAGGGAACAAAGCCATGCCATAGTTCGTGCTCCGGATTAAGGAATACATTCCATGACTTTAACGCTCACTCTCCTTTCCTCCACTGCTGGTGAAGGGCCAAAGATTTAGGCAATGGAATATCATCTGCCTTGGCCCTTTCCTCCAACAAGCTGCTATATGACAGATGCAGGGAGTTCCTAAGAGCACAGCTAAATACAACAGGATCTCGACAGAAATCAAGGATCTCACCCAAAGAAAATGAACAACATTTCGTCTAAAGGACAGTGTGAAAATCCTGCAGGAGTCATACAACATGAATCAAGCATTCAGAGGGAAAATCAGTGATATGTCGTGTCTAAAGAGGAAAGAATTCATTTCAACCAGGGAAAATTCATATTTCATGTCTCACTATCCCATTTGTCTGTTCCCAGCAGTAAAAAGCTAGCATAATCTGCTCCAATGGCACACCGTATTTTCCTATCTGTTCTTACAGCATCTAGCAAGGTGGGGTCATGATCCTGAGTAGGTGTAGGGCCCAACAGAAGACCTTGTGACATGATAAGCTGAGTAGGTGGTGAACACCATTAATCAGCCCTGACCAAAAGTTAATTCTGTGTATAAGCAAAACAGAGTTGGTACTGACCAAGGACGTACCTTGCTCCCACTAAGTAGCAGACATAACTTGCAAGCTCTGTAAAACAATAAGATAAAACCAGCGCAAAGGAATGCTGTAAATAAGTGTGGAAAATAACCAAATGTGCATGCCTTTTACCCACTTAGCAAGCAGGATATAAAAGCCAATGGCTAAGCCCCCCCAAATTGGAACCTCGTCGTTGGGGCAACTTCTATGTTCACTGCCAGGAGCCATCGCTCCCCACGCTTCACGCCTGCAGTTGTTTAACTGGGGTTCCCGTCTGCTGAAGGGGCATAAGCATGAGTGCTTTCTTATTTCTTTGGCTTCTTGTCTGTATTTTTAATAAATGCACTTTGCTTTTATTTTTTACCTTGTTTCCCGGTGTTGTGCCAACTGAACCAAATGAACCTTGGGACCTGAGCTATAGGTTGTAGCCAGGGTCCTGTAACCTTCTTGTAACAGTAGGGCCTTTGGGAGCTATCATAATATATTTGTAAATAGGTATTTAAAAAAAAAGAAATACTTTTGGAGGTGGCCACAATGGTGGCAAGGAAACATTAATTCCTTACCCCAAAATAAAAACACCTAGCTGAGGAATGTGTGGAGGCGAGATAATCTAATTCCATACTAGACTCACCTTGCTGTGCTTAAACAACTCTTTTGGATAGAAGATCTTGTATTGTTCCAAGATCCCTCTGATGAATGACTTCTGCGCACACAATTCTACCTTTCCTGGCTTTTAAACATGCACTTTTAATACTAATTCACAAACATTTGCCAAGATTTAGACTCTCTGAGAATTAAATGTAAGACTATACAAACACCCTCCTTTTTGGGGAAATAGGTGGGAATGCATCTCATGACAAATGCAAATGTCCTTGGACCCTTTCCTTAATCATTTTCCTTTTTAAATAGTTGTCATTTATTCTTTTCTGCCTGGTTCACAGATTAGAGTTCTAAATTTATCTTTACTTTGTGCAAAATCCCTGCTAAGAATTAAGTAAACCTTGACAGTGCTTACTGTTTTGGAAAGACTGATTCAAAATAAGAATACAAATGAATAATCCTTTACGCTCTATGCTTTTAAACATCTGTCATATTTTCAACCCTATATTACAAGAATACATTTGTTTTTCCATTTTCATGGATCTCAATGCAGGACTGGGTTTTTTGAAGCCCACAGTCAACTAACTCTACCTGGAGGACTCGGTCAGTAAAGCTAACTATAACCAGGGTTAGTACTGGTTGGGTGGGGTTTTTTTTTTTTTTTTTTGGTTAGGCTGTTAGCTACACTACAAATACAGAATGATGTATTACCTTTTACTTTGTGGAAAATTTTTGCCACTTGAGGACACTGGCAGAATTTCACATTTATTAATCCTGACTCATAAAATCTATTTCTATTATAACGTGGTGGCTGTTTTTCATGAAATTCAGACTCACTGCATTCCCAGAAAAGGAGACACAGCTAACATGTAGATCATGGAAAGGTAGCAGAATTTTTTACAGTTACATATTTCCATATTCTATTCTAAACATGAAAAACACTTGTCACTTTGTGTCTGTGAAGTGATTTCCAATACTGCTTATTGTATCTGGATACATAATCACTATTATATACAATCTAATGGACAAGCAGATCCATCTCTCAAAGATCTCTCAAAGATCAGACGCAAGCTCCCCACAGACCAGGACACATCAACTCAAAGCCACATCAGTCCCTGACAGAAGATAAGGTTACTTACTGTAACTAGAGGTTCTTCAGGATGTGCGTTCCCTATCTGAATTCCAGATGTGGGTGCTCATGCGCACCATGTGCCAGAACGGATTGTAGTAGCATCTTGTGACCCGCACGTGTATCATGACTCAACAGCATGGTGCATCTGAGACCTTAAGAGGCTATGCAGGCCAACATAGCTTCAGGTCCCTCTTACCAGAAAGCAAGAGAGCCTGCAACAGAGGGAATGGAGGGCAGGATTGGAATCCAAATAGGAACCACACATCTCAAAGAATCTCCATTTAAGTTAGTAACCTTCTTCTTCTTCTTCTTCTTCTTCTTCTTCTTCTTCTTCTTCTTCTTCTTCTTCGAGTGATTGTTCCTATATGGATTCCAGATATATGTGTGTAGTGAGCAATGCTCAATGTGGAGGCAGGTGCAAGGGCTCACAGAAGGTAGCGGTCTGCAAAACAGCACAGCCAACCATTGCATTCACTGCTGCTGATGATATGATGACATAATGAATGATAAAGGTGTGAACTGAGAACCACATGGCTGCTCTACAAATGTCCTGCCAAGGAACGTCTGTGAGGAAGGCTGACATGATGGCATGTGCCTACGGAGAGTGGGCTGTGACTCTAGGGGGAAGAGTATTGTGATAGAGTGTTGCATTCCTTAATTTTGTTGTGAGGCAAGGGGATCCCCCCAACAGTGTGCTGAAATAGCAAGAAGAGTCTGGGTGTGGCCCAGAAAGTGCATTGGAGATAAAAGGCCAGTGTTTGGCAGACTTTGAGAGAACACAACGTGCGCTGAGAGGTGTGTGGTTTGGGATAGAAAATTGGAAGGTGGATACATTGTTTGTGGTGAAATGGAGAGGCAACCTTAGGGAGAAAGTTGGAGTGTAGTTGTAAAGAGACTTTGTTGTTGTGAAAGACAGTAAAGGGTGGGTCGGCTATCATGGGCTCCAGCTCGCTAACCCACTTCATGGATGATGGCCACCATGATTACCTTCATAGACAGGTGGATGAGAGAGCAGTTCACAAGGGGCTTGAAAGGGAGGCCTTGTTAAGACAGAGAAGAAAAGGCTGAGGTCCCAGCAGGGGGTGGGCTTCCTCACTGATGGGAAGGTATTGAGCTGTCTATGGAGAAAGCAGGTGGTGATCAGGTGAAACCATCCACAAGAGGGAGTAAGGTCCTGAGCATCACCAGATGGATTTGGAGGGAGGAGTGGACAAGGCCTGACCAGCTAAGGGTGAGGAGGTAGTCGAGGAGGATGAGAATGGAGATGGACTCCAGAAAGTACAATGGCAGAGTATGTAATCGCTGAAACATCCCCATTTCGCTTGATAGCAGGCCCTGGTAGATGGCTGTCTTACTGCAAATGAGGACATCATTCATCGGCATAGAACAGGCCCTGTCTACAAGCAAGCTCCATCCAAATAGCAAGCCGTTAGGTGGAGCAGGCTTGAGTTGAGATGCTGCAGATGACTGTGAGCCTGTCTGAGCTCTGGAAGGTCAGAAAGACAGATTGAGGGGCAGGCAGAGAGGTGGAAAAGGTTGATGAACTAGTACTCGCAGAGCCATAAGAGGGCTAGGAGAGTGATCAGCACTCCATTGCGCTGCACCTTGTACAGGACTTGTGAAAGTAGGGAAATAGATGGGAAGGTATAGTGGAGTTTGGTGGTCCAGAGCAAGAGAAGAGTGTCATCCTGGGAACTTGACCAGATGACTCCTCTAGAGCAAAAAAAGCGGTAACTTGTGGTTTGTGGTGGTTGCAAAGAGGTCCCAGAGGTTCTCCACTGGCGAGAGATTGAATGGAGCATGGGATCCTTTACTTTCCATTTGTGACTGGCACAGAAGGACCTACTGAGCATGTCTGCCAGGGAGCTGCTGGTGCCTGGGAGATGTATGGCATGGAGGGTGACTCTGTGCCTGTTCCAGAGGTGAATGACCTCAGTGCATAAGGAGAGGGATCTGGCACTGCCCTGCTTATTGATGTACACAACTGCTGTCATGGTGTCAGAGAACACTTGGACATGCAGAGAACTGATGAGTGGCAAGAACACCTGACAGGCAAGGCTGGATGTTAATTTGCACTTGAGCCTTCCTGGGCTGTATGGCCCTTCAAGTAAGCACCCCACCCGATGACCATGATGAGAGAGGTGAAAGGAGTCGAGGATTAAATGGAATACTGGCTAGGAATTTGGAAGGGTTGGTCCACCAAGTGATGGAGGCCAGAATGACGGGGGGAGGATGAGGGATACAGGACTGGCTTGCCAAAGTGATCTATCTATTGCTTGTCAACTAACCAGAGCCACAGTTGAAGACAGTGCATATGCAGGTGGGCATACAGTGTTACAGGAGAACAGGCCACCATGTGACCAAGGAGGGAAAGGCACCAGCAGATATGAACACGTGGATTGTGACTTAGCTGCATGATGAGAGAGGTGAGGGCAGCGAAACAGTCCATGAGAGAATGCAGGCATGAAGGTGAGCGTATGGGAAGGGATGAGAACTGACTTGTCCTCTTTGATGCAGATGCCCAGGCCAGCAAGGAGGTTTTAAAGGGTCTGGATAGTGGAGGAGAAATAGTCATGAGATGATGCAATGAAGAATGAATCATCCAGGTAAGGGAACATGAAGTGGCTGAGACAATGCATGTGAACAGCGGTAACAGTGAAGACCTTCATGAACATGTGGAAGGCAGTGGCAATGATAAACGGGAGGACCCAGAACTGATAGTGAGGTATATGACCAGGAAACGGAGGAACTGTAGATGAGCCGAGTGGATGACTATATGAAAGTATGCATCCTTTTTAGCAAGAGCTGTGAACCACGCCCCATGGCAGAGGGATGGGAAGGACCATCCAGTATCAGAATTTGCACATGATTTGTTCAGTGATTGGGGATCCAGAATGGGGCAGCAGCCATCCCCATTTTTAAGTACAAATAGAGTAGAGGGTTGCCAACTGACGGTAAAAATACTGACAGTCAGTAAAAATGTACAATTTTAATGGTCAGTAAATCCTTAAATAAATTAAAATTTCATCAAAATTGGGTAGAAATAAAGCATTGTATTTTGACATTGAGTGTCATCATTCAGAATCACTTCTTGTATCATAAAACTACACTGATCATGACTTTATCATTTCTATTATTTCACATACCCAAAGAACCCAATTGATCAATTAACTGCTGCTAAAACACCTGCATAATTCCAAATTCCTGTGTACAGAATATTGCAAGAGAGTACACAGTTTTGTGACATTATTATATTGTTTATGGCATTTTTAGTGATGTCAGTAAAAAGTTTACCTGGTCAGTTAAAATTTTTTTTTTCCCCCCCAGATCTTCATGTCAGTAAAAACTAATATACAAGGTTGGCAACCCTGTTAATGGTCGCTGTGTAGATCACATTTTGTGGCACCTTTTTGGAGGATGGTGTCTGTTTCCTCTCAGAGGAGATTACAGTAGGAAGATTACCCATGATCACCATAGAGTGGGCAACGAGGGAGAAAGGAGAGGAACTCTATCAGGTACCCCTGGTAAACCATGACTAGCACCCATCCATTACTGGTTAATCATTCCCCAAAGGCAAATAGGGCAAGACATCCAACAAAGACAACTTGGGGTGCTGTAGGAGAGATCATGGGAAGTTTGTAGGTCTCAGGGAGAGTCAGAATGGCTGTTTGGAGGCAGTTGAGGAAAGCCGCAGCAATGGGGTAATGAGTCTGTTGTCTGCATGGACAATAATGAGATTGCTCCTGTGGATATTGTGAGTAGGATTGGTAGGTGGCACAGGGATAGGAGCAGAAAGATGGCCGTTGCTGCCAGTGGGTTGAGCCAGGGCACAAAGAACTGAGAGACTGCAGGGTGACTTGGAAATCCCTGAGGGAGTGAAGGGATTTGTCCATTTTGTCACTGAAAAGTTTGTGAAACTATATATAACTAGAAAAAAACATGTACAAATAGAAGAAAGGAAAAAACAGACAAGTCCTCTTAGAAAACTAAGAGCACTAAGGAACAGATGTCTCAACTCAAGCCATTCAACAACAGGAGAGAACTGAAGCAGCATTGACCCACACAACTTCTTAAAACCTCAGAAGCTCCACTTGGTTGACTCACGATGCCCGTGTGGGTCAAATGACATTACTACCAAGAGTTCACGCTCCAGCATATGTTTACCCATGTCTGGAATCCATAGAGGGACCATTATTCAAATAAGAATGACACATGTAAAACCACACATTGCCACTGCTAAAGTGAACAGCACACTTTTCGCTATCAGCAGATTCTACACATCATAACTATGTGGATAAAACCAGACATTCACTATGCTCTTGAATGAACTCACACAGGAAAATATAAAAGACAAAAATAGTTTATAACCTGTGGATGAACTCTTTTATAAAGAGATCACTCTGTATCTGACCCATCAGAAGAAACCTGCACAACACTTTCAAAAGATGACCGTAGTAGCCTAAATTCCTCTCTCTTCTAGACACTAAGGGTATGTCTACACTTGTTAAGCTAAGTCAACTCTGTTAAGTCGATTTAAGAAGGTCTTAAGTTGACTTAAAGTCGACCTTGTTAAGTAGACTTAGAACGTCTACAATAGAAACTTAAGTTGGCTGCCTGTGTCCACACTAGTAGGTGCTAGGTGGATGGAAGAGAGCTGCAGCCTCCTCTGCCGTAGAGGAGACCCAGCTGCAGGGGAACCCCTGCGACACTGGGGCTCCAGGCAGGGTATTCCCCCGTGGCCCCAGCCGGGGCTCCAGTGGTGGGGAAACCCCCGTGGCCCCGGGGCTCCAGCTGCACGGGGTTGCCGGCTCCCCATAGCAGAGGAGCCCCAGCGGTGGGGAACCCCTGTGGCTGGGGCTCCTCTGCCGCACGGGGAGCCAGCAACTCCGCATGGCTGGAGCCCCGGGGCCCATCTCCCCCAAGCCGGGCTCCCTTCTCCCCAGCTCATCCCCCAGCCTGGAGGCCAATTAGGTCGACCTAGGGCATTAGGTCGACTTAGGGCATCCACACTGGCTTAAGTTGACTTAAGAAGTCGATTTAAGGCTTAAATTGTCCTTCAGAGGTGGTGTTATTAAGTTGACTTAAGCTGTCATTAAGTCGACTTAAGGAAGTGCTTAAGTCGACTTAATAAAAGCCCAGTGTGGACGTGGCTTTGTGTAGGTTGACTCAAGTGTCATTAAGTCAACCTAAGTTGCCAGTGTAGACGCACCCTAAAAGTCCTGGGTTGAACATAGATACTACATTTATGGTTTATTACAACAATCTATAACCCACTAACCCCCTCTTTTTTGTTCTATGGCTGCATGCTCTTAACAGGTTACCTTGAATAGTTTCTTACAATATATGCTAACTGCTTAATCTATGTTAAACAATCAGTTCCACCTTGCATTCTGCTGTGATGCTGGGAGTATCTTTCCCAAATCTGAAGAAGAGCTCTATGTTGCTCAAAAACTTGTCTCTCTGACCAACAGAAGTTGGTCCAATAAAAACCATTACCTCACCCATCTCATCTCTCTAAGCAGAAAATACTCTTTTAACCTTTGAATTCTTATACTTCATAGCTTTTATAGAAATTATTTCATTACTGTGTCATCTTTGTATAAAATAAAATAAAATTCACTTGACTATAAGGCTTTCAATAAATTATTAACCACCTTCTGCTATAATTCTGTCTTTCCAAACCAAATCTTGGAAAGGCTAAAGCAATATGACAGAATAGCAGGCTGGTCTTTCTTCGCCACAATAGCTTACACTTTAGGAATGAAGGATTCTGATTTCATCAGCTGCGATTTAGTGTCATTTTTTTTCATTCAGAGCTATGTCTCATGGTTCCTTTGGCACAGAGAGATGCAGCCCTTTAATTTACAGGTGCCCTCATTTATAATCAAACTGTTCTAGGTATTTCATTTTAGTGATTATCCAGATTACTGTCACCCAAAACTTCCAGTTCTCTGAAGATCAGATATGTTTGTGATGTTTTGGTCGAAGTGTTTAAGGGATGAAAGCCTTTGCATTTTTAGTCTCTATAGGCCACCACCCTCAGTACAACATTTATATGAACATTTGGTTAGCTAAATGATGTCCTAGCTCGTTTGAATAGTTGAGGTTGCCAAGTATACTCCCATAAAGATATTTTGATGCACTAAAGAGACTATTATGTTTATATACACACACATACTCAATTTGACTGCGTATAGAATGGAAAAGCTGAAGCAAAAGTCTGCTGTGAAACAACACTGGATGCGCTAAAACTAAAAATCAAGGTACATTTCAGAGAAGTAGTAACAAAATGTATTAGAGTGCTTCTGCCAGGATCCATAGCATTTTGGCACTCTCAGTCTTTGAGCTATATATTTGACTCAAACCCATGTTTTACATTGCTATTACCTCTGACTCAAATACAACTTCACAGATTTATGAATAGTTAACAGATGACCAGAATGGAAGATAATTTGTCACTTCTATTATTATTACACTTATAGCACCAACAACATAATCTGCTTTGCACAAGTAAATGAAGAAGATCTCTGTGTCAAAGATCTTCTAATTTAAAATAGAGGCACAGAGGACTCAATATTTGAGTATACCCAAGTGTGCTTGGCAACTCTGCAATCTCCAAAATATTGGGGCAGTCAAAGGCCCACTTAATTTTGAGCATAACTTGGAATAGCATAGTCCAGCATGTTGCATTTCCCCCTCAACAACACCTGTACCCGGGACAGAGATGGGAAACAGTGGTGTAGAGCTGGCTATTGTGGTCTTATGACAGGTAGGGATTCCTCATGCTGGGGAATTTCTCAGCTGCCAATTTAAAACAGCTTTACTGCCCTTCTGTAGCACATAGATGCCAGCGTGGGGCTCAGATACGGCTCAGAGACTGGTGGATACACTAAGAAATCCAAAGGAGGGAATAAACCACAGAGTTTTTTTTTTTTTTTTTTTTTAAATGTTCTCATGAACTCACTGCTTTTCGGTTTTATGGAAGAAGTGATCTAACTGGGATTTGGAAGAGAATAAAGTAGAGGCTATGTTAGCTGGGATAGAGCAGTCACTGTGATATTGTACAGGTCTTTATTTCCCTAAAAACGTAAAAGGCTATGCACTGGAAAATTTGCACAGAATGAGTGAGGGGATTTGAGCAAAAAGTGGTAAAGGAATGTGGAAAATTTTTGAACAGCCATTATTATGCTAGTCAGGTAAGTCATAGTGACATAATGTATTGTCGGGATGATGGAACACCTAAATGTATGAAATGCATCTGTGAAACATTTGGACAAAGATGCAGCAGGATAGAGTTTTCCACAATAGCTACAAATAATTCAGGCACTTAAATACTAAAAATTTCCCAAACCGAGTACATTTGAAAAAACTGTGTAGTTTGATGTAAAGTGTGTGAGTTTATTGTACTGCATCTTTATTTTAATTAATTCAAAATCAAAAGATCCTGCTCTGATTTTTTTCTTTAAAAAAATAAAAGAATAAACAAATCAAATACCCTACCTACCTCGTTCATGCTTTCCACTTCTGCCTAGTCTTTCAGCACTCCCAGTTCCTGTCAGCTCAAGAATGATAGCTCAAACCTGTATCTCAAAGTCTGATGTCTGACTTGTAGTGTACTGTACCATTGCTAGATTAGCTCTTATTGACAAATGTTAATTTAATCTCTACAAAGCCATGAAATAACAATAATATTATCCTCATTTTATGGATGACGAAAAGAGACACAAAGAGAAGCGATTTGACCCCGGTCTCGCAGGAAGTCTGTGACAGATGGAGGAACTGAACTTAAATCTCTCAAGTTTCAGTCCACTGCTTTAATCAAAGTTATCCTTTACCACAAAAGAATCCCTACAAATGTAAATAGGAAAATTAAGACTGTCTGAAAAACAAGCTCTTTTCAATAACTAGCTGATTGACTTCACTTAGAAAAAACAAAACAGAACATCTTGCATTTGGTTTATAGTCTTACCTAGCACATCTTTTTCATGTTCAGGGACAAGGACTTTCCATTTGGATTCATCTGAATCACTGAAGTCAATATTGATTAATTGATAATTTGGAGCATGGCGGTTTGTCTTGAAAGTGAACACTATTCCCTCATTGGTAACATATTCATACTCGCCATCGAAGTTGTCTATCAGCTTCACCCATTGAAGAATTCCTGGCAAGAGAAAACAATTAATTCATATTAATTCCTTACTCTTTAAACAAGAAACATTTTATTTTAATACTTTACAATAAAGTTCTTCTGATTACACAGTAGTTTCCCCCAGTTACTACAATATCAGCTGTATTATTATTCCTGCATATCACCACAAACATGTGTTGGGTGAATAAATACATTTTAACAAATAGCAGCAGCAATCTTACCAATTCAGAAACGAGATTCCAATGCTTTGTTACTTCATAGCATTTGGTAGTTACCAAATGAAGATCAGACATGTCAATCCTAATTAAAAAGTAGTTTTTAAATCTGTATGGCATGAATCTGTGTTATTCTTAGGACGTTTTGAAAATGTGTCACTGGGTAAAATAAGGGCAGTTTTCTTCTAAATCTGTATTGGCTTCACTTTGTCCTTTTGTATCACAACCCTAGAGCTGAATAAATTTGGGGATGGGACTGGACTACTGTGTGACAAGATTCCAGTACTTTATTCTTACATTTATTATGCTTACATATGTTTACAGGTTACTAGGGGAAAAAAAGGAAGTAAGAATAAAACAGATATACAACACCAGCATCTGCACTACTGAAATTCAGGTTCCTTATTAAAGTGGAGGATAAGAAACCTGAATTTCAGTACTGCAGATGCTCTGTCTAAGAGAAGCCTATTTGAGGGCTCAAAGGCTATGTCTACACTTGCTAAAATTAGTTCGAATTAGTTAGTTCGAACTAACTAATTCAAACTAATTTTACTTAGTTCGAATTAGCGATCCCCATTCATTTGAATGGCCAGTTAGTTCGAACTAAGAAATTAGTTCGAATTAAAGCCTTACTTCTGAAGCCCTATTCAAACTTATTAGTTCGAATTAAGGATGTCCTTAATTCAAACTAACTAAAGCCTAGTGTAGCCATGGCTTTAGTTCGTTCGAATTAAGCCTCCTTAATTCGAACTAACTTGCCAGTGTAGACATAGCCAAAAATATCTAATAGAACTCAGGCTTCATTCTGTGTTATCAAGGACAAAAAGTCATAGATTCAAAGGCCAAAAAGGACCACTCTGATTATCAACTCTGACCCCCTGTATTGAAAGACCATAAACTTCCCCAAAATAATTCCTAGAGCATATTTTTTAGAAAAAAAATCCAATATTGATATAGAAATTGTCACTGAGAGAATAGTAACTAAAAGAGCCATTGGATTTTAATCCCATTAAATGCACGAAATTAGTTTATCAGAGCTTTCTAATACAACAATAAAGCTCACTTCTCTTAATTACCAATTGGATTTGAGAAACTTTACTCATCTTTTCATGAAAGATGATCTATGAGCCAACTAAATCTTACTCTTCATATCACAATGTTGCTACTTCATCATTTACCTTTAATTTATATGAAAAAAAATTACACTGAAATGGAGGCCACTTCAGAATTGGAGACGACTTTGTTCTACCCAATGCAGTATTCTGTCTGACAGTGGCAGAGCCACACAGAAAATCCTGGCTCCAATGAAATCAATGGTAGTTTTGTCATTTAATGAACCTTTCACCCTAGATGAATAAAAGGATGGTGCAGGTCAGCTGATGTGAGATAATCTGTGTTTCATGAAGGGTTTATGATAATGGTTGGAGATCGTTTTAAGGCTTTGTGCCTGTGGTTTAATATCCCTTCCAAAATTTTTGTTATAATAGTTAATGCTAACTCTACATATTTTTGCTATTCATATAAATGTCCATTCCCTCTTTGTCACAAAGAGTTCCACAATCTAATTATGGGTTTATTAGCTTTGAATTTTCCATATTTCTGTTTATTGAATGTCTCATTGTTCTTATGTTATGAGATGCAGACAACAGGAGTTCCTGCTCTACCTTCTCCAGATGGTTTATTAATTCATATATTTTATCATGTTCCCCTTTATTCATTTCCTTTCTAAGGTAAAAAGTCGCAGTCTTTTCAATCTCTTCATATGAATTTTTTTCCATGTCCATTATAATTTTCCTTTCTCTTTTTTAAATCTTTTCCCATTCTGCAATATTCTTTCTGAGACGGATCTCATGAGGTCAGTTTTTCCCTATTCTGTATTGTATTTAATCTTATTTTTAACTGCAGTTGTCAGTCTTAAAAAGAAATATGTTTCTGAATGCTACAACTGTAGTATAATATGATACTAAAAAAATAATAGTAAAGTGCATTATGGAAAGAGATGATATTCATTAATAACATTGTTGGACTGGGTGACTGCGTTCCAGTGAGGGAATTCTAATTTTCGGTGTCGGGTTATTGTAAATGTGACCAGTGTTTTTTTTCTTTTTTTTAAAAAAAGGTGCTGGTACGCCAGCAGGAGCAGTGTGGGAGAGGAGGGGAGAATATATCAGGACCTCCACCACCTCTAGCCCCAGCAGCCTTCCTTTCTGGGCCCCTTCCCCGCTCCTCTTCCCCTCTCTCCCTCTCCCCTTCCCCCCTCGGGACAATGGGGCAAAGGGGGACAGGGATCCTGGCAGGGCATAGGGGCAAGGTGGGCAGGGCTCTGCCCTGCCCTGTGGAGGGACACACCAGGCTCCCCCTGTGCCCCCCCCGGCAGGGAGGGCATTGATGCAGTCCTGGGGTAGCCCTAAGTTGACTTAGGGCTACCCCACATCTACACTGGCTTAAGTCGACTCTAGAGAGTCGACTTAAGCCTAAAGTCGAATTAAATCTAGGTTTAATAAAGTCAACTTAATTTTCATTAAGTCGCCTTTATTTTCCTTAAGTCGACTTAAGCAAGTTGCTTAAGTCAATTTAAGAAAACGGTAGTGTTTAGACGCAGGGTAAATTAAGTCGACTTAAGCAAGCTTAAGTCGACTTAATTTACAAGTGTAGACGCACCCTTAGAGTCCACAACAATCAGGCTTTACCTTTTCTTCTGTTTTTTTGGAGGGCTGGGGGATGAGGGGAGGGTGGAGTGGGTTCAACGTAATTCTATCTCTCACATAAACACACACTCCTTCATAATAAAGCATTGTATGCCATGACAGTACAAAAAACAAAAATAAAGCACAGCAGGTAGCATACAAATTAGAATCTTGTGTGGCTGATGGAGTTAATGGAAAGCAGGATCTTTCGATCTGCTCCTAGCACAACGCCTACAGATGACAAATAGGACTACTTGTACAACAGTGGTTTCACGTGGAGCTCTGTCAGAAGCAGGACACTGGTTGAATACAGTCCAGAAACTTTAGTGTATTAAACAGCTATTAAAAATGTCAATAGAGCAAAAATTAATTGAAAAAGTGACATTAAACCTTTCCCCCTCCCCAATAACCTGAGGTGCAAGTTTGAACGAAGTAAAGAAACTATTATTTTTATATTCCAATAGTGTCTATGTATTAGAAACTGTCCAGCCACACAAGACAACAATTCTTGCCCCAAAGAATTTGCAATCTGAGATGACAGTGTACAAAGGGAGAAGGGGGAGAGGGATAACAACAGGCAGTCAAAAGGTATTTTAAGAAAAAAGTAATCTAGATGAGATGGAGTAAGTAGTTACAAATTTATACAGCATTTCTCTGAGAAAGTTTATTTCAGAAACAACCATTCAAAACTGGCACTTTCAATGTATTAGTCAAATCTTACTTGGTCTTCTATGTGAGGACCAGTAAGGGCTCAGATACAAAGGCCGCTCAAGCGTGCATTTATCAGGAATTATTCTACTGGGCACAAGTAGTAATGGAGAAGCAAAGAACATAATTCAGTTTACTGAATCCTTCTCCCTGCTTGCTTTCCCATTAGAAGGTACAATGATGAAGAGATACAAATTCAGGCCCTAATCCTGCTATGAACTCTGAACAGGACAGGACAGGTATCTACCCAAAGCTCACTGAAGGATAAGGATTATGGTTTGAGTGACGATTAAACAGGTGAAAAAGGTGATTTGATCAAGATGCAATTATGATGGCCAAGAACAGCTACGGAGGGTCGCCCTCCACTCTCAACATTGCTTGTCTTACAGTAATGCCATCCACTTGGGGGGAAAAATGATGCATTAGGAGCAAGTCACTATTCATCAATTTGCAGAGGTTTGAAGCAATTCCCATTATACTGCACACTTAGTGAGAAGCCAGTACATAATATATTTTGTAGCAAATATCTTCTCTCATGTGCAGGTTGAAGAGACAGGGTGCATTGATCAGCTAGTGCTCCCTTGGCAGTTTTATGTCATCAGAGGGAAAGCAAGTTTTCTGGACAATGTAAAAAACATCAATTACCTTTCCTTTTAATGTACTGTAGTACTTGATGTTAACTGGTAAGGATACAGATTTTAATCTCAACAAAGTTATGTTCCATTTCAATTTTTGTCACATATTTTTGTGTAAGAGCAATTGCTTCTCTACAAATCTTGAGTGTCGGGGACAGTCAGACTGTGAACTAGAATGCCTTGCTCATCAAGACAGAATGAACATTTGCTGGATGGCTACAGCTAACCTAGTATTGGAGGTTTCACTCACATCTAAACATTTCTCTGTAGATAAAATAGGCCAAATTATATTCGAGTAAGAATCACATTTGGAAACTAAAGACTGTACCAAATTTCATTCCATTTTTCAATTCCTAGACTTTAATTCAAATTGATGATTAAGCCTGGTGAGACGCAGTGAAAGTTATGACTATAAACCCTAAACTTTCAAATCGTAAGTGAAACTTTCTTGCAGTACTCAACCAATTAAGCTGAATTTGTCCATGTATGCAAGTTATTTGTACATTGGAGTCATGTAAGAGTTACTTTTTGTTCATGTTTGTTCAGGTCTCACATTATTATTCCTCCAATCTTTATCGGAAGTCAACCATTTCTCCTAGAGCAAAAAATCCCATTGTAATTACATTAAAAAATCATTATGGTGATTTCTCCACCCACTGTCAGGAACTCAGCTGACTAGGTTGCTTAGCAACAAACTGGGCCCAATAAACCCTCACTATGGCTATGTCTACACTTGAAAAGTTAAGTCGGCTTTGTAAAGTCGATTTAATAAGGTTAACAACTTTTCTAGTGTAGACATAGCCCCTTGTCGACCTTATTAAGTCAACTTAACGCTTTAAATTGACTTAATAAGGTTGACTTAGGCACTAATCCCCATCCACACTGGCTTTAAATTGACTTAAGGAGTCAATTTAAGGCTTAAGTCGACCTAAAACCAGGTGTTATTAAGTCGACTTAAGCTTACCTTAAGTCGAGTTAAGGAAATGCTTAAGTTGATTTAATAAAAGCCCAGTGTGGACATGGCTTTGTTCAGGTCAACTTAAGCCTCCTTAAATCGCCCTAAATTGCTAGTGTGGATGCACCCTATGTGACTCTGCTCCTTAATTAAACAGAAAAGCCAACAGATCGCCATTTAAGGTCTGTAGCAATAGCAGCATAATGACTGTTTAATGTATTCCATGTTTCAGCTGTGCTAAACCTGCTTCCTGTGCCAACTCTTGCTCCAAACTATGCCTGCTCCAGCCCCAGTCCCTAACTTCCTCTGAACTCCTGGCTCCAACCACTGGCTTGTTCCCTCACCCCACCTCTGGTTCTGATCTCTGATTCTACTGTGACCAGTAGGCAAAGACTCCTATTCCAACAACTAGGTTACACTACCTACACCTTGGATTGTGAGACCAAAGTACCCTGGTTTTGTTTATTAGTTTTTAAAGACTAAACTTCATAAGCCACTTCTAGCCATCCTCTGAGATCTAGATTCTTCTTCTGCATGTGTATTTTGCAGGAAAACTATACCTACACTCCAAATAATTTAGAACTTTGATAGTAGATTAACAACCTTTTTACATTACAGAAAACAGTTTAGAATGATCTTGTTTCCACATAATTTCTACCTTTTCCCCTCCCTCTTTAAGATCCCCACATTATCTCTAACACCTGGGCATCTTTTGCCGTTAGAGTTTCATTTTTGAAGAGTTGCGTCATTCTTTGAAGATTCAGTTTACTAAAATGAATTATCTCCATAGTCTTTAATATCTATTTCTTAAAATGGTGCTTATGTTAACTTTTAAACACATTTTATATAGCTGAGAAAACTCTTTTGTCCTTGGAATGCCAACCTCTAATAATGAAGATTAAAAAGACAAGGTGAGTGAGGCAGTATCTTTTATTGGACTAACTTCTGTTGGTGAAATAGACAAGCTTTCGAGTTTTCACAGAGCTCTTCTTCAGATCTGGGAAACTTGCGCAGGGCAAGTCTACACTAGAGAATTAAGTTGAATTAAGTTATGCTGACAAACCCATCACAGTAATAAAATCAATTTTTCATGACTATACTATGCTCCTGCTGTCACTTCCACAAATTTAACACTCAGTGTGTGTCATTGTGGAGCACTGACAATCTGAAACCTCACTGCCTAGGGCTGACAGCCCAGAGCCCAGGTGTTAGCCCCAGATGGCAGGGTTGTGAGCTGAGGTGGAGTTATTAAGTTGGTGTCATGGGTGATTTACTCTGACAGGAGAAACATTGTAGTGTAGACACAGTTAGGTTGACAAACTACTCTGCCTCCAACCTTATTCAGCACCCAGCCCTGGTCTCCCTCCAACCACAGCTGCACCCTCACTCCCTCTCCACCCACACACTAACCTAGCCACAGTTCCACTCCACTTCCAGCCCCACTCTACACTCATTCCTTCTCCGGTGCTCTGCCCCAGACCAGCTTCATCTCTAGCCCCAGATTTGGGGGTGGGGGTACAGACAGTTATGTTTGAGCTCCACTGATGTAGATCAGGCCTCAGCGTATCACAGCTAAATACAAGGTGAAACAGATTGTTTGGCATAAGTATTTAACACATATTTCAAGGGACCACGCAAGGTGAAGTGGCCTGTTAACAACGCTCCAGTCTTAGGGAGGAAAGGAAACCAGGGAGGAAAGCAGCTGAGGGGTAGGGTGAGGGCAGGGCCGGATTAACAAAGGGGCTATAGGGGCTTAAGCCCCAGGCCTGGCCTGAAAGGGGACCCCAGAGTCCAGCCCCTATGGCCTCTGTCAAATCCACCACTCCGCTAAGCCCCCAGCACCGGTGCTGGTGGAAGGGGTAGGCTCCTGAGCCAGAGATGTTCCCGCCCCATCCCTGGGCTGGCCCTACTGGCTCAGCTCCTGCTGGGGGCAGAGCAGGGGCTGGCTCATGGTCCTGGTCTCCAGAGCCAAATTGCCCACAGCAAGTAGGTCCCCTTCCCAGCCTCCTGAACCGTGGTACCCCCGACTTCCCCAAGCCGCCGAGCTGTGCCCCCTGGGCTCCTCAACCCCCCTGAACTGCACTCCGGTGCTTCCCCCATCCCCAAGCCACAACCCCAGGTGCCCACAACCTACTGAGCTGCTGCCCCCCCCCCCAGCCTACCCAAGTAGTACTAGCCACAGACCCCCTCCCCAGGGTCTTCTCCAGTCACGCCCTCCCCAAGCCACTCCAGCTCCCTCAGCAGTGCCAGCCGAGGCCCCTGATCCTGCTTCCCTAGCACCAGCTGGCTGGGTGTCCTGCCCCCAGTGGGGTAGGCAGCCCTGGGCCCCCCACAGACCTTAATCCGGCCCTGGGTGTGGGAGCGTCAGGGGGTTACAGATTGTTGTAATAAACCATAAATCTAGTCTCTCTATTCACTGCATGATTTTCAGTGTCATAAGCTTGGCAGCACTAAAGGTCATAGGCTGAATAGACCCACTGGATTTATGGTTTATTACACTTATAACCTACTAACAACCTAAGGAGTTGCTAACCCTCCAATATGGTCCTGGACACGCAAAAGTTTTGCATTATAAAACGTAATAATTTAATTGTACCATAAGATTTTATCTAGACTTGACCACTGATTTCAGTTCTCCACCACTCAAATTTTCTCTTGTTCCTGTCTTTAGACAAATCCCACTAGCAACATCTGTCATTGCTTTTCCCTAGCAAGTAATTTGCTCACATTTTCTGCTGGACTTTCATCAGCTGAGTCCTTTTTCTCCCTCTCATTCTATCATAGAACAGATTGTGTCTCATGCTGTTCTGGAGATACAAGAGAATCCAGAAATTGGCTCTTCCAATATTAAGAAATCCAGGCTTTCCTTTGAGTGTTTCACTAAGTTTAGCTGGATAGTGACATAGTGCTCTTTTCTTTCAGACTTTTCATAACATTATTCTCTTAAGAGATTTCCCTATTCCAACACCAGAAAAGAATATTACATGGCTGTCCTTAAAGTACTGAACCCGCCACTCTGGCAGGGGGAACCTGGCAGCGGGGAAACCTTGGCGTGTCACGCACGGCTGGGAAGCCTCCCAGCTGTGTCGCAACCCTGAAGGGGCTAAGAACCCCCTGTTCTAGACCACCTAATAAATATGCCTAAAGTAATTCGGCAGCTTCCCCAGCTCTGTGAGCGCTGTCCTCTAAACACCTTATCCTCTGTTCATTCATTTAAGTCTTTCCTTAAATTAATCCATTCTAGTTTTAATACCTTTGAAGATAGTGGATAAACCTGTGGCCTGGTCAGAAATCCCCCCTTCCCCCTCCCACTTTTAGACCTGCAGTATTTCTTCACAGTTTTTCCTTTATCTGCTGTGTGGCTGTGATCTTGACTCCTCTTCAGATTGCTTAGGCACCTTTTAAATTTTAAGAATATGTCTTCTCCTTCTGTCCACACACAAATCTGTCTAACTAGTAAGCCCTCGTTAGTCCCAGGACGCTACATGAGTGGGTGTGTCTGAGCCAGAGTCCCATCATCTTTCAGTGTGAACTTTTTTGTATTCCCACTAAGGTTTTCCTCGGCAAAATTCATCATGTACATTTTGAGTATTATACATACATAAAAGGAGGTAATATTGTTTTGAATTAAAAAGGTTTGACACTTCCAGGTATAACGATCAAGCTCACAGGAAGAAATTAAGTAGTTTTACAAGCAGAGCATTCTTTGATTTCAAGGCTTCAATTTTGTTTCTATTCAAACACTGCCTCAGTAAAGATAGAAAAATATTTTTGGGGATAAAGCTAGGATGCATCTCTTCATACAGCACAGCAGTCAGAAGAAAATGCCTCAGTTTGCAAGATTTTGAATACTATCAATAAATACTATCAATGAATATGATTAATAAATATTATGTCTAGCCATAAATTAGCAATACTAACCTGCTCTATGTTGAAGTTTAATTTGATACTGACAAAGAGCTACATAATATTGCTACTAGTATAAAGTTTACACTTAGATTATAAAGTATAAATGATCATGTTCTCTTTGGAATTACTATAAACCAAGCCATGAAGCATTTCTTCAGATAAAATCCTTTCTTTTATATTGTTAAATCAAGTTTTTGGGGGCTTTTTAAAAAAAATGCTAATGTCTTTCCATGTTTTCTAAGGCTCAAATGTCTTTATGTTGTTTGTCACAGAACTAGGCTATAGTGCCCCTGTTGCAATTATTATTGAAAGATTTAGTTTGAAATGATAAAGTGAAAAAAATCATTCACCTTTTTTCTGTTTAAGAGTTTTTCTTTTCTCTGTTATGTCCCAGTTTGACAAGAGGGAGATAGGCATGATATTTTAAGTACTTTGCATTTCTCCCTTTGATTGCTTCTGAAATCACTTAGACCAGGACTATATCTAGTTTGTGCATTTTCTTTAAGATTCAACCTCCAGATGCAAGGACACATTTAAATTGTTTACTCAGATCTACTAAATTATAAAGTTGTGAAATCTCACCTTTGCTCTATCAATGATACCAGCTTGTTTGCCTGTTTCTGTCCCAAGCACCAATGGCACACCGTGGGTCTCCGTGCCCAAGGGCTAAGCCTGAATTTGTGACCCATCCCCCCACTTCATACATACCCATGCGCAGGGCAGGAGACATCCTGACACAATCCCCAGCTGCCCCGGGGAGAAGGATCTGTATCTATGGAGAAGAGTCAGGGAGCCCAGAAGCTTGGGGGACACAAATGCAGGATTGGCACCACTAACCCCCCCCCCCCCCCCCCTGCCCACCCAACTGTGCCCACCCTCTACCACTGAAGCCTGGTGCTGGCTGTCATGGGGCAGTGTCACCCCCCAGCCTGGGGGACACCTGACTGGCCTTTCACGACACCTCCTGTGCCTCCCACCAAGGGCCAGGCCAGATGCCTCCCCAGCGGCCATGGGACAGCCTCCATCCCCTCTCCTCCCAGCATCCCCATCAGATGTGATTTAAAAATCTGGAATCAACATCAACCTGGCCATGCTAAAGGGGACGCTGATCCCCTAGAGAGGGCATATGATGAGTCTCTGGCTTGGGGGGGGAGAGGGGCAATTCTATGGGACTCTCGGTGTGTGGGAGGAGTCAGGAGGATGCTGGCCCCACACTCCCACTGAGATGTTCACAACAATCCCGCTGAATGCTCACTGCTCAGGCAGATGAGTTTTGCAGGACCAGCAGAGAGCACGGGATAGGAAGGGAGGCGCTCAAGAGGATGTAACAGAGGACTGGGGCCGGGGTTGGAGAAACAGGCTGTGCTACTGTTCTTCATCTTTCCTTCCATGAAGCAGTTGCATTGCATGCCACAAGTAGTAGCAGAGCAGCTAAGGATGGGGGGTGGAGGGGATTCACAGCCCCCAGCCCTGTCCCTCCTCTCAGGTTTCTTCAGGGCTGGAGGCACGTTTTCAGCCTCAGCCCCTGCAGCAGGAGACTTGGGGGCAGCCCCCACCCAAGCAGGTTCCATCCAGCCCTTAGCCCAACCCCCAACCCCAGGAGTCCCCCTGGCTCCCACCCTCTCTTACCACATTACAATGCTGAGGGAGTCCCCCATCCCAATCAGGTAGATCAAGGAACTTGGAAGCCCTGGCTGCCGCTGGCCTGGGGTCCACTATTGCAGCTCTAGGGGCCCCGGGAGGGGGTTGCAGTCCCCAGCCTTGCCCTCCCTGACTCCTTCAGGGCTGGAGGTACCTTTTCAGAATCAGCCTCTGCTGCAGGAAGCCTTGGGCTGAGGGGGGACAGCCTCCTACCAGTCCCAGGCAGCCAGTTCCAGGGAATCCAGGTCAGCCCTTATCTCCTGCCACCTCCCCTTCTCCTGTCCAGGAGGATACTCAATCAAAACTCAGCTCTGCTGTAAAACTATCATCGTTGGTGTTGTGAGGTTGTGCAGCAGTCCACCAGAG
The DNA here is from genome assembly GCA_007922175.1 of Pelusios castaneus. NCBI lineage: Eukaryota > Metazoa > Chordata > Testudines > Pelomedusidae > Pelusios > Pelusios castaneus. The sequence continues at coordinate 1,638,974 of ML685895.1, forward strand.
TAGGCTTTTGCGAAGGCCTGCCTTGTCACCCCTCCCAGAGTGGTGCCCGGAGGCATGGCCCTCCCTGCCCTCCACAGGTACACCACTGCAAAGCACCTCTGTGCTATAATCCATGCATCAGAAAAAATCCCCCTCAAATATTCATAAAGCTGCCACCCTTTTAAATTCCTCCTTAAACTTCCCTCTTGGCCTTCCTACTTGCATGTGGCATTGGTTAGGCAAGTAGCTAATTCAGCTTTTCTGTTAAGGATAAAAAATAAAATAAAGCTTCTTTCCTATCCATCCCTACAGTTTCATCCACCTGTCACATCCGTTTGAATGTAAACTATGAGTTCCTCGAATCAGAGACTGCCTCTTTTGTAACTTGACTGCACAGTGTCTAAGCACCATGGAGCCCTGACACCTGATCTGTGTTAGTAGACATTATCATAACAGAAAAAATAATGCTCAGCAGAGATGGTTGAGTAGAATTTTTAAACTAGTTTTTTTTTTTTTTACCCAATATTGATTTTTTTGTCAGTGGCTACACGCTGTTTCAAGAGCCTTAATTTCACTCTCTATGCAACAAAAAAAACATTACAAAAATGAATACATCAAAAGAATAGTGAGTGCAGACAACATAATAAAAAGGAAAAAGAATTATAGGATACAGAAACATGCAGAGGCATGCTAAGGAAAACACAACAGGCTGTAGGAAGAAACTAAGAAAGTTTGCTAATGTACAAGTGCCTGATTGTTCAGTATCCAGTTTATTCCAATAACTATTCAACATGCTTCCAGGTTTGCAGAGGACAACTGTCCAAGGAAAATTATTTTTGATGTATATTTTTTTATTCTGCTAGTTCAAAAACAAGCAGCCCTCAGAGTGCTGCCAGTGTTCTGGAAGAATACTTTATAAAACAGCCACTACAAAAATAAATAAATAAATCACACAATACTAAACTAACACCCATACCCACACACACCTCCACCTCCAGGACCTTAGAAATCTACTTGTTACTGGCCATTGCACTAGGAAACTTTTTCAAGTAACAACTTCTAAGTCTTCATTTTCTGTCCTGTGGCACTTTTAAAGACTAACAGATTTATTTATCGCATGAGCCGAAGTGGGATTTTCTCCCACGAAAGCTCATGCGATAAATAAATCTGTTAGTCTTTAAAAGTGCCACAGGACTCTGTTGTCTTTCTACAATAGACTAACACGGCTACCCCTTTGGTACTTCATTTTCTGTAAAACTTATGTTTTTATTTTAAGAACATCTAGCTGTTATCCTTGTGAAGCATATGTACTACCAAATATGTACAATCTTTCTAAGTCAACACAGCTTCAGTGCCTCCACTCTTTAGATTTCATAAGGAGCAACAAGGTGAAATTAACAAAATGTCAGTTTCATGACTGGCAAACACTGGGTGTGAAATAGTCACAAGAATTTGACATTTTTATTCCCATTCTCCCTTCTGAGACCAATAAGCAACAAAGGAAGCTGCAGTACGGAAGACATCCCCAAAAGAAGCTTCAGAGATGTGGAACAGGGGAGATTCCTTACTTCGTACAGGAGACCAAGGGCTGAGGAAGTGAAAAGTAGTCCTTACTCCCGAGAGTCAGGAATTTCTGTGGTCCACAGAGGGAGATCCTTATCTTAATGAATGGCCACAAGTGAAAGCCGAAGGAGGTTGGTTTTAGTTTTAACCATAAGATATCAATAGAAAAATTGAGAGATATCAGTTCATACACAAGAAAACTGTGCTGGGGATGGAGAGGGATGAGAATAACCTACAAATCTCACTACCTTTGACATTTCACACTAAATCAAAGTTCACCTTATGAAAGACATCTCTTTTCTTTTTCACTGTATAAAAAGTCATCCAGAAGCTACAATTTTAACTAGTGTCCCTGTTGCAAAGGGACAGGTAGAAAAGTCTCTCTGGGGCACTTCCAGCTGGTTTGGGTTCCCTTGCCATACTCGGTTACAGGATCAGCTCACTTCAGGCCCAGCCTCCTAGTCCAAACAGTGAGCCCCACCCTTGCAGTCTTCTGCCTTTGTTCATGGGTGGAGAAAAGCAAAAGTTCAAATTTAACAGAGAACAAGCCCCTCCCGGGGGTCAACAGATAGCAAAAAGATCAGTGGCACCACCTTAGTTCAGGGATGCCTGTGTAGCAGCTCTCCTGAAGTCCTTCCAGCCAAATAGTTCAATCAGTCCCTCCCTGCCAGGTGTGCCCCTGGGTTGCTGGACTCCATGCAAAGCTGGGGGGTTCCTTATGCTGCTTTACAAGCTGCATCTTTCTCAACATTTCCCCTGGCTGACTGCAGTTTCCAGCTACTAAAGTCCTCCTTCCTACCCTGTATGATTGGTAGGACCCAAAGAGGGTGGGAGGCTATCTGAGCATACAGAGCCTCCCCTGACCCTTCCTCATCAATGTGGGGTTTATACACCCTGTTATTGCTCTACTCCGGCTTTTAGCAAGAAGTTCACAATTGCCCTGGTAAGACTATTATACATACACAACATGCAAGGAATAAAGCAGAAACTGTATAAATGTGTGAAGGTTACGAAAACAGAGCATGAAAGGCATTTTGACTAACCTGAAAAGTTTAACAGATGCTCCCTTCAGTTTTGCAGTAGCACAAAACTGGAAATGTTGTGTCATATAGATTACGGTTGCAGGGAAGATGAACTGACAACGGCTATTACAAAATGTCACGCTGCAAATTAATTTACCTTTTGCAGGTCTTAATAAAAAGAATGAGTTTTATTAATTTAATAGTCATACATTTTGAGGATATCAAGTTGTCTGTCACACTATCTTAAAATTAGTGTTCTAGAAAGGAGAGAACTGAATCAGATCTTAAGTTTTCTGGATATATCTTTTAAACATACAGCATATGCTTTATGAGTTAAACTAGAGTGTACTCTATTTTACTAGTTAGTAATGTATAATCATATGTGCCTTCCTTTTCAGAATCAAATTCATTTCTTACCAGTCCAGACATAGGATGAGTTAACTTCAACTAATCCATACACCTACACATTAAGAATCAATGAATGCAAGATACAGCTGCCTTCTCTACAGCAGAACTAATAAAATGTCATGCTTTCTCGAGTCTTTAACGACACCCGTATCTCTTCACTTAAAATTTACAGAAAACACACATAACAGAATTCTACAACTCACACTAAGCACAGTGTACAAGAAATGTGGTGAGTAAAGATTACTAATGCATTTATGAAGTGGAAAACAACAGGCAGAACACAGTTTATTTAAACAACAGATACTAATTTGTGTAAAAGCTAAATTGGAAAAACTGCTCCACTGCTTCTGTTACATTATGTTTAGGTCTCTGGTGTCTACATGTAGAGCAGAGTTGCTGCATGTTCCAGCGGATGCTTTCCAGAAATAAGCCCAGTGTATCTGATTTAACAGTTACAGTTTTAGACTTGGATTCAGTTGATTACAATACCTCTCTCTTGCATCTCAAATGTGGCTCACCAAAAATTTAGATATTAAAATTTAAATTAAAATATTAGTTCTGAACTAAGGCTGCTATGAACAGTTAACCATAGAAAAACTTCTGTGGAGATAGGAGGACTGACTCCTACCATAATCCTTGGCTGAAGTTAGGGTCAGTAAGCTAATAAGCTTACTAGGGATCACACCCTAACTCTAACTAATGGTTACAGTGGGAGTCAGTCCTCCTAACTCTAAAAAAACCTCCATCTTTCTGGGACGTATTAATGGGAGAGTTGTAAGCAAAACACGAGAATTCTTCCATTCTGCTCTGTGGTGATGAGGCTACATACGGAATACTGTGTCAAGTTATGGGTGCCATGTTTCAGGAAAAATGTGGACATATTAGAGAAAGTACAGAGAAAAACAACAAAAATGATTAAAAGTCTAGAAAACATGAACTTTAAGGAACGATTGAAAAAATTTGATTTGTGTAGTCAGAAGAGAAGACTGGGCAGGGGGTGGGGGGTCTTGATAACAGTTTTCAGTACATAAAAGGTTGTTAGAAGGAGGAGGGAGAAAAATTGTTCTCTTTAACCACTGAGGATAGGACAAGAAGCAATTAGCTTAAATTGTAGCAAGGGCAACTTAGGTTGGACATTAGGAAAAACCTCCTAAATGTCAGGGTATTTAAGTATTGGAATAAATTGCCTAGAGAAATTGTGGAATCTCCATCATTGGAGACTTTTAAGAGCAGGTTAGACAAACATCCATCAGGGACAGTCTAGATAATGCTTGGTGCTGCTGTTATTGCAAGGAACTGAATTAGAAGACCTCTCAATATCCCTTCCAGCCCTACGATTCTATGCATTATTCACAATATAATGCAACACAGACTTCAGAATCGGCATGATTGCTCTTCAAGAACCAATCCCTGTACAGCATGTATTATTCATGTATAACCTGATATTTACACTTCCTTATTAAAAACTTAACCTTCCATTCACCTTCTCAATCATGCCCAGTAAGAAATGAGGTCTTACTTATGTCAAGATACTAATGCTTAGCCAGGCTTACAAGACATAGCTTCTGTTGTGTGAATGGTTAGAACTAATTTCAGCTCTGAACACTCCCTTGCCTAACATATTAGTAATTGCAGTACAATTTATACTGTTACTATACTCAGAAGCATTCAGTCACAGTAAGCATTTTAATGGTCATTAAGGAATTTTGTGGAAACCTGTGACTTGTCAGTCATTGGTAATGAATATTACTGACATCTGTTCAGTTTTGACTTTTTAACTGAAAGTGACGTTTTATTTCCAACCACTATAAACCAAATTATAATTCAGATTGGACAGCAATGCTCATAGGCACCAAGACTCACTGTGCTAGGCACTGTACAAACACATAATAGCCGACGACCCTTGCCTAAAGGGTTTGCAATCTAAGTAGACAAGAGCCAAAGGAGAGAGGAATGTTATTAACCCCATTTTAGTGATGGAGAACTGAGAGAGAACTATTAAGTGACATGCCCAAGTTCACACTGGAAATCTGCAGCAGCCCCTCCGAATTAAATCCAGATCTCCTGAGTCCCCCTTATCCAATCCAATACAGTGTTTTAAACAGAAGACCGTTCTTCTCTTCCAAAGAGAAAGAGCCTTTCCAAAGCAATAATGAAAAACCTGTCCCATTTTTTCCCCCTCTAGCAACCATTTTTATTTTGTAGCCAGGTAAAAGACACGTGGTAATACCAGTATTTCCTCTGTAAGCATTTAAATAAAGGTTTCTAATATGGATGTGTATTCATTCTGAATAGATTTTTATTATCTACAAACAAAAAAACCAACCCAAATTTGAAGTAAAGACATCTGTAATTATTACATTTTCTGACAGTCACCAAAGCAAGTAAAACATTCATGGACTGACAAAGTTGCAGATGATATCCATCTCAATTTTTTAAACAGTATTTTAATTTCTCAATTTTTGGCAAACCACGATGGCATCAAAGAAGGCAATAAGGCACCAGATTCTCCATGCAAACAAAAGGTGCACCCAAACCTTATTTCCTTAAAAGAAAATTGACTTAGAGACCATAAGCAAATTCTAGTCTTTGTGCTGGCTCTGCCTTTCCCAGCATTCACACACTGGTAGATACAGGGACTGGGATGATATTCCAACATTTATTCCAGGTGACTGCTTTTCAAACTCTGTCTGCTGTGCCTAAAAAGTATGCATGTGTATACAGGTACATATATAGAAAGAGAGATGAAGAACTGCTCATGTGCTTGTCTTTCCTCCCTCTGCAAATACAGCCTAAATGTATAAATGCCAAGTTACAGCCATTGCTGTAGTACTAACAGTTCCATATTATTATCCTTGTTTCCAGAGATTTCTTTTTGAGACTGTACTCATCCTTACAGCAAGATCGGTGTCACTTCTATTTCTGTGGCAACTCCCTCAGACACTGCTCCAGATCCTTTTCAATGGGTAAGTGAGCCAGAGCAACATAAAGAGGCACTGAAAGCCTACCGCTCAGAGATGATTTCCATGTGGATGACAGCTGCAAAGGGGACATTCAAAGACATCATCAGAAGATCTGGTGTTGGAAGTACGCTGAGGTAGGGCCACATCACAGGGAGCTATGGAGACTCCTAGCAGCACCACAACTCAGGCAGGCTACCACGACTCAGACAGGCTCCTGTGTCTCTCCTAGTTATGCCAGGAACCTCTGCCGCCCAGGACTGGAAGGCACATAAATTGCTCAATACTACGTTAGTAACTCCCTTGGGCTGGAAATTCTGTGCTGGGTCTTTTATTTAGTAACAGTAGAAAACATGAAAGTCCATTAAATTTATTAGGACTTTTACCCCTTTTTGGCAGACACAGCATAAGGTACTGAGCATACTTGCAAGCCTTTTTGGGGGGTGGGAAGTATGTGGGGCAGAACGAGGTAGTCACTCATCTCTATATTTCTTAACATGTGGAAATTGACCACCATTAATCACACAGCTTTTCTGTGGACACTTATGTAAAAGCTGTTCATATTTATTAATTTCATTTAGAAAAGTTATTAGCTTAAGGGTATCCAATTACTCTGGTAATAAGAGTTTTATCAGTTCTGAAAACCATCACTGATTAAAGAGGCCCATTATTCACTGAAGAAGCTAAACTGAACATCTTTTCTTCTCTTTCCTTCCCTTATTGCCCCTACCATCTGCTGTTTTTCCATTTGAATGGTTCACCTTGTATAAAATGAAAACAACAACATTTTGGAAATGGCAAACCCAAATTGTAATTAAAATCCTTAATACAGGTTAAATATAGAGAAAGCTGGTTATTGTGTCCTCTTCAGCAAAGAGAATATAATTACTGGGCTTTTAATTGTTTGAATAAATCAGTCAGGTAGAGAAGGAAATGAATGTTAATAAAAACCTGCAACTCTATACACCATGGAATGTAAACTCCTCTATACTGATGAAATCCAATCTGACTAATACTGATTTAAGACAATCTACCACAAAAATTAATAATTATTTCAAAGCTCAGGAAAAGAAAAATCAGCTCTTTTCTCCTTCATTTCCTCTTCGTCCAGGGAATTGTTGATGGACATTTCTGCTATTGCTGTTACTAAGAGGAATTTCTTTGTATTGTACTAATTGAATAAAAGAACAACTGAGTACTTTCTTTTTGGTAAGCTTGAATTATTTCCAAGAAGCTACATTCTGCAAGTTGTCATACATATCTGACTTATTTAAGGCTTCAGCAGATCTTAGACTGGGTGCTCTCTGGAGAAAAGACAGATTGAATTATTTGTTTGTCCAATACCTTTACAATCAGATCCCTGACTGGGGTCCTCAGGTGCTAATAGAACAGAAATAAGTAGAAATGAAGAAAAATCAGTGCTACCTTTACCTTTACGTGTTATTCCTGGTTTTATACTAAGAATTAAGATAGCCTTGGATACTTCACCTACCCAGTCAATCACACTGGAATGCAAGAATGTAAGCATGCAATTACAACCTCACAGTAATAAAAATGTACATGCAAGAAGTTAGCCATTTGTATTTAGGAGACTACAACTTTGATGGAAACTATAACAACTTCTTATAAACACTACAAAAAAGTCATTTGATATATTCTAAATAGGAAGAAATAAGTTAATGAAACCTGCTATCACAACAAATTGTTGTTCTGTAGACAAGGATATTGAATCCATGTCTCATTTGAGCTTGTGATTTATTCTGTTGTTTCTCAATGCCACCCCTCAGATTTTCTGCAGGACTTTTTCCTGAAGAGTTTTCTCATGGGTTTAAAAGAAAACAATGCTGCAGAGAAAAGACATGCCTTGAATTTATTCCTGCCTCAACTTCCACCTAACCGGCACGCCTACTCCACCCAGATGGTAGCGTATCAACTTTCACCTGAGTTTTTGGCCATTTTAGTTGCCAGTAACAAGAAGGCAAAGGAATAATTTCATCAGAGATGGTTATGGAACTGAAAATGTCAGTCATAGCATCTGTGAATCTTTGTTTTTATTCACAAATTAAGTATTCTCTTTTACCTCACTGTGGGACCCCAAAAATCTGTAATGGAAACTTTTCCAGAATCATTTCAGTTTACAATTAACCAAAACAATGTATTCCTTTAAAAAAAAAAATCAATGCCTATATGTATGCTCTTTTCAAAATAATACATTTTGGAAAGATTTCTCAAGTTAAGTCCTAATGAAAGCCAATTTTTGCCACCTTGAGAAGAGAAGATTTCTCTGCAACTCTGAGGTTTACATACGACATGTTTTACCGAAGTACCCGCACAATCTACAGTCTATAATTTTGTCAAGCACCAAGTTCTAACATGTTAAATGAATTTCATGATAGTTCTTCACAACCATTTGTAAAGAAATCAGGACATGGAGACTGCATTTATCATCGCTACTGTAAAGTCCTAAGAAACAGTGACAGCTCTACAATTAGCTCCATCAGACACTCATGCCAAAAGAAAAACAAACCCACTGGTGATAGTCATATCTCCTGACTACTGGAACATCTGCTAAAACAAAATTTTCCACACACAGCGGAAGAATATGAGTAATTGCTGTCACAGGAAAGGGAAGAAAAGCCATAATTGTTCACGAAAGTGGACACCACTATGAATAAAAATTAATGAAGGGAACTTTAAGTTACTTAAGATATTTACAACAGATTTTTGTAGACATTAAACATAGAACTGATTCTAATTTTAAGTGTTTCTGTAGCGTGTCATAAAAGCAATGACAGAACTTTTTTTATCTCACAGCTTGACGTATATTTCAAAGCAATTTGGAACTTCATTTCTTTGGTTTCAAATAATTATTCTTTACCAAGTGGCATAACTTCAGAAGTCTCAACTCCAGAAAGTTATTTATAAAGCAAATATTCGAAAAAGAGAATTAAAATAATCTGTGTAAATGTATTTGTAACTAAGTTTGTTGATTGTAAAATGTCAAAGGGGCACATACAGGGTTGTTAGCAATGAAGTGATCTATGAACTTAGTTTAATATGCATTACTTTGGAAAACACATCTTTCTCATACCTAAAATGCTATTTGCCTAACCTTATGTTCATTACAATCTGACATAGAACAGCATTTCTTTTCAGAACCTTACCATTCAGTATGCCAAGTTGCAAGGCATACAAAAGAGTGAAATCCTGGCAACTCTGATTTCAATGGGGTCACAATTTCAGTCCATTTATTCTAGATTTTAATTTTAGTTCCATACAAAGAACAATCCCTACAGATTACGGAGGTCTCTTGAAGCAATCCCTTACCCCTCCGCTTTCAAAAAAAATCCTCCTAGATTTTTTTTTTTTCATATACACTTATGTCTTTGGTGCTGGGAAGGCTGTTAGAATGATTTAATATTCTGAATATGAAGTCTAAAGCCATTTCTGAAACTTAAAGTTTTCTAAATAGATGAGAAGCACAATGCTTGCAAAAGAATTAATGAGTCTGCTGGATCTCAGGGCTTAAAAGAAGCAATTAAAAAAAAGATAAGAACATTGCTGAGAAGCTAAATGATTTTTGCATCACTCTTCACCACTAAGGATGTTGATATACTTACCTCTGACCTGCATTTTTTTCCTGGTAATAAAGATGAGCTACTCTGAGAGACTCAGGTGCCAGAAGGAGATTCTGAAGCAAGGATAATTTAAAAAGCAATAAGTCAACTAACCCAGATGGTATACATCCAAGCGTCCTGAAGGAGCTTAAATATGAAGTGACTGAGCTGATAAAAATATGCAAATTCTCTCATTTAAAGAGCCACTGAAATTCAGAGGACAGCAAGTGTTGCATATGTATTATATATATTCAAGCTTTTATAAAGGCAAAGTTACAATAAAACGTTAACATACTACATCGTGCATTACTTATTACTTATTCAGGATTGGGAAAATATTCTAAGAAGCTGACTAGAAATTATGGCCGGTTGAAAAGCCTTCCTCCTCTGAATGTTTTACATTTTTAATATATAGACATTTTAATAAATACCAGCTTCATCCTGCTGGCACTTTTCAGAGTACAAAGTACTACATTCAGTAAGTGCAGGAAGAGGCCTTGGAATAGTATCATATTTCGTTAAGACATTTGTTTGCTCTTTAAACTGTTCAAGCCTTTCTGGGCTAACAGTCTCTTATTCCAAGTCTAACACAGCATCAAAACAAGAGTCCATGGTCCTGCTGGCAAAGCTTTCAGTTCTCTTCCCTATAGGTGGGATCCCAGTGGCAAAGTCTTGTTTCACTGTCTAACTGCCAACTCCTAAGCTCCAATTAAACAACCATCTGGGTCAGGTCTATCCTCCTTCCAAGGGCGTCTGGCAGTCTGTGGCCCTCTGCCAGTTCCTAGCTTAAGCCTGGCTTCTTGCCATACACTAGGGCAGCCCATCTGTTCTCCACTCCAGCCAGCCTACAGCTACAGGGCTTTCCTCCTCTGGTCCTACATCCAGCCCTAGTGGGGTAGGGCAAAGCTATCAGAACAGAGCTGACTGGCCCAAGGCATGCTGGCTCCTTAAAAGAACAGACCGTCCTTCTATTGCTACCTGTCCCTCTATCTAATCTTTATCACTTGTTTAATTTTGTGTACACATCACAGCAGAAGTAGGTCTTAGGGAGCAATTTCAGTGAAAGGACAACAAGTAGAAGCCTTGCTGGTCAGCTCAGGGACAGCATACTATGAGGCTGCATGGAGAAAAGTGGAAAAATAATTGTCAGAAGAGGATTATTGGCATGTGGAGGCTCACAGCATTTATGAAGTAGAAGGATTGGAGGAAAAATACAACTAGGAACGAGACTGTAGAAGAAGGCAGAGAGAGGCAAAGTTATGGAGGGTCTTCAAGTAAGAACAAGAAGAGTGAGATGATGTAATCAGAATAAAAGGCAAGGGGGATAATCAAGAGTCAAGCAGCTGTCCCAAAGCTGGTACAGAGCTCGCTATTGCTCCATATAATGCAGAACTAACCCAGAGGCATAGTGCCATTTCCAAATCCTGCCCCAGCTCAGAAAATACCATGAAGAGAATGGAAGTCATCCTAAACTGATGGTGGTCAGGTTCATGCAGATGTAGTGAGAATAGCACATTACACGCACAATTACTATGACTCCATCAACAAATGACCCTTTCGTTATTTTAGAAGCTCATATAAACTTATTTTTAAAATTCTGTTCCTTTTGTTTCTTGTAACTTAGTAAAGCAAAGCAGGATTATATCTATTATTGCGAGCAATAAGAATGTGTTCAGTGTGACTTCAAGGAAAAGGCCACAGACGGTTAAATTACAGTATATGTAAGTTTTATTTCACACTGAGCTACACATAATAGAAATTTCATTAACCTCTGTGTAGTCTTCTTAGGCTGCATGGCAGGAATCTCTATAAAGCTGTGTATTGTATTCATTTGTGGTGAGAGGGATGATGACGGGGAAGAGGAAGAAAATATGTATATATGCGTAAACTTCTATGTAGTTTCAGTATACCCCACTTCAACTTTTCCAGCTTAGATGACAAACTATAGAGTTTGCTATTTAGCAAAATATCTCTATAGCCTCTCTCCACTGTACCCAACACTTTATTTTTCGTTGTCTTTATGTTTTGAAGAATCTTTCTGTGCAGCTTCACTTTATTTTCCATTGGCCTGCTCGCCTTTATTATCACAAATGAAGAAGCTTATTAGACAACTTCTGATCTAGCCAAGACAGTATTATCAGGTCACACAGATAGCAGTTAGAAAGCAGTCTGCAGAAAGAGTGCCACATTTTAAATTAGTTTTCCTCTTGGAAAGGAGCTGTTAAGAATTAACTACCTTATTTACCTCAGCATTATTTAGCACCAGCACATGAAGTATCCAAATCTAAACAAATTCCAGCAATGCTCAAATTTCCAGCTATTTAGTTTTGGTGACCAACTAAATTGAGCAACATGTGTGTCAATTAAGGGATGTTTCCAGGAACCATTTAACATAGTAATGGCAATGGCTGAGAAACCAAAATCAAAAATCAGTTGCATACTCCATTGTTTCTAAAAGGTACCTATCACCACAATGTCTCCCTAGTACTCTGTTTACAAGCACAAATGCAATTTTCCTAACTCTTCAACATTTGATGTGGCAGCTGTTGTAGATTTTATTCAGTCCATATGTAATTTTCTAATTCAACGCAACAAGAATCCAACGGAGCAAAGATGTACCTGTTATACTCTGACAAGAGACTATATTAAGAGGAGATTTCTATAGCCTAATGCTCTGGAAGTATCAAAAACACTGGACAATAAGACTATCAACATGGAGATATTAGACGGTACAGCTGCACTCAGAACAGGTCTAAGAGGCAAAGAGCAGTAATGTGCTCTTAATCTTATTTGTGAGGCTAGAAAACAAGATAAATATATCTGTTATTACATAAACAATAATGATGCTAGTACAGCTATAATGTACGGGAACTGTCCATAGAACAGCAATGCATGTACCTGTTTGAAATTCTGTTGGAGTAACAAATTACTGAAATTATCTAAGTATAAAGCAATATAACAGTAAATATTTGTGACTATACATGAAAGTTAAAGAATTAAAATATTTAACAATTTTATTGATAATGTAAAAAGGAAAAAGTTATACTCAAGTCAGGCACTTTTGAAAATGGAGACCATAGTTGGAATTTAGATGCACCACAGAATTCTAGGATGCAGATCTATTCTCATGGTTTTTAAACATTTGAAAAAAGTCAGCAGTCTATAAAACCAAATCATATGCCTGAATATATGTTTATGTTTATCATTCTTTTAGACATATAAGTAAAAAATGGGATGTTTACATTATGACTGTCTATGTTAAAGAGAAGAAGCTGAATGTTAGCTGTGTACCTTTTTTCATACAGAGGACATGGGAAAATAATCTAAGGAAGGGAAAGTTGAAAGGAAAATGGAAGCTTACCCGTTATACCATCTGATTCCTTCTGTAGATCACAGTACCACAGCCTGTTCACTGGATCACATCCTTCTCGTATGGATAGTAAGACATATCGACCATCATCAGATACCTGGAAGAAATTACAGAAAATTAGGACAACATGTCCTTTCAAAGATACTTCTGAATAGTAAAATCAGTGACATGTACATATAAGACTTTCCTAACAAAAGACAATTTAAGAAGGAACACAATTTTCCTGTAAAACTTTATTAGGAAGTAAGACCAATATACATAATTCACAATATATTGTGATGTGTACACACACACACACACACACACACACACACACACACACACACACACA
>ML685895.1:1652233-1672522 GCA_007922175.1 Pelusios castaneus
CACACACACACACACACACACACACACACACACACACACACACACACCATTTTAACACTGACAGGGAAGGCTGTTTAATATTTGTGGATTGAACGAAAGTAGCCACTTATGTCATGTTTTCATTTTCCGCTGACTGTATAGGATCAGACAACTTTATACTGAGGATAGAATATTCAAATTGCAGCAGATACCTAATAGAAAACACAGAGAATGCTTGTCTTATTTTTGTTAAAAAACTCTAGCTATTAATATCTTTGGTAATATTCAATCATTTACACACACTTCTCCAAACCTCTCACCTTTTAATAGTTACATGTACTAATACACCATCAGAGTTAGCTTCCCAAACATCACGAAAAGGGAAGCTTGTTATGAGAGAACTGGACTTTACGTAATTGCAGCCATTTTGCGTACTCTGTCACCATTAACTGGAAGTGAGAAGACCACATAGTCAGGAATAATCTGGGCTTTGCTTAAACAGGCCAGATAGCTGCACAGCTGCAGCTTTACTAATAAAGGTAGAAAGTGACAGACTCGTGAGAAAGGGAGGAAGTGTGAATAACTGACCTTGGACTTAGGTGTCTATGATGATGAGTGTCTTGATATTGTTATGACTAGGAGCTGCTTTGCTATAAGTAGAATTACAGTGGGTTTTTGGGTTTTTTTTTGGCTGATGCTGGAAAAATTGTCAGCCTATAAGAGGTTACGATAAAGTTATAAAGTTATGTGCTTTGTTTTAAGCAACCTATAGAGAAATTAAAGTGTGTAATTTTAAAAAACGTTGAAAGATTGTCAATGAGCTAGGACAGTAGTTCTCAACCGCTGGGTTGTGACACAAAAGAGTGTCATGGCACAGTGGCTGAGTGTGTCAGCTGAAATCAGCCTGGCACCGAAAGTCCCCCCTTCACCTCCAAAAGAAACCCTCATGGTGGCAGCAGGCTGTTGCCACTTGCCACTACTGTTGCCGCTTTAAGAGTTGCTCATTCAAGCGCCTCTTTCATCAATGGGGGCCATTTAATTTTAGCTCCCACCAAAAGTGCTGCTGGATGGGGGAACCTCAGCAGCAGCAGGAAGGGGGGGGGTCCCTGTGTCATGCATAGTTGGGAGCCCTCCCAACTGTGTCGCGACACTGAAAGGGTTGAGAACCCCAAGCTAGATGACTGACACCCAACTCCCCAGTGGCTAGGAGGAAGGCTGGCCACCAGAAACCTTCCGCTGACCACTCAATACCCTCTCAGACTTTGGGTAACTGTAACCGGGTTGCTCTATTGTTATTTTAGATGTGTGTTTTAGAGTCAATAAAAATGAGAAATTTTGAGTAAAAGCACTCTCATTTGTAGCAATCATTTATGAGACTGAAACTGCCAAAAAAAGGAAAAAATAAAGTCGCCATAATGTTTAGGTTCAAATAACCGAGATATCTTATTAAAAAGTAATTCTGCAGATAGAGCTCAAATTTCTAACAGACTTTAAATATTAAAACATGCACCATTTTCTAAATACAAGATCTGCACTTTTCACTGAAGATATAATTTGCACTTTAAACAAACAAGTTTTAGTGATCCTGAAGGCACTTGTTTGATGGCATTGGAAGCAGGTGCCCTCCACACAGCATATATACATCAGTCAGTAGGGGCTTTCACATATTGCTCCACCAGCTTGCTTGAAATACAACTGAGACAGGAAATGAAAACTTTAGATGACTACAACAAGAGCTGAAAAATGCAGAAAGGCAGCAAAGGGAAGAATGAGGATGAGGACAAATATGATATTTCTGTTGCTTGGCAGGCTAATGCACGTCTAGATGGCAGTGAAAGAGGATTTATATATATTTTTAACATATATGAATGTGTTAGACACACAGATTTGCGCCCTTGATCACCCTAAGTAAGAGGCACTGATGGATCTACCCTACATGAATTTACCAAATTCTTTTTTGAATGAAGTTATACTTTTGGCCTTCACAACATCCCTTGGCAATGAGTTCCACAGACGGACTGTGCATTGTCTGAAGTAGTACTTCCTTTGGTTTGTATTAAACTTGCTGCCTAATAATTTCCCTGAGTGACCATGGATTCTTGAGTCACTGAAAGGGACAAACAACACTTCCCTGATCACTTTCTCCATACCATTCATGATTTTATAGATCTCTACTATATCCTTTTTTAGTTCTCTCTTTTCAAAGCTGAACAGTCCCAGTCTTTTTAATGTCTTTTAGTATGGAAGCTGTTCCATAGACCATATTTTTACTGCCCCCTCTGTACCTTTTCCAATTATAATATGCATATTTTTTGACCTGGAGTGACCAGAACTGTATGTAGTATTTAAGATGTCGGTATCCCATAGATTTTTATATTGGTATCATGGTTTTTTTTGGTTTTTTCGTTGGTTTTTGTTTGTTTTGGTCTTATTACTTGTACCTTTCATAATGGTTCCCAACATTGTTAGCTTTTGTGACTGCCACTGCACATTGATCAGATGTTTTTAGAGAACTATCTACGACTCTTTTTCGAGTGGTAACTAATAATTTGGAACCCATCACTTTGTATGTATATGTACAGTTGGGATTTTTTTTTTTTTAAGTGCACATTACTTTGAAATTATGAGCAATAAATTTAATTTGCCATTTTATGGCCCAGTTACCCAGGTTTGTGAGTTCCCTTTGTAACTCTTTACAGTCAGCTTTGGCTTTATCTATCTTTACAAATTTTGTATTGTCTGCAAACATTCAATCTCACTGTTTATCCCTTTTCCAGATAATTTTTTAAAATATGTTGAATACTACATGTTCCAATACAGATACTTGGTGCAACACACTTTTTACCTCTTTCCACCGTGCAAACTGACTGTTTATTCCTACCCTTTGTTTCCCATATTTTAATGACTCTGATCCATGAGACGACCTTCCCTTTTGTCCTATGAGCTGAGAGATCTTGTCAAAGGCGTTCTGAAATCCAAGTACATTATATCCATTGGATCACCTTTATCCACATGCTTGTTGACCCTGTCAGAATTCTAATAGATTGAGGAGGCATGATTTCACTTCACAAAAACTATGTTGACTCTGCCCACCATATCATGGTCATTTATAATAATATCTCTGTCTGATAATTCTCTTCTTTAATATAGTTTCAAACAATTTGCCAGGTACAAAAATTAGGCTTATTAGCCTGAAATTGCAAGGATTACCTTTGAAGACTTAATTTAAAAAAATGTAGTCATCTGGTACAGAGGTTAATTTAAGAAAGAGGAACTTGAACCTGAATTTTAATAAGATAGTGAATCAGCAAAAATATTTTAAGAAGGATTGAACCTGGTCGTAACATTGGGATAGTGAGATTTTTTTTTTTTTTTTGGCACCATATTTGTCAGTCCGAGTATCTGGAATTCCAAAGAGATAAAGGGTGTAGTAATTAAGATATGAGATAACCAAGGTTAGCACAAAGTTTTGGTAAGGAACCAGCAGGTTTTTAAGGGATGATGTGGAACTGAAACCAGCTTAAGAGATGTGTCAAAGATGATGGACACCAAATTCTTGAGCCTGTAACAAAGAGAGATAGGTAGCAGAGCCAGATTAAGACATGCTGAGGCCCTAAACTATGTCAAGATTCAGAGGCCCCTTACCACAGAAAAAAGCGTATTATATTGTAACTGAAAGGGTAATGAAAAAATAAATGATAAACCTTTATATTTGCATATATACATAGGCAAAGTTGCAATGAAAAAACAACTAAATAAAGCATACACCTTGCAAAAAGCCTTATTTGAATCATCAATTTCAATTATGATAAATCTTCTTAGTTATCTACAACATATTTAGAGGCCCCTCATAATGTGAGGCCCTAAGCCACGGCTTACTTGGCTTGTGCCTAAATGCGGCACTGATGGGTAGAATGGTTATGCAGAAAGGAGTGAGGCCAAGATTTGAAAAGAAAGAGGAGTTCAGTTTGACATGTTGAATTTTATTTGAAATAGATTTCTCTGTAGTAATTATGGGATGGCTAGCCTACCTAAGAAGTTTTAGCATTATAATTAAATTAACAGTGAAAATTAAAATAGTACTGCCATAAATTCTGAACTGCTACAGAGTTATATACTACATAGTGTGCTAGATTCACCATAGCCTGTATGTACCCTTCAACCAGCTGCTATACTGAAGGGGGAAATAATATTAATGTTTCATATTTCTATGGCACTCCTATTCATAAGTCTCCAAGTCCTTTATAAAAGGTTGGTTTGTCATCTCTATTTTAGATGGAAAGACACTGAATCCCAGCAGCTATTCATATAATTTTATTTTTGTTTCAAGTTTTAAAAAGCTTCTACGTGTCCATGGGGTGTCTTGCCTCCTGTGCAAAGCAGCAAGCAGTATTCAGATTCTGCAGATGACTTCCATTAATCCTGCAATTTTGCTAGATTTCTCAGATTACTGCACTCCAGTTGTATACAAATTGATTAAACGCAGCATCAATCCCTCCTCCCTACACATAAATGTGTAAGACTAAAATACCATATAGCATTATACTGAGGAATTCCTGATATAAGAACTGGTAATCTCTCATTAAAACCTGATGAAAATTTCATTACTTCCTCTTCTCCAGAGAGTCAGTATTTCATGACAGTGAGCTTATACAAATCCACAATGCTTAATATAAAGTAACAATAACACTGCAGCAAATAGAACGGGTAGACCCATACCGAACATGATTTAATGGGAGTCATCCTGAATCAATTAAAACATAAAATAAGTCTAATGTAATTTGGTGACACTACAAAAGCCCCCCAAACCACTATTGTCTGGTATCCTGTTCATTAACAAAAAGTACCCATTCTGTTACAGAGATTGAATAATTGTGTTTTAGTCAAATCAAACAATGAATCATTGAGGATTTCAACATATAATAATCTTGAAAAGTCCTACATAACTGTGATTTCCCTCCCCCCTCTTTTCTTGGGAAGCTATACAAATAAAGGCCAAACACTTTCAAAACTTGGGTCCCAAACCTATTTTCATTTCCATGCAGGAAAACAATTATCCACACTCAAAATCAATGGCACTTGACAGAACTATAAGTGTGAAGCCACATAGATCTAATCACTGGATGAGGGTCACTGGTGCTGAAACTTACACAAATTTTGATTTAAGGGAATACTTAAATGTAAGTGTACATTGGACTGCCAGAGGTGGTTAGAACCAGCAACTCACTTTGATTCAAGGGAAAGTTTTGGATGGTCAGCACTCAAACCTCCATGCTTTGCACTCTAACCACAAAACCATAACAATGATCTCATATCAATTATAGCAACACAAAAACACATTTGCCTGTCCTATATTCCATGCATTGGGAGGTTTACTCTGTCTTAACACTGCTAAAGTCACTGTTAAGATTTTGCATTAGTGCAAATTTGACCGAGAGGCAGTATGTGCTGCTTTTTGGCATTTGTAGATGAAGGAAGCAGAAGACTGGTACAGTAGTGATGTGCTGTAGGTAATAAAAGGGGGAAAAGATATACACACACTCTTTCTCTGTAAAATATTATTTCCCAGCTTTTGGATGGATGTGATTGCCCTGCACCTTAACTAAGCATACTTAATTTTCTAATTTCCTTGGGTTTTTTTAAAAATTTAAATACATATTTCACATGCCTTAGTGGCTAGCATTCTAGAATCATTGGCT
This sequence comes from Pelusios castaneus, assembly GCA_007922175.1. Taxonomy (NCBI): domain Eukaryota; kingdom Metazoa; phylum Chordata; order Testudines; family Pelomedusidae; genus Pelusios; species Pelusios castaneus. The sequence continues at coordinate 1,657,912 of ML685895.1, forward strand.
ATGTACACATTGGCAAGTTAGTTCGAATTAAGGAAGCTTAATTCGAACTAACTAAAGCCATGGCTACCCTAGGCTTTAATTAGTTCGAATTAAGGGCTTCCTTAATTCGAACTAATAACTTTGAATAGGGTATTAGAAGTAAGGGTTAATTCGAACTAACTAGTTCAAATTAACCAATGTGGCCATGTTAATTCAAACTAATTTTTTAGTTCGAACTAACCGGCCTATTGAAATCAATGGAGATCGCTAATTCGAACTAAGCAAGTGCCATGAATGGCACTTGCTTAGTTCGAACTAATTTTTTCTAATTCGAATTAAGCTAATTTGAACTAAAATTAGTTTGAATTAGTTAGTTTGAACTAATTAATTCGAACTAATTTAGTAAGTGTAGACGTAGCCATTGAGAATAGGAGTTGTACCCTCCTAGGAATCAGAGGAAAAAACTACAATGTAGAAGCTGCTCCTGACTATGCTGGCCCTCCTGAAGAGTGAAAGAGGACTGCGACCTGCCTCAGTAAATTCTTTGCCTTTAACATAACATTTTAACCATACTTAAAAGTTATTGTGGGGGGAGGGGATTAAGGAGGAGTCCACCAAGAGCAACCCTCTGCACTTAGAAGTAACAAAATCTATCAGCTGGAAAAGAATCTCTGCAAAGTTGATTCTGTCAGGACACACTTTCCAAAACTCTACATAGCCTCTCACAGACTTGTGGAAATTGGATACAATCAGGAACTGCTGCAGAAATAAGAGGCATTACCAGTGCATTTGGATTAAAGTGTGGGAAACTCCACTTGAGATAACAAGGCTAGTGCATATCATTTTCCATCAATGAAATGATGGACTTTATATGAGCTTGCATTGTGCAGTAGTATACTGGGCAGTACAAGATGCACATTTCTGGGGACAAAGCTGAGACTAGGAATCTGCTGGTGTTCTTCTGCAGTCTAATTTATGAGTACCTAGTTACATGCACTCAATACTGTGCAGCAGGGAGCAATTTACACGCTGGAGCCTGTGTGTTAACTGGCCAGGAGTGGCTTTTTACCAGTAAAGCAGCATAAAAAGCATCCCAAATTGGAGAACTGAAGAGACATTGCTATAGAGCAGTCTAGATTGTGCCCTGGGACGTCACACTTATGAAGTAAGGATATAGCACATATGTACAGAAAACATTCATTATCTAAAGGACGCTTTGCTCTGTAATTAAGAAATGTGATGTCATGTGACAGAAGAGTTTCATGTGGCTCTAAATTTTTGCTCAAATATGTTAATCCTTCCTTAGAAATGAGATTAGCTAACATCTGCAATTGATGGTGCACAATAAATTTCATAATACCTAAATCCCATCTTTGGTTCTACTCTAACAGGATTCTGACACTTCTAGAGATAGAAGGGGAGGGGTACAGCAAAGGTCAACAATGCTTTAATTTTGCATTAACATCAGTACCCTGAAATGATGACTGAATCCAAATGTCTTTGTCTACAGCAAGTAAGCCCATCCATTTCAAATCAAGGATACAATACAGAGATGGAAACCAGAAATAACTTGCAGAAATAAGAACATTTAAGGTGTAATAGACCAGTGCACTGCAGTCAACTGAAACAAATTATTATCCACTGTTTTGATTATCGTACATATTTAATGCATTTAATGTCTTTCCCAGAGAACATACACCAGTTTTCCTATTATTTTGCTTTTATCTTTTCAAAGAATCGTAAAGGTGTTAATATGACTAATATATATTTCAATATTATAATTTTTAACTCAGTAATAGTATGCTTTGCGATTCTTCAGTTATGGACAGCATCACTGACACTAGCCTACTTTCTGAAGTTAAGTTGTGAATTAATGTTTGAGAGAAACAAACTTGTTTGCACCATTTTTTTTTTTTTTGCAAGAGTAATTTAGGACCTTTGCTGACAGCAGCTTTGAGCATACCTAATGAGTTTTCCTTCAGCATTTCCCAGATGGACTGGTGAAGAGTTGATAGCAGTTTATGTTTAATTTGAGGCAGGAATTCCCAAAGCACATTGCTGGTGGGATGCCAATTCATAGAATCATAAGGTTGGAAGGGACCTCATGAGGTCATCTAGTCCAACCCACTGCCAAAAAGCAGGACCACTCCCCCTAAATCACCCCAGCCAGGGTTTTGTCTAACCGAGCCTTAAAAATCTCCAAAGATGGAGATTCTACCACCTCCCTAGATAGCCCATTCCAATGCTTCACCACCCTCCTAGTGAGAAAGTTTTTCCTAATATCCAACCTTGACCTCCCCAGCTGTAATTTGAAACCATTGCTCCTTGTTCTGTCCTCTGTTACCCTCGAGAACAGCCTAGCTCCCTCCTCTTTGGAGCACCCTTTCAAGTAGTTGAAGGTTGCTATCAAATCTCCCCTCAGTCTTCTCTTTTGTAGACTAAATAAGTCTAGTTCCTTCAGTCTCTCCTCATAAGTCATGTGCCCCAGCCCCCTAATCATTTTTGTTGCCCTCCGTTGGACTCTTTCTAATTTGTCCACATTCTTTTGGTAGTGGGGAGCCCAAAACTGGACACAGTATTCTAGATGCGGCCTGACCAGTGTCGAATAGAGGGGAATTAGCACATCCCTCGATCTGCTGGCAATACTCCTACTGATGCAGCCTAATATGCCATTGGCCTTTTTGGCAACAAGGGCACACTGTTGGCTTATATTCATCTTCCCGTCCACCATAACCCCCAGGTCCTTTTCTACAGCGCTGCTACTTAGCCGATCGGTCCCCAGCCTGTAGCAGTGAATGGGATTTTTCCGTCCTAAGTGCAGGACATTGCACTTGTCTCATGAGGTTTCTTTCGGCCCAGTGTTCCAATTTGTCCAAGTCTCCCTGGATTCTGTCCCTGCCCTCCAGAGTATTTACCATTCCTCCCAACTTGGTGTCATCCGCAAACTTACTAAGCACGCAGTCTATTCCATCATCAAGATCATTAATGAAGATGTTGAATAGAACCGGCCCCAGGACCGACCCCTGGGGCACTCCACTCGTTACTGGTTGCCAACCAGACATCGAGCCATTGATTCCTACCCTCTGAGCCCATTGATCTAACCAGTTTTCGATCCACCTTACGGTCCACTCGTCCAACCCATACTTCCTTAACTTGCCGACGAGAATGCTGTGGGAAACCGTATCAAAAGCCTTGCTAAAGTCAAGGTATACCACGTCAACGGCTCTTCCTGCATCCACAAATCCAGTCATCTCATCATAGAAGGAAATCAGGTTGGTCAGGCACGATTTGCCCTTGGTGAATCCATGTTGACTGTTCCTGATCACTCTATTTTCCTCCAAGGGTTTCCTCCAATTAGGTCTGTCTGCATCATTCTAATTGTTGTTACATCAGTGAGCTCTGTAACCCAAAGGAATTTAAGAGCAAGAGGACAAGACGTTGTTGGCTGCAGCATACAAAAGATGTTAACAAATGTTATAGTGGAGATGTAGACATCCATACCCCAGAATGCCATTGGCCAATCTGTAAACAGATAGGGTGTAGTTTCAAAAAGAAAAAAGGAAGTACCCATATTCAGATTTTGCCAGATGTCAGGGAGACATTTCTTGTCAAAGGAGACCAAATAGCAACCCTCACTGGTAGCCCACAAAGTTTAAGTTTCATACTAGGATCTGAGTCCAAATCCTATGCTGAAACACAAGTGCAATTTAGGAAAGCCAGCTACCTTGTAAGGAATTACCTCCAATTTGAATAAGATTTTAAATTAGAAGCAAATTTTTCCACTGTCCTCCATCAGTCCAAGTGGAAATGAATAGATGTCTTGGCAGTTTCTGAGAGCAATCAGGAGTGCTGGTCAATACAAACCTTTCTTAATAAAACAGTTTCTGATGTTCAAAGCAATAAGACCCACTGTTGAGAATTAAAGGAAAGATTTTTCAAACACATCTAATTGGATTTTAGGAGCAGAAGTCCTACTGAAATAAAATAGGATTTAAGAAATTTAGGGGCATGAATCCCATAGTCTTTCAATGGGAATTGTATTCCTAAAACCCTTAGTGGCAGCCATATTTACTAACACAAGACACTGCTGTATCAATATCTAACTCAATATTTGTGAACGGTTTGTTGGAAGGATCCCTCGGTGAAACTTAAATTTAATACAGAGGAGAGACAGACAGACAGAGACTGGAATTAAGGTGAGATAATTCATGAGGGATTAAATGAAGCACCAATTTCTGTCTGGATTGAGGAGGTGTGACTGCCTTTCTTCTGGGTTCACAATCACTATTTGTATTATGGGATCCTTCACTGCTGCAAGACTTCCAGGTGACAATGCAAGTCTTCCTCACTGTTAAAGATTGCACAATTATCTATGTATCACCTTCAGGTAGCATTACATGCTTTATTTGGGACTAGCACTGAAGACCTACTCAGAAGTTTCAGATAGGGTGGAAGCATTCCGCTCTGCTTAGTAGTCAGGCAAGCCAGCAGGAGTTCTGCATTGGATTCCTGTTTGTTCCTGAATGGAGTGCCTCCACAGATATCAATGGAGCCTGGAATTGCATAAGAGCTCTTTTCTGCTCTATTTCCTAAACTACCGCTCGCCTGATATGTCCTCATGGCAGCTACTTCTGGCAGGGAATGGTCTTACATCTTTACAGTAGAACATGCAGGGACAGACAGAAGAGCACTTTTGGTGCTGAACTTCACTCTAGATTCTTTTTTATTTGCAGTTTGCTGAAGTGCTAGCTAGCCCCAGAATAACCGTATAACAGGATATACAATTTTGTCACGTGGGCAAATAATTGCTCCAAAACTATGATCGCCCACTGTGGTTCACGTTTGTTTAGATAGTTAGGCATATACACAAAAAATGTCGTCTCAATAGCCTCATAAGTAATAGCATACATGAACAGTTGCCAAGAACTTCTCATATACTGGACTTTCCACTGAATTTAGCTATAAGAAAACTGCTGAATTGAAAGCCTCTATGTATGCATGGAACAGCTAAAGCACAAGCAGCAGTGCAAAGTTCCCAGTATTACTCCAGCAACATACCTCAACCTTGTTTGTAAAGTCCCCCAGAACAGAAATGTCATTTTGTATGTCCCTCAAATCTTTGCCTTCCTTGCTGGTAAGCCAGATTGGAACTTTTAAGGGGGGTACACACCTGTCAGATAGGACCTGGACAAAGCAATTTGTTAAGTGACATTATGGACAAAACACTTCTCAAAGTAATACAGCATGCTATCTCACAAATATGGCATTTTGAGACTCAAGAAGTGGGCAAAGCTAGTCTGACAAATTTTGTTTCATTTGGACTTTCAAGTACTTAACCCTATCCTAACAGGACTCTTTCTGTAACCATTACATTTTTGACGGCTGAGCTTTTCATTTTCAAACTTAGGCTTTGGAGGGTTTTTTGTTTTGTTAACATTAATCTTGTTTCTTGGAAATAAAGATTCTACTTATTTAGGACAGAATAACCAATGAGAAAAAATATTTGATCGTAAAATATTCAGTATCAGTCAAATGTTTTCTCCAACAGCCTATATGTTATTTGGTAGAGAAAAAGATTGGGTCCTGTGTTATATTAAGTAACCTGAAGGAGCTGCTGGACTTTTAGGAATACAACAAATATATATCAATTTTGGTCTATCATATCCACTGGCAAAAGCAAATTTAATCAAAAAATTGTATGCAAGGGCCAGAGTTCAATCTAGGTGTATTGCCTAGAGAACACTGAGATTTTCAAACATAATTAAACATATATAATTCTGTAATAAAATATAAGACAGAGAACACAGGATTTCCATAGATTCTGAGGCTAGAAGGCACTACTGTGAACATCTAGCCTGACCTCCTGCATGACACAACCCACAGAACTTCTCGAAAATAATTACTAGCTGGGGTGGAGTATATCTTTAAGAAAAACATTCAATCCTGTTTTTCAAATTATCAGTGAGAATTTCATATTGCTTGGCTTTATATATTTCTCCACAACTATAACATCTGTAAAAGTGATTATGATCTGAAAGCAAAAAAAAATTTTTTCTCAAGTGTATTATTGATGGTGCCCAAGATTTCATCAACAGTACAACTAATGCTTTTAAAATCACTTCGCTAGTCACCGCTGCAACACGCTAGATGGATGACTTCCTACTTTCTCTTTAGCTCACAAATGACAGTACTTGCAGTCTGCAATGTTGTATCTGACAACAATATATTTTACTCCTATACAAAGATGCAAGCCTATTTACCCTCCTTTGTCTTGTCCTATTGTATTGCAATGGAAAACTAATCAGTTCAGAAATTATTCTGTCTGACAAGCTATGAAAAAATAATATTTCAATGCAGAAAACTTCAGGGATTAGAAAACACATTGGTGTATGAGGGAAGATAAATTCACTTTGCCTGTAACTCCAAACATTTTTAATGTGTTATAACTCCCCCACACTGAAGTCATTAAGAAACCCTGATCATTATTTTTACAAACTGCTGCTCTTCCACAAATACTAGTGTCCTTCGCATACCAAACAGGATAATGGTCATTATCACATAATGCATTTCTAATGAACAGAACAAACGCATCACAGCACTCAAGTGGAGCCAAGTGGCTGAGTAAGGAGCTGGACTCGATGTTCCCATAAAGCAGGCGGGGGAGGGGGGGGGGGGAGTTGGACTTTGTGGAGAAAGAGCTGTTGATGGTAACAGAAAACCAGCTGCACCCTGCATGGTACCAATACCAAGGGCACAGAAACTGTAATGATGTCTACAGCAACAGCTCTACTATAAAACCAAGACTGCAGGCACAAAGGAGGACTGCTGCTGAACTGCCAAGGAGAGAGGACGAAGCAAAATTATTTCACCTTTTAAATGACACCTACATGGTTTTGCACTACCTGCTATATTGTGCAACAGTTAAAAGACCCAACCAGAGTGATGATCTATGGCAATTACCTGGTACATCTGTGAAATGAACCCTTTGTTAACATTTATTTGTTAAAGTAATTAAATCAATGACCTCATAAGTAGTGGTATTATCGTACCACCTGGGAGCCCCAGTCATGGAACAGACTCCATTGTGATAAGCACGGTACAAAAACAAAACTCTACAAACACAGAACTAACTTTCATCTGAACATGGCACATGCATTTTACCAGATAATTACTCTGTCTCAAAATGCTGTGGTCCAGATGAACATATTCACATACATGTGAAAGAACTCCTAAAGCCAGTTATGCGTAGTTACAATATGGTTGTGTTGTAATCATTTTAAATATTTTAATTTCTTTTTTCCTGGAGGAGGATGGCAAAATCAAAGCATGAACAAATGGCATTAATTCCAAAGGAAAAATCAGGCAGAATTTTTCAGAACACTAACCAATAAGAGATTCAACAGAGTCCTGTGGCACTTTTAAAGACTAACAGATTTATTTATCGCATGAGCATTCGTGGGAGAAAATCCCACTTCGTCAGATTTTCTCCCACGAAACCTCATGTGATAAATACATCTGTTAGTCTTTAAAAGTGCCACAGGACTCTGTTGTCTTTCTACAATAGACTAACATGGCTAGCCCTTTGGAATTCAATAAGAGATTATTATGAAGCATGGCCCTATGTTTTCTAATGCCACAGCAGGGGGTCTTCCTATGTTATAGCAATATTTCTGTGTTTACAGAAGGGAGGTCAGGAGGCTGAAGAATTGCTACTAGAATCTCCCAGCAATTCAGATAATTTTGTAACTTTCCATTAGCAAAGGGAAAAATAACTAGCAAAAGTAATTTCTCTTTATTAAAAAGCAAGACCCATTCAGATTCAGGGCCCCCTTGCACTAAGGAGTGTACTACTGCAGAGGTAAATACAGTCAATACCCTAAGAGCTTACAATTTAAGGCTCTGACCTTGCAAACACCTATGCATGTGCATAACTTTAAGCATGGCATAGTCTTTAATTTCTATGGGACTACTCATGTTTATGTGCATACATTTCCAGCATCAGGGCATCAGAAGGGAAGCAACTTTATATACCAGTATGGTTGAATATGACTTATGAGGAGAGACTGAAGGGACAGGCTTATTTAGTCTACAGAAGAGAAGACTGAGGGGAGATTTGATAGCAACCTTCAACTACTTGAAAGGGTGCTCCAAAGAGGAGGGAGCTAGGCTGTTCTCAATGGTAACAGAGGACAGAACAAGGAGCAATGGTTTCAAATTACAGCTGGGGAGGTCGAGGTTGGATATTAGGAAAAGCTTTCTCACTAGGAAGGTGGTGAAGCATTGGAATGGGCTATCTAGGGAGGTGGTAGAATCTCCATCTTTGGAGATTTTTAAGGCCCAGTTAAACAGAACCCTGGCTGGGGTGATTTAGTGGGAGTGGTCCTGCTTTTTAGCAGGGGGTTGGACTAGATGACCTCGTGAGGTCCCTTCCATCCCTATTATTCTATGATTCTACAATATGCACACACATATATTGAATATAGGTGTGTACCCTCTTTCTCTCTGTGTATTTTAAAGCTAAAGGTACATAATGCTGCCAATCTCCCAAGCTAGTAGGCTGGCTACAGTAAATAATATCTATGGCCATGTTTTGGCAATAGCTTCCTGTTAGTCTTTGAGTACACTGCAAGTTGTTTAAACCCTGAATTGAATAGTATAGGACATGGCCATGAGAGCCATCTCTTATTCTGTAACCACCGAGATATACCTCATTGTTAAAATACTTCAGAAACACTGGCAGGGCCTTCCCAGGCTGTGTCTATTTTGTCTTCCAACCACACCCTCCTCCCAGAGTTCTTCCCCCTACTCCTATCACAAGTTCAGCTTCACCACTGGTAGCAACAATGGGAAGTCTGGAAAAAATTGTTTAGCACAGACAAACCCACAGCTGACATTTCTAGTCTTTGGAATACATTCTCCTTGGCAGACATGAGACGAGAGTAATGCATTAGAGCTTATTTGCTGGAGTATTGGTAAATTTGAGAAAGAAGGATTTGGTTTCCAATTTTTGTTCTGCTTGCTTTCCTGATAATACACAGTGATTCTTCAATTCTACCAGCTACAAAAGGTTTTATGTAACTTATTGTTTAACTTTGAAAATATGAGCTTGGCTGCCACAGGGATATGTTATATGAATTTGTAAAAATACCCCATAATCCACCAACATCAGTATTAATTAAGTTACCACATTTGTCCTTCTCTTTAAAAATACACTATGATTATGTCACTGCATTCATTTCAGAAATCTTCATTCCACACTGCCCTCTACTGGGAAGTTTGTTAAATTGATTTCCTCCCCCCCCCCATATTACATTCAATACAAAAATATTCTGGAGCACTGAGGAGACCTGATTCCATCATCTTTATATTTATAGCTGGATTATTTTTAAGCATACATACTAGAAATAAACTTTTTTTTTTTTTTTTTTGGTCTTAAACAGTCTTTCAGAGCAATCCATACATGTAGGGAAGCCGGAGAAGTATATTTTTGCCTCAAGACCATTTGCAGCATCAGAAGGTATGTTTAAAGCAAACAGCTATTGTATCAGACAGACATGCAAGCTCCAGAGTTGAATAAGTAATGAGTGAGGGAAACGAGGGCTTTTTTATTGTATGTTGTCTCTCAAAGGTATTAAACTGACCAAATTTCTTCCTCTTTGCTTTTCCTTAGCCAGTGACCTATTTTCATTTTTCTCCTTTGAAAATATATACCTAATCAGGTCTATATCTTCCATAGAGAAACTCTGAAGTACAGTGACTGTCCTTTGACTTTGCCAGTCTAAGGATTTCCTTATCGATTGTGTCACATTTGCAAATAAAAGGGTATTCCCCTACTGATGAGCCAGTACTGCAGATTCATCCGTGGATACAAGAATCAAAAGAAACCAGAAGACCTGTGACACCATAAAGATTAACAAATTTATCTGGGCATACGTTTTTGAGGGCTAGAACTCACTTTGTCAGATGCATGAAGTTGAAACTTTAATTTGTTAGGTATATATACACACATGCAAAGATGGGTGAATCACATTATTATGTGGAGGACCAATGTTAAAGTCAATTCAAACAGTGCAGATGTGGCCATTCACCACAGTTGATGAGAAGGTGTGACTGTTTAAAGAGGGAAAATTACTTTTTATAGTGAGCTAACCACTACCAGTCGATATTGAGATCCTCTGAAGGAATAAAGAGAGTTTTTTCCATCTCAGGTATCACCACCAGCATGGAAGGTTCTGTAGGGCAGACTTAGTTTTTCAGTTTGCACTTGGGCAACCCAACGGACTTCATTCGGTTTGCACAGCTACGACTGTATACAATGGAAGAGAATTCAGCTCTCTCATCCCGGCAAGGCCAAAACAGCTAGAGTGCAACACAAAAACTTTTTTGTCACTTAAGGAAGTAGATAAGACTCTGGATATACACAACAAACCTCTTTAATAAAAGATGTTCAATCGGAGGTTATATTTCATAGGATATCAGCACCTTAAAAAGAAAATGATTAGTCAAAAATATTTAAGGAGGGCAGCAAAGCCAATAAACATTTTAATTAATAACAGATGTGGGAGGTGTACAAAGTCTCTTGCGTTCTTCCGATCAATTTTGTGTCTTCTATTTTTCCTCAGACCCACCTTAAAAGCTTGCCAGACAAGATTTACTCAAGACTTACAAACAAGTTCATGCAAAGAAATTCTGACCTACTTCCTCACCCTTTACACACAGCAATTTCCCTTTTACCATGAAGGGACTTCGGAAAAGCAATAATAAACCATTTTATTCAGATATTAAAAGTGGTGGGCAAACGCCACACACTGCCCCCTCCTCCCAAGAGTATTTCTTTTTTAATTAGCTTCCCTCCCTCCCCACTCCCCATCTAATACATACAGATACAAAGTCTTCCACAACTGAAGCCCAGGACACTCCTAGAATTTACACCAGTTTAAGCCTCTTTATTTGATTAGTATTGTTTGATTGTTAGTAATTAACTGATGAGTGACAATGAAATCTTTGAAAAACAATCAAACTCACTCCATTATGTTCTCTCATCCCTCCGGCAGGGATCAGAGTTTCAGGTGGATTATCCGTCATAGAGCCAAGCAAAGCAGTACTAATGACAGAAGTTTCTCTATTAATTTCTTTCCCCAGGATTCACAGCAGCAACCCCTTTCAATATCAGCAGGCCCTAAGGCAGTGATGGCGAACCTTTTAGAGACCGAGTGCCCAAACTGCAACCCAAAACCCACTTATTTATCGCAAAGTGCCAATACTGAGGTTTTAGTTAGAAAAAACAACTGCCATAGGTTGTTGAACCCTGGGCGTGCGTGCCACCAGAGAGGGCGCCGAGTGCCACCTCTGGCACGCGTGCCATAGGTTCGCCACCACTGCCCTAAGGGATCTGGTAGTTCCCTACACTCTCAATATTAGTATTCACACTGTACAGAGATACATTTTTGCTACAGAACATTAGAGAGGTTGTTGGCTCATTCAGTTTAAGGCCCATATCATGGCATTATAACACAAAAAATGTCACAGAACACAAATTTTACTAAAAAAAAAAAAAAGCCACGTCTTTCATTTATGTAAATCTTCCTCAAGCTCCCTACCATGGGTAGACACACCATTGGGTACAGAGTGGACAGGAACATGGCCTTCAGAAGCCAAAGATATGGTGGTGACACCGCAGCAGACTCTGTCTTTCACCATGAAGATTTTACAATGAGTTTTCCTTGCATTCAGCCCCACATTTCTAACAAGAGATTTTTGCTCTACTTCTTCCACTTGAAAGGGAAAAAGCCTCTGTTGCACATATCCCCTCCATAAGCCCCAAGAGCAACCATTCAACAAGTTCCTACTACGAGTTCAGTGTCAGGATTTTCCTTAAGAGAGCCCCAGACCACCAGCTATATTACTGTTCTAACTAACAAAGAAATACCCTAGATTTTTGAACATATTGGTAAAATCAGACCATAGTGACCACAAGGAAAATGAATTAGCTTTCACAACAACATGTGTACTGTATCTCACAACACTACAGAAGCAACAATAATGTGCGTCACCAGTGTGAATCAGTTGGTTCATCATTATGATCCATCTGTCATCAATAGACTAAGAGGAACCAGTTTATTTACAAGAGTCAGAAAATAAGGACAACAGTTTTCAAGTTCCATCCATTTCTTATAAATTTAACTCCATAAACTTTCTAGTTTTTATTATCTGTCTAATTTTAAGTGACAGATTAAAGTTTATAATATGTCATTTATGAGTTACTAGTTCATGGATAGACTGTATGGCCTAAGAAAGTTTTGTCATCACTAGATTTTATGATTCATATGGCCTCTTTTTTTTTTTTTTTTTTAAACAAAGAACAAAACCAAAAACCCAAAAACAGCCCTGTTACATGGACGATTTTTCCCTCAAGGAATTTACAAATGATCGATCTAAAATCTGGATCTCTGCCTGTTTTTGAAAATGATTTTTTAAATTCTTTGAATGAAATTGTTTCTCTTCTAGCAGCATCAGAAAAGAAAACTAGTATTTTCTGTTGACAGTGACTTGCAATTTTTCAAAAATATTTAACTACTTAAGTTCTATGTGCTGAATTCCTCAAATAGGACAAAAGGAGTCTGTGTCATCACGACGATGATAAAGAATAAAAATAGTGGAAAGAGATCATAAAGAGCAGAAGACAATAGTGGTTAAGAATAGTAACTGGATTAGAACTGGAAAAGTCCAAGGGAATATCAACTATTCAGAAGATTAATTAGCTAAATGATTACTATTATCACTGATTCTGACTCCCAATATTTTTAAAATATAGAAGATAGTCATTAAATCAAACACTATAAACACTATTTATATGCAGGGTAGGAGTGACTCTGTGGCCAACACATTGCTATTTTCAATTCACTGAAGCCTGTAGTCTCTAATTAATTATTATGGGTGGGACTGGTAGGGTTTCCTAATACTAAGGTTACCCAACTCATCCCACTAAAAGCTTGTTTTTAAAACTTTGCCAAAATTTAACCATTTGGGCTCATTTTCTGTGCCTGCCACATGTCTTATGCTGAATTGCTTGGGAAAATTTCAGTCAAAATGGTTCAGCCGTTTCCAGGGCCAGATTAATCATCCCTGGGGCCCCAGGTTCCACTCCCCCCCCCCCAATGGCTCCCACCACCTGGGGCCCCACTGCAGGGACAAACCTGGCCCTCCCAGCATGGCATTTGAGCAGGCTATCACTAGAGGAGGGACCATGGGGTCAGAGGATACTCCTGCGCTGGCCCCACTCTGGCCAGTCTGGGGGGGCAAGGTTTGCTGACACATGGCCACCAATGCAGCCCCCTAGGGCCACGGGCCCTGGAAGGCTGTGCTGGAGTGGAGGCTGCACACCAGCTGGCCCCACCCCTCAGGTGAAGCAAACAGGTACTGGCCCGCCCCACCCCCGGGGGCAGACCAGCCGGCCCAAGGGCATGGCGGGAGCACAGCCTCTTGCTCCAGCCCTCCCTGCCAGCACCAGCAGGGCAGGAGCACTCAGTACTCTCCCAAGCCCTGCCACCACTGAGCAGGCTGGAGGGAGGGGGATTATCACAGGGGTTTTAGGGTCTGGAGACCAGGTCCCCCCTTTCAGCTGGGGCCCAGGGCCTCAGCCCATGTGATAATCTGGCCCTGCGCATTTCAGAGAAGGAAGCTGGGGGATGAAGAGGAGAGTGTTCTTCTATGCTTTGGAGAAGGAACTTGAAATTTGCAAGTGTGGCCTTTCTGACAGGGATAGGCTTTTTTTAAAACCATCCTCATGAAGGACTATCCATATATGGGTTTTTTTGGTTTTCTTAAAGTTGGAGTTTCCACATGCTCATGAGAAACCTACTAGACTCTATGCAGACAGTCCACAGTGAGCACACTTCACTCTTGGGATGAACAGGGTACCAACTCTGGTCACTTAAACTGAGAGTGTGGGAATCTGTCTTCCCAGTACTCTCAATGATCTTTCCTGCTCCTGACTGGAATGCAGAAGGGACAAGAAAGAGCTGGACTACGGGGTGGAGAATGGAACAATGAAAGTTGGTGGGCAGAAAAGACTGGAACTAGTTGGGCAAGGAGACTGAGCCAGGGAATGAAACATAGGTGGGGAAAAGACTGAGAACACATCGATCCACCCAGGGAAAGGGAGACAGATAAAAAACCTGGGGAGTGGAGACTAGGACTAGCTAGGTAAAGAGAATGGGAGCTGGAGTGGGAAAGAGACAGGACTGGGACAATAACACGCTGGTGAGGATAGTGCAGAAGGGGTCAAGTTTGAAGGACTGGAAGGAGAGTCTTTGCCAATTAGAGCATACTCCCCATCAGAGTATGGAGTGGAACCCAAGCATCCCAAGTCTCACCATTATCCTGCAATCAGCAAATAACTGCTCACTGGCAGTGTTCCAGCCCCTTCAAGTGTTGGTCCACAAACAGTCTGACAACCTACTACTACTAACTCAAGTAGAAGAGGTCTGTTTGATTGGTCTCAGGTTTCCAACTCTGCTGATGACCTATGTGGGTGTCAATATAGTACCACATGATAGCATTTGTTTTTTAATGTGCCTAGAAAGAAAGAAAGAAAGAAAGAAAGAAAGAAAGAAAGAAAGAAAGAAAGAAA
>ML685895.1:1672532-1736895 GCA_007922175.1 Pelusios castaneus
AAAGAAAGAAAGAAAGAAAGAAAGAAAGAAAGAAAGAAAGAAAGAAACTCCACGTGACCGAGGAAGTTGCACACAAAACTATGTTAAAAGCAATTAAGATTGCAAAGTCAAGCACCCCAAAGTTAACTTTAATTCTGGTAGTTCCTTCCTGTGCAACCTCAGTTCAGTCACCTTCTGAATATGCATTATGATAGTGTCTTTTACCACTTGATTACATGTAATTTTTTCCACAAATACCCTGCCTCATTCCATGTACCAAAAGACGCTGCTCACTAAATAAGCAGCTATTATATATTTCAGTTTATCTTCATGGTTCAGTGGGTGGCCCTCTCCTTATTTATTGCACTCCACCCAAATTCCACCCTGAAGACAACTATTAATTTCCTTGCAGACTCTTCTAGAGTGCACATCACTGTAGCATCTGAGTGCTTCACAAACATTAATTTACCTTCACAAAGCTGCTATGAGATGAAGGTTATTATTATCATCTCTGTTTTACAGATGGGAATTGAGACAGAGTCCAACAACAAAGTATTTACTAATTGTGTGCCCAACTTGAGACATCTAGTATCTGATTTTTTAAGAGTACTTAGCACTATATGTTATATATATTTAGTGTACAAAGCACAGCTTCCATTGACTTCTACTGCAGCTCTGAGTGCTCAAGACTTCTGCAAGTCAGACCGGAAAAGTTTGGCTTACATGACATGTACAGAATCATATAAGAATTCTGTGGCAGAGGCTAGGATAGAATCCAGTTCTCCAATTTGCTTCTTTTAGCTCTGAAGCTCTCTCTTCTCTTCCTGCAGTCCCCTGCCTCATGTACTAAATGCCTGCCAACTTCCACAGCACATGAGCCAGAGGTCCTATGAACAACAGTTTCCTTCATTACACACCCCTGATTCACCCCCAAAGCTGGTCCAAACTTTGTGCTGAATGAGGCAGAATCCCATGGAAAAAAAATAGTATGCAATCATGCAATTAAAATCTGTACTATAATGCTTATGCACAGAAGAGCCGAATTAATATTACACAAGCAGTATTCTGGCAATTCCTAACTTTTGAGCCCTTGACTTTGCAACTTTAATAATGGTCTTTTAACATAGATTTATTTGGTTTTTTTAAAAAAATAAATATCACAATTTGGCTTAACCAAAAAGGCAGAACATTCACTATGATTAACCGGTGGCCAGGTCTACATTGGCTATGGAAATCAGCGGCAGTTGAGGAGAGATGCGCAAGCCATGTAAAATAACTTGCATATCTCCTCATTTGACTTCCTAATGCCTACTTACCAGGGTGGCTCCACTGTGCTGAGTCAAAGGGAAATGCTCTCCCTTCAACTCAGTGCTACTCTTCTTGAGGGGATGCACTTACAGTATCGACTTCCGGATCAATTGAGCAAGTCTTCACTGACCACTCAATAGATTGGAACAATCGAACTGACAGCAGCGAATTTGCTGCCATCAATATAGCCAAAGTGTGCAACTTACCTCAGCTCCACCCATCCATTTTGGCTCATCAGGAAATTCGGCACATAAAACATCTTTTGACTGGTCAGTCCCAAGGATGTGGTAAAACAGCTTCTGATTCAGATTAGTGGAAGTCTCAGTGCCTGGTATAATTCAGAAAGGGATTATTTCATTTTCAAAGACAATTTATTAACACTATACATTTTTTGCAAGCTGAACACATGCTTGTTGTGAAAGGAGTTAGTCAAGGATTGCAACAGTAATGACTTTGAATCAACAGCCATTCTTATTTTTACTACATAAGTAACAAGGGAGAGTATTTGGGGGAGAAGCACCTGTGATAAATATTACTAATTTGAGGATACTTCATTCTTGCTCTACTGCCTGGAAACCATCAGCAACTGCAAACATTATTCAAAGACTCCAAAATATCTAAGTAGGTTTTCGGCACCATGTAACATGAGATGCCATTTGTAAGTCATCCCATTCAATAACTATATGGTGACTGAGTAAGATGACATTGGTGTAGAAAGTGGGTTTAGTTAATGGGAATTTATATTATTAGATTTATATAGCTTGTTGGTATAGGCCTAAGCCTGAACCAGTTTTCAAAGGCCTTAGCATAAGAGCTCACATGAACCTATGCCAAGAACTCAGACATCACCTAACGAGCACCTGCAGCCCTAACGAGCACCTGCAGCCTCGAATACCCAACAAGGTTGCAATGACCTCTCGGAATAGAACTCCCTGATCGCTCCCTGACAGCCAGCTCCCTGATAGCTCCCTGAGAGCTAACTCCCTAATAGCTCCTTGATAGCAATGTTGCCAAGATGAAGAAGCGTATGGGAACCGATGGCAAAGACATGGGAACCTCTGTAAAAACAGGAGGGGCACAGGGGGCTAAAGCTATATAAATATCAGCTCTGGGGACACTGAGGCAGACAGGGTTGGACAGATTCAAGACGCCCCGTGGCTTTGGCTACGATAGCAAGTGGGGTCTGTCTAGAGAAGCCAGAGAAAGGTCAGGTCCTGGTCTTAAAGGTGACTGGACTGGCACGTAGGCCCGAGCTCATCAGAGAAAGGTCAGCACCTGATCCCCGAAGGTGGCGAAACTGACACGTCGGTAAAGCGTTCGGTGAGTATTAAGAAACCATAACAGGCCTCGGTGAACATTGGTTTAAAGTAGCTACAAGTATATGATATATAAGTAACTTGATATAGTAACAGAAGTTTTAGCACCCCAAGTCCTGGTGTTAGGGCTAAAGTAGTTTACCACCCTCACCCCCGAGAGTATGGGGAGGTAGGTATAAGGTTAGGGTACAAGTAGTTTAGCACCCCAGCCTGGGAGTTCAGGTAGGTTAGACTGCAATCCCCTTTAAAGGTAGGGGCAATAGCAGTGTAATAAGAGTAGCTTTAGCAATTAAACCTTCAATGCGCATTTACTTTTGTCTTTAAGACCTGCTGCAACATAACAACAGAATAGGATAACAGTAAAGCAGTGAATCCTACGAGTATATAACAGTCAAAAAGTGGTTACTGAATATTTCTTTAGAAAGTACTTAAGCCTCATTGTAATTATAATGATCAACAATAAAAATCTTCTACTTATAACTCTCCTGATTCCTTTAATACTTCCCCTGTTACTGTTACTGTTAACTTTTCTTACCCTCTTAGTATTTAACCTATGGGAACAGTATTCAATCCCTCTGATGTTCGTCTGGGTTATCGGCTGGATCGGTTCAACCCTTTATTTTCTGACCCCCCTGACCACTAATGTATGTGTCAGTGCCTCCTCCCTTCCGTCAGATCAAGGCCGGGCTATTATCCCGGTGGGCAAAGAACCCTTCGTCTGCTCGCACCCCTCGATGAATAACACCCCGAGGGTGGACGTTAAACAGTGCAGAGCTTTGGAATTGGTATCACACGGATATTATCAGGTAGTGTTCATAAAACACTTCCTGAAAATCAAGAAGTGATATTTTAAGTCTTTGCATGAAGTGCTAGATGAAGTTTGTCATAGGAAAACAAGATTCCATGCCATCAAATTTTGTTTAATCAAATCAGGTAAAAAAGAACTTTGGCTCAATAATTTTTCTGTATGTAACATTTAGGTTGTATTTCCTGACTTTTGCTCATTAAATTTTTGTTTTAAACGTTCATGAGCGACAGACAGATGTAGTTTAGTCAGTAGTTCAATCCTTACCAAAGACTTGTAGGTTACTCACAGTGCAGACACTACGGGACTGTTACGTCATTTTTTAACTTCTGAACTAGGGGCATGAATGTGCAAGAGGACAAGGCAAGGTACCAAGTTTGGATGTTTCACTAAATTATAACTCCACAGCAACTGAATGTGTAAAAATAAAAGAAAGACTTGCTTCTAGTATGTCTAACAAAAAATCCTTGTACAAGATCTTCAAAAAATTCACTGTGAAAAGAGAGATGAATTATTTAGAAGAAAGAGAGAGAGGGGAAAAAATATTTATAAAGGGGAATAAGGTGTTATGGAAATCGGCCCTGATCCTTCAAAGACTTACACACCCTTAACTCCATACACCACTATGATCAGGGGATGCAGATGTACATGTACAGGTCTACATTGATGGCAACACCGCTGACAGTGTAGACTCGATTGTGTAAATTCAATTGAGCATCAGCAAAGACTAGCCAATGAAACCTGGAAGTAATTGGAGGTTGATTTATTAAGACCTACTCAGTAAGAAGAGTAGTGCTGAGTCGAAGAGTGCTGTCGACCCAGGGCAGTGGGAACACCACAGTAAGTAGGTGTTAGGAAGTTGAAAAGAGGTACACAAATTACTATATTTAGCTTGCGTATCTCCCTTCAACTGCCTCCAAAATCCGCAGCCAGTGTAGACTTGGCCTAAGTCTTTGCAGGACTGGAGAGCACTGTGTACTGTACCTGTGGAATTAGCCATCTCAGAGGAGAGTGGTAGTATCAAGAGATGAATCAATAGTCTACAAATTTCTCAACTGCCCAAGGAAATTACTTGAAGCAACTTGTCGTGGAAGGAATTAAACAGCACTTGAGGAGAACAATTTACTAGTCACTATTACACCCATCTGTTGTAAAAAGGGGTTACTTTTCTCCACTGATGCAAGTCATACTTACCATCACTTTTCCCATCTTGTTTTGGATAGCAGTTGTAGAATATGCCTAACCCATCATGGGTCCAAGCCATGCAACTGAATTTAACCCTTTCCAGCACATCTGGAAGCTCTTCAGGACCATCCACTTTCATAAACTTGATAGTTACCCAGTCTGAACCACTGGAGCTCAGACCGTAAGCAAAGTATTCACCATCTTCACTGAACGCATAACCTACAGATAAAGCCAAACAAATACATGACTCACTCTTTCTATCTGACTGAAAAACTTTCTGCAATGTCACACTAACTAAATCTGAACCTTGGGAAAAACTGAAATACAGGCAATAAAGAACTGTACACCCTAACAGGGATATTTTTCCAGTACATTTTAGATTGCTAGTTTATTTTGACTTATTGGGGGGGGGAGGGGGAGGAGGGGAGTTAAATTCTGGAGCATGTTACCAGTTTAAAATTGAAAATAAACTTTCGCTTTCAAAAAACCATTTAGAGCACACAAAATGCTACTGAAGTTTTTTGTGGCTCCCTCTGCCAGCAACTAGTAATTAACACATTGGCAGCATCAGTGATCTTTTATTGCTGGCTATCTCTCAACTCCTGCACATTTAGGTTGAACGTGTCCTACCATCTTTCAAGATGAACTGGTGATGCAAGGTTATTTATGCACATATGTAGTAACTTGAAGTAGTGCTGTTTAGTGGTTATACCAACAGACAGCAGAGAACTCAATTTTACTCCCTGAGCAGCCTCTGATGCAACAATTTAGTGTTTCCATCACCTCTAACACATTGTTTGGAGTAAACCACAACACCTGAAGTCAGGAGGCATTGCATTTTACTGGTAGGCTCTGCAGTTTTAAAGTTGCTCCATCCTACAAACCTGTGTGTAATTAAATTGGGAAGGAGCAAATTAAAAACCATACAACTTAAAACTCTTTTAGCAAATGGAGCTTTCAAAATTCCCATTATCTGACCCTATAATAAATCTACTGTTGGGCAGACACCTGGCAGGGATGGTCTAGATAATGCTTGAGCCTAACTTTGGCCTAGAAAACTTATTGAGGTTCCTTCCAATCCTACTCTATGATTTGATATTTGAGTCCCTATACAGAGCTCTATGCAGCTCATTGCTTTCGCCAACAGAACTTGTTCCACTAAAATATATTACCTCATCCAGAATATGCAAGTATTAGTTAATGATCAGAAAATGCCAACATAATTAGCAAGATCACCTGCTTACCGCCAGAATATTTCATCAGTACTGGCTGACAATTCATTTTAGGGATATGAAAGAATCTTTAGTACAAATCAACTGCTTCCAAACACATAGTATTCATAGCACTCTTCTGGAGTCCCTGTGGATTCCAGAAGTTCACAGGTCACTGATTATGAAGAGCTTAGCTTAGCATACCATTCCTTTTACAGGAAGAAAGACAGGTATGTAATAATGCTGAGGACAGCCTACTAAGTATCAGAACTACGAGTTAAGAGTCTAGTCTTTTCCTCAATTGTCTGTGCATGTTGTGGGGGAGGAGGGCAGACTTTTAATTAATAAATATGGTTACTCCAATGTGGTTTTCCCTAGGAAAGGAGGTTAAAGGGGTACAGGTGTGCTGAGATAAAGGACAAACTTCCTCATGGAAATAGATTGTCATTCCACTGTGTTTCATTTCAAGTTAGACTCTGCAAAGCAACAGAGAACTATATTGGAAAAATTCTTCACCACCAAATGGATGGATCATAGGACCTAAGAGAATTAGTTGGAAAAAACCTGAGATTTATGTAATTCTATCTGAATCATGTGAGGAAAACAAGATTCTGGAACATGTTTCAGGAGGGCCTTAGATTGATACTGGCCCAGGTACTGAGGGCCAAATTATCCTTGTTATAAACAAGCTCAACTATACTAAAGAGAATGGATTACACCAGAGCTGAATTTGGCCTGATGTAACCACTAACAACCTAATTACAAGTTAAATTAAGCTTTTTATTTTTAAGTCTCCCCCTATTCCTGGGTGCATGCAACCCCCTCTACCTACCTTTCTAGGTCACAAGGCCTTGCCTCAATAGGAAAAAAAGGTGTTAAATCTCTTGAGGCAAAAATGTAAGAGTTGCCTTGCTGAATCAGACGACGGTCCACATTACCCAGTTTCCTGTCTCTGACAGTGGCCCATGCTAGAGCTTCAGGGGAAGCCTGCAGAATAGGGCAATCTGGAATGACCCATCCATCTTCCACTCCCTGCTAGTCAGTGGTTTAGATTGTCCAAGCATGGAGTACATTCACCACATTGGCCAGCAGTAATCGATGAATCGATCCTCCATGAACATATCCTGTTCTTTTATTTGAAACCAATTATACTTTTGGCCAATCACAACAGGCCATGGTAATGAGTTGCACAAGTTAGTTGTGCACAGTGTAAAAGAAGTACTTTCTCTTGTTTGTATTAAACCTATTGGCTGTTAAATTCATCAGGTAACTCTTGGGTTTTTTTTGTGAAAGGGTAAATAAACAGGGTGAAGTGTTATTTACTTTTTCCATATGACTCACGATTTTTATAGTCCTCGATCATATGCCTCCCTTTAGTCATCTCTTTTTTTAAGTTGAACAGGCCTAATCTTTTTAGTCTCTACTAAACTTAAGATACTGTCACATCTACTGCTTCCCCCTTATCCACAAAGCTTGTTACCCTGTCAAAGATATTAGGTTGTAAACTTATTGACTCCCTCAAAAGAATTATAATGGATCAGTGAGGTTACTTCCTTTTACCAAAGCAATACTGACTCCAGAAAAAAAAAAAAAATCATGTTCATCTATGTGTCTCATAATTCTGATCTTTACTATATACCTGCTGAGAGAAAGAGGAAAGATTACCAAAGATTATTAGCAAGTAACATTAGATATTATTTCCCTTTACATATAAGAAGCTAATAATCATTAGGAAAAAATTTAAGCAACGAGAACTCCTCACATTCACACCTTTTTATCTTCTTTGCTTTTACTTTGAGTGGACAAAACGTCTCTCAGATACCATAGCTGTCCCCACAAAAAGTACTATGAACATTATGTTTTGACGTAAACGAACAAAACAAAATCTATAACTTCTATAATTTTGTAGCCTCAAAATAGTCCCAAATCACTGTTTTGTTTAAAACAAAAACAAACAAACAAACCCACCAGCTCCGCTCACCTCGTAAAGCCACAGTGCCATCATCAGAAAGCTTATTTGGATCAAGAAATATTTTGGCATCAGCATCCAAGGATTCTTGTACATATAATACTCGTTGATTCTGCAGTCCAGCATTATAGAAGTAAAAATACCTAAAAATACATAAATTTAGTGAATAAAAAGGTATTTGATTTTTAGTTTCCAGATCAGCTTTTTAAAAAAAGGGAGGGGGGGGAAGAGTAAGAGTGGAATATGAGAAATTGGTAAGAAGCCATTAGAGACAAGCGCTCAAATATAGTGCAAAAGCAAGCTACACAATAGTGACATCTTTACAAAACAGTATCCAAAGTCCTCGGGAATAAAGGTCTGTGAATTTAATCTAAGCCACCTTCTACAAAAAACTGTATATGACAGAGGATGAAGTGATTTCCACAGTACATGACACTGAGCAATTTAACAGTCTTGACATCTTAGAAATTCAGGGAAGCTTTACAAGATTGTTTACCTTACAAAGTAGTATTGAGAGTGCAAAGACTAAGTCAAAGTTCTTAAAATAATAGTTCATAGTTTTCATTCTCTAAATTTTTTCCTTCATGTATGCTTCCTGGAGCATATTACTCCTTTATGTTTCCTTCCATCCTGAGAACTGTATAAGTAGCAGCTGACAAGTACATTTTACATGACAGAAACTGCATTTGAAACTATTTCCTTGCACTTCCTTGATAAGGTCCAGTACAGCAGTAAGAGTCATGAGAGATCTGTATGAACCAAGAGTTTCAAAATTATATTATACTAGTAGCGCTGACCACCTTAGGTTTGGGTATTAGAAGTGTTTGCATAGAAATTAATAAATTCAGTCAAATAATTGATCTTATCTTCATAAATTAGTGATGATGGAATCTCATGTACAATTCAGCAAACACTTTAAATGTGAGGTCAGACCAGCACAAGAAGGTTGTATGCGAGTCAGAAGATAGTCCTTGACCGCTGCAGGCTTTTGTATCCTTGCTTTATTCAGTTCACATTTGTGACAGAAGGTGTTAATGTGCCTTGATTCAAAGCAATTAACTGTGACATAACAAATCTTCCACCACCTTGCTTTGTCATGAGATGTTGCTTCCCAGTTGCCAACCTGCTACACTGAAGTCAAATGTGAAAGCTTGTCTTTATACCCCTGTATTGCCACCATGAGAACAAGTGCCTTGCTTCAGGTGATCACACAATTATCACCTTGGACATTCTCAAGTCAGCCATACAAACAACATCGCCAACTCAATGCAGTTGAGCTTTCACGAGCATACTTTGAATGCCAGACAATCCATAACTATGAAGGATTTTGATACTGGGAACCTTGTCCCACCATTTGACCCTGTAAATTGACTGAAGACAACACATAAGAAACTGAGCGAGTTTCCTAATGTGGTGGTGATGTGTTGTCCATGTCTCACAGTCATATAAAGGCATTGTAAGCAAGATTGCCCAATAAACAGCTTAATGCATTGCCCAGTAGACAGTTTAGTGCTTATTTTGATGCCCTGATCATTCCATAGGCAGTGGGACGGCATTCCAAATGTAGAGATGGCCTTGGCAAGGCAATGGGCAATCTCATTGTCAACTGTGGCAACACACTCCTAGGCACCAGAACTTCTCCAAGGACTTCAGAGGCGTATTGTTGATCTTAATAATTGGTTAGACATGAGCATCCCACAGCACAGGTTGGTACAGTGTTTCAGTTTTCTTTAGGCTGATTGTGAAACCAATCCAAACCAAATTAATAAAGATCTAGCTAAACTACCAAAATGCATTTGTTTTGTTGTATAGAATTACGCAGTTTATTACTAACTTGTGAAACTGAGGTCAAGTCAAATTTATAACTTCACCAGAAGGCAAGCAGAAGTGTCTCCACTGATTTCTGGTACAAACTTGAACTTCCACAAGTCAGTGAATTCAAGTCCAATATGCTTTCAGAATCCAACTGTTATATATTATTCAACTACCGTATTAATCCAGGGCTCGACAAAACTTGGGGTCCAGGTGGCCATGGCAACTGGGGTTTATGGACTTGCTCCTACCTCTGCTATGGAAAAGCAGCAGAAGAGCACCCGCTGATGACCAAAAATAAAACTACTGGCACCTAGCAGGGAGTCAATTTTGTTAAACCCTGTCTTAATCTGAGAGCAGTGATGAAACTAAAACCCAGAGATTGGAATCTACTTTGACAATGGACTGGTAAATATCCTCAACTAACAGAACTGACTGTTGCACAAGCCTGTAAACAGTGTTGTTATAGCTGTGTTCGTCTCAGGATACAAGAGGCAAGTAGATGAGATAATATCTTTTACTGGCCCAACATCTGTTGGTGAGAGAGACAAGCTTTCAAGTTACCATAGGGCACTTCTTCGGGATCTGTGTAAGCTCAATTGGTCATCTCTCCCACCAACAGAAACTGTTTCAATAGAAGATATTGCATCACCCACCTTGTTGCACAATATGAATTTTAGATTATAAAAGTTGAAAAGGTATTTTTAAAAGTAAATCATTCATATATGTGTGTGTGTGTGTGTGTGTGTGTGTGTGTGTTTCCATTTGATTGCATTTTTTAGTTAATTTCACTTCTTTGTTGCCAAGTATTTCCACTTCCTAGTTTACTGAACTAGCATGACTGGACCACTATTTCCTGGAGCACTTTTTGCACTTCCTCAGCTTTTTTTAAAGTGTTTGTAAGAGCTGCTGTTTCAAAGATGCCCAGTTGCAGCTACTATTTCTTATCCTATAATTGAAGTAATCCAATTTAGGAAATTCTAAAATTCTAAAAATTATAATCATATGAGGTTTATAGGCCTTATTTCCGCTACGTAAGATATAAGTGTGGGGGTGGGGGGGGCAATGGTGTAATTTCTAGATCAGGACAAAGAAGATTAGAAGAGATAGAGCAATAACAATTTTCTGAACTTCAGCATCATATGAGAGACTATCATTATTAATGGACAGTGAATACATATTTCAGATACGGATAGCCATAGGAACAGCTAAAGCTCTTCTCCCTGGCTTTATAGCAAAACTGCCTTCTGAATAACCCTCCTTTCCAAGCCATGTGCAGGAGTGCCTATGCACCCTCCTTTCCAAGCCTTGTGCCTATGACTGATTGTGGGAAAGCATGCAGCATCAAAACTTATCAGTTGACTGAAAGGAAAGCGAACTTCAAGATAGAAATGTTTCTTTATTCTTTTTACAATTAATAAAGATTGTCTGTTTGTCCTATGAACATTACAAACATGGCTATTAGGTCCTCCCTTTGCTCTTTTTGCTGAAGAACTGCTGCATGTTTCTGGAAGTGATGTCACATGAAGATGCAATCCTAGCTGCAGCTCCATCTCTGCAACTGAGGAAAGCACAAAAATCAGCACCCTACTTTCTACCCTCACCACGTTAAAAGGAACAAAAGCTGCAATTTAAACTGGCATATTGTCAGAAACCAGAATTTTTAAGTGAGCCCTCCCTTGTGTTCTGATTTTTTTTTTTTTTTTTTTAATTCCTTGTTAAAAATTATGACTTTCTGCTCCTTTACTGATGTTGACGGGGCTTTCTGAGCAAGAGAAAATCCAGAGAAAGAGAATGAAAATGATTATGCAAAGTCCTGTCAACTGCTCAGAGTAAACCAACCAACAGCAAAGTTTCCACCTGCCCCCTGACTTTTCAGTTTTAGTAATCTTATTTATTACTTATAACTATAATAGATGCACAATATTCAGACAAACATATGATTTTTCAAGTTGGATGTCCATTTAAATAAAATGATCATGTCAAGGCCTTGGAAAAGCTCCTGCGAGAGTTTTATCCTTGAATGGCCCTTATTTCTCAAGGTCCTGAAACCCAGTAGGGGAAAGTGTTCTATCTATGATCACAAAACCGGTCACCAGGAAAAATGAGAATAGAATTCCTCTCTCTAGGACTAGTCTCTTATCCACTAGACTACACAGCCATATGTTAACAATGGTATGGATGAACATTCTTCCCATTTGATAATCTGTAAATTGAATTGAACAGATCAAGTAAATAGTTATTCTGAATTCCAAGGGCTTAGAATACAGCTTTATGAACTAAAAAGCACCCAAAAGGATTCTTTACGTACCTTTTTCCTTTCTTGAAGTGGCAACTGTACTTGGGATAGTCATAGAGCTCAGTCATTCGTTCTTTGAATAACCCTCTCACAGGACACTGCTCAAGAAAGGGCACCGTCAGCTTATTCTGGGCCTCCACAAAAGCCTGAAGATAAAAAGTAATGCCATATTAAGTTAAACATACCTATGCTTCCTACAAGAAACATTGTCTTCTGACACAAGTAGCATAGAACGTATTGTTTAGTGTATGTGACGTATAGTCACCCACGAAGAGTCTCTAAACCTCCTTCCATAATATCATGAAAAAGTGACAGAAAAAGTATTTAAGATAAAATAGTAGATCTGAATCTTGACTCTCAGATAACCTGCACACTTCTGTAATTAAAACAACAGCCACCAAAACCTAGATGTCCCCCTTTCTCCAAAGACAAGCATTTGTATATACAGCTGCAGTATAATGCATCTCCAGTACTGTACAACTACCAAAACTGGAAAATTCATAAGGAAAAATAAAGAACATTCACACCAATAAGGTTAGCATTTATGGTAGTGTATGGTTGGCAAACATGCATAATACCTAGAGCTATGTAAATCCATCAGATCTCTCAAGCTATATAGAACTGGTCTGGGGCAGTTTACCAACAGAAGTCCAGGGTACAACAGGAATTGGTTTTGTCAGTTTAGTAAACAGCACTTCTTCCTTCTTAGAAGGCGCTGAATCAAATTCTCAAGGCAGCAGGTGAGATTCACTTAGGTGGAAAGGACATGAATTTTGCATAATGGTATGTTCTGAGCAGGGTCTCTGTTCTTGAAAGAGACGTATGGTCAAGACCCTGACCCTGTGGTGATTCAAATTTCAATGCCATAAAATGGAAATGACTCAGCTCAAGACCGAATTCCAACTCGATTATCTTCTGCCTAAACAAGTTCCTTCTGCAATTCCAATTAGAAATGATATTCTTCTATTTCATGTCCTAAAATTGTCACATAGGCAATCTGGGAATTGTTAAGAAGATGCTGTATTTTATCCCAGAGTTGAGTTCTTTTCAACAGCGGATGAAATCACCATTGACAACATAACATAGTCAAGTGCTTCACAATTTTTCTGAAAGCAAGGTGCTATATAAACACAACAGAACCCAACGGTCCACTGCTTTGCACCTTGTGTTCTCATTTACCTCTTGTGCAATGGAACTAGAAAGCACTATTCTAATCTGATACACGTGTGCAAGGTGCCCTGAAGTGCTAAATAACTACCAAAAGCCCATGATCTGCTAACACAGGCACTGACCAAATCTAGCTAAGAGTATTAATTTAGGAACTATATATGCCCAACAAAAAAATTAATTCAGGGAAAACAAATTGATTATTTCAATTACCCCATACATGAGAATATTAGATAGCAACACATGGGCTTCACATTTAACTAACAATTGCAAAACACTAACATTCTCACATGCAAGAGACAATATAAATTATAAATAGCCACACTTATTCCATTCGTTATTCCAAATTATAATGGTATATCAGACACAGGGTAAGCATTTTAGGACCCTTTCTTGTGTTCTATAGGGCTTGTTGGATACAGTAATACTTATATATTACCTGTTCTACTCACTGTGGAAGTGTCAGATTAGACCAATTTTACCATTATGGGATACTTAACTATATTTCCCCCTACAGACACTCAATTGCAAGGTATATTGCAAAGGTTACAAAAGTATTCATAAATGGGATATCATCATTAAGTCTAAAGAACAAATTAGAATCAATGGTTTCCTAAACAGTTTTATTCAAAAGAATGCACCCAGGATCAAAAACCATAAAATTTGCCAACAGAAACAGTCACACTAAACAAACACATGCAACTGAAAGGCACAAAACAAAATGCTTGCCTTTTTTCCAACCCATTCAGGATACATAAAAAACCAGCAAAATTATTCTCTATACCTTCCCTCTTTTCATGAGCCTACAAAGAAGGATCCTGTATTTTTTGTTGAAATTCACAATTAACAAATGTCAGGTCATCAGATTTGGAGAAATACAGAACTCAGTAACAGTACAGAAGGAGAGAATAAAAAGGTTAAAGCAGAGACGTGTTTATAGTTTCATACAAATAACCTCACTTTTTTTTTAAGTTAGTGCTTGAGGGGGGAAAAAAAGCCAATTTCTTATGAAGCTGTCATGATAGAGTGCACCACTCTAGTCAAGCTAAAAACCCCGAATAAAAATGAAATGACAAAGCCATTTTAAATTATTGATTTGTATGGTAGCAGGACTCAAAGTGAAGCTTCACAGTTAGCCAGTGAGAAGAAAATGGGAAACAGTCATGCTTAAAGGCTATAGCAAGTGCATTTATAATAGCAGGCTTCATTCCCTGCTGATCACAACCTAAGATTGCTGGTTTAATACTAAATTGGCCTGAATTTTTTCTTTCAGAAGTATAGTCTGAATAGATCATGGAAACAGTATTCCATTTTGCCATCCCTCTCCCCCTACCCCCCCCCCCCATTAGCTAGAACATGAAGTCAAACTATCATTGTAGTTTAGAAATATCCAGCCCTGCCTCTGATTTCTGATTAAGAGGTGTCTCTATGCTTATGAGGGAAAAGGTTAGAGCACAGTTTCTCAGGTCTGGAACTCTAGATAGAGACCTGTGCTAACAGATACCAGTCCAGTACTGAGGTCTTATAAATAATAATGTATTACCCTATCATGTATGTCCTACATATGCATACAAAAATGGAAGGTGTGGTTAAATACATATCACACAGTCTTCTAATACACTAGATTGTCTTTTGACATAGAAAAAGACACTACATAGAAAGTTCTTATAGTTATCTTGTTCACCAATCCAGTAAGGGAACATGTAGAATACATTAGAAAACAATCAACAAGTATCTTGCAGCTTTAGAAACAATAGAACTCATTCTGCTGACTTCTGCTGGCCTTTTTGCTGCTCACCACAGCGCCTATCAAAAAGAGATAAGGATCAAACAAATAAGGAAAAGTTATGTCCCTCCCTACTTGTGCTTGACACCTCACTTCTGCAGAGGTGATCTGTTCACTAAAAAATAAGTTAGAGGACTAGGGCAAGTTATTAAAAATAAATCAGCAACGAAATGCAAGCCACCCCTACAGAAGCTCCAATTTCAAGGAAAGTAAAGAGGCAAAAAGAATATAGCAAAGGAAAGCTATTCTGTGTTTGCTGCGTTAAAAAATAGTTACTCAGAGAAAAAATGGGGAAGAGCCATATGACACGGGATGCTCCTTCAAAGCAAAACACAAGACAAAAATGGGATCTATGAGGTAAGCTGAATGAGATTTTATACCCTTCCCTCCAAGATACCCGGGGGACTGGGAGTGTTGAAAAGCTATGTCAGCCCACAAAAGAAATGGAAAGCCTTGGGGTGAAAGGAAGGGATGACCACAGGTCTCAATGCTGGAGACCTTAGGGCTGCTCTGCTACCTGAAGTTAACCTTAAAACCCATAAGCAATGAGCCAGTGGACCTTAAGAGAACTACCCAAGTATTTCCACACCCCAAGAACGCCACTTTCTGCATCACTCTTTGAACATTATCATATTCTGCTCAGATCTTTGTTTTATTTTCTGGAGGGCAGGTAACCAAGAATTAAATTAGATATTTCAGTATTTTTACATGGCAAAGGTTGAACAAAAATAGATTTTATTCCTGAATTGATAAATTTTAATGGCAATTTTTCAACACTGCTGTAATCTCCAGTACTTCACCTTGCCTGCACAAACTGCAACCACCACATAGTCAAATTTCACCTCTAACTATTCCCCCACGATCTGTTCCCATTTTACAACACCTCAACCTGAGAGCGAACAGAATGCATCCTGGAGAGTCACTCATGAGGTGGTATCTAGAATGCTCAGGCATTCTCTCAGCCCAGTTTTTTACGTGATTCTGATAAGCAACTTTATGGCTATAAGTTCTAAACGGGTAGCCATGTTAATGTAGTTTAGCAAAACAAAACAAGGAGTCCTGTGGCACTTTTAAAGACTAAACAATTTACTTATTTTCTCCCATGGAAGCTCATGCAATAAATACATTTGTTAGTCTTTAAAAGTGCCACAGGACTCCTTGTTTGTTTTTATGGGTGTATATATATACACACTAGTTATGTACAAGAAACAGAGAGCTTTTCTTTATTCTTCAAATGTTAAGATGTGATGGAAACATAGGTACCTCTTACTTTTTTTTAAAAGAGAAAGTGACAAACACCAATCTTACTGTTTTGAGTTCTACAGTTGCAAATCAGTACTTCCTATTTTTCACAAATTATAGCCAACGTTCATGCGATACTTTCCTTCCCTCAACATCAACCACACATCAAATATTTATGTGTTATTGTGGGACTGTATGTAACATCTCTAAAGAAAGACATGACTAATGTAAAATCTGGGAAGTGTTATGAGTTTTTCAAAGGGCTATTTTAAAACAATGGAGTACATACGAAGGAACTTTTGGGATAAGCAAAGTTAAGTGGGTATCCTAGAGAAATATCTGGGGGAAAATAAAATTCCCCTCCTCCAGACCCTCTTGGCTTTTAAAGCTACAGATTAAGGAGAAATACATTGATGGATTACCTCTTCATGGTTTCTAAGGATCAAAGAGCCAAACTATATAAAGGAAATAATCACAGATTCATGGGTGGGCTCGTTCTGAGCTAACATTTGTTATGAACCTATGACTACAGAAAAAATCCTTGGCACTGGATAGTACATGTGCCGGAGCGCTTATATGAGTTTGGTATTCTGGTAAGCTCGTTAGCATGCTGTGTAGGTTTTTTCATTATTTTAAAATATTTTCTCTGTAATGTTTTTACCTTAAGATTAAATGTGCTTGCTTAGGAAAAAAGCTGTGTGGGAAACTTAAAACTATGGGTAATTGCACTGTTTACAGCCTTTGAGAAGAAAAGCAAAGCAGACCTGTTGAGGCAGTCTGACTTGCTGGGGAATGTAATGTAGGCAGGGAACTAAGCGGTGTGGAAAAACCCGGTCAGGAGTGAAAAAGATGCAAGAGAAGACAGCTGATGAGCTAGAAGCTTGAGAGCATGTGCCCTTGGTGGACCACAGAGGGAGAATACATACACTGTGACAACTATCACCTTTAAAAGAAAAATGTTAACAGCCATTTCAGGCACTACTTCTGACCACCTACGTTCATATGACATTTTCTTATTTCTAATTAAAAAAAAAAACCTTTTCCCTCCTCATGTAGCTTTCAAGACCCACTCTAACACAATAGTGTGACCAGTCTCGGACCAATCCTACAAACACGTGTAACCTTATTCATGAGTAATCACAAGATAAATGCCTAAACTGATTATACTTGGGGAAAAAAGTGAAACTATACACAAAGTGCTGTCAAATACAACAAGTAAACAAACTGAAGAAAAGAGAACCTTCTCCATCTATTCGGGCTCCAGACATTTTAGGTGCTAGAACATTTTGAAACAGAAACTTGATTTTAATATTCAGAAATCAACTAAGGTCACTGGACAATGTGGGGCAGGGGTACTGAGACAATTTTTATAGTGGAGGTGCTGAAAACAAACCATATATTTGGTTATTACTACTACTGCAAGCCAGCTGCATGCTACCACACCCTCAGCACCCCTGTTGTGGGGTGCACTATATATGTAACCTATTTGAACTATCTTTATCTCCCTATGCATATAAAATCACAAGACATGATACCTTGATGCCATTGTTTCACTGATAAAGAATACTGTGTTACCTCTGGTGTAATGTGTGACTGTTACAAAGTTACCAATAACTATTTTGCAGGGAGAAAAAAAACCCATGTTTTAGGCCTACAGAGAGATCAGTGTCAAAACCTCCAACTTTATAGATAAAAAGTTACCTTTGTTTGTTCACTATCAGGATCTTCAAGCCAGCTATATGGGTCGCATACTTTACATCCATGGTAATCATCTACCTGAATTTGAGAGAAACATTTCTTTAACATCACAAAAGCAAAACTGTTTTGTTTTGAAATTAGCAAATGATTCACATCAAGATAAAGGCACCCTGGAACAGCAGAACTGAGAAGTAGGTAAGTAAGAAGCACCATTCCAGCAACATAAAAAAAACCCTCAAAATGCCAGAACTTCCTCGCTCCAAAGTAAGCAAGCTAATATTCTACGGCCAAAAGAATGGTGGACAAGTCAGTACAGTCACAGTGAGAGAAAAAGTGAGGAATTATCCTCACTTCTAGATGGTACATATAAATTTTGTACTTTGCATATGGGAAATCAAACCGAGTCCTAGTCTGCACTAGAGTTAGGTCAACATAAGATAGCTTATTTCAACCGAATTATGTCAAGTGTCTACATTACCTCCTTGCTCCACCCCATGTGAGTGCCCTACTACGCCAATACTCCACAAGAGGTGTAGGGCTGGTGTCGGTGTGGTTATGGCAACACAATGTCTCTGAAGAGACAGAGTCTACAAAAACACGTCATCTTACACTGGCTGTGGGCTGTCATTCTTGTCAATTTCACAGCTCTGCAAAATTGACAAGAAAGGCCGGTGGGGTCCCATGTGAATCCTGGGGCTGGCTCACAGCTGGGGTGGTCAATCTTGGGTAGGTGGGGAGCTTCAGCTGTGAACCCCCAGTTGTAAGCTCAACTACAGCCCAAGCTCTCAGCTTCCTGCAGAGCTAACCAGTTGGAGCCCAGCTGCATCAAGACTTCCAGCTCCCTGCTGGGAGACCAACAACTCCCTGGGCTCTAGACAGGGAATTCCAGGATTGGAGCCCAGCCGGCTGCTGGGATCCCAGCAGGGAGTGGATAACTGAAAGCATGAGAGTCGAGGCAGGGGAACCTAAGCACTTGAGGGAGGGAGGGTATCCTGGACAGAAGCAGGGAGCCACCAGATTCCTGGAAGCAAGCTTTGTGTGGAGTTGAGAATCTTGGAGGTAGCAGGGCTCCCAATAGGGAGCAGGTAGCTGAGAGTTCCCCCTGTGGGGTTGAGAAACCAGGCTCTGAGATGCCCCACCCACTGCCCCCTTACTTCAGTGGAAGTGCTCCTAGTGAGGACACAAACCAACACAGCTGGTAGTGTGGACATGAAAAACTGCAGTAATTACTGAGGACCTGTAAGTCAACCTAACATAGATCAACTTAATTTTGTAGTGTAGACACTCCCCCATCATTTAGCGTCTTCTTCATTGTCTTGCTCAGCAATCTTAAAATGTAATTAAGAGGATGCCAAGACCAGCGTTCAACTAGAGTTATGACTCTTCATTTCACTAATAATAATCTTTGCTATCACTCAGTAATTAAAGTTTTCAAATATTTAAGAGTAAGTATGTTTGACTGTAGTTGCACTATCAATATTAATGATTCTAAGAAAAGTTATTTAAGTATTGGCTTGTCTACATGACAAGTTACTACATGGCAAACCAGGCATGAATCTGCTTCAGACATTTAAACTTTCGTAATTCACTCAGCTTTAGAAGTAGGAAGTCAAACTGATCTTCTTAGCAGTGTCAGCTAATGACCCAACAATTACATCTTTTAGCAATGCCTTCCAGTCTTTCGGTAGCCATAGCGGGGGATGCCACAACCCAGTACCTGAGGGTCTAAGACCCAGCCCTGGGTCCCAACCCATGGTTTGAAAACCACTGAGCTAAGGCTCCAATTCTGCAAACACTTCTGCTCATATGAATGAAGTTAAACACATACTTAAGTAGTTGCAGTATTAGAGCATAAAGCACTGTCTTTTGTGGTCAGGCCAAAAAGGGGAGGAGGGGGATCCCCAGTGAATTTTAATAGAATCTAATTTTTTTTAATTTGACATCAATTTCACCATTTGAACACAGATATTTAGTGTTGGAAACACACACACACACACACTTTTCTATGTAGTCATACAGAAAGAAGGTGCAAGTCTTACAGGTGCATCATCATAAGAAGATAGCTTTCTGCCTCTTGTGTCAACTAGATTAAGACCTTATTTTTCCCAAGAGCAACTAGCGATTTTGAATGCCTTTATTTCTGCATGCTCAACTCAAGACCCCTCAAAAGAGCCTGGACATACACCTGCCCTATAAGAGTCAGGACATTTTACGAAGTCTCAAGTTGATGATCTAAAAACCTGCAATACACTAGTCGCTTTTGGAAAAATTAGGTCTACATTTTTTCTACATAAATTATATATGTAAATTAAAGAAAGTGTTGTTATCAATTCAAGATTTAGTTTAGCTTTCATTTCTTACCATTTGGGGCAAATACCACAACTGATCCCTTTCCTTATTTGTCCTATAATCGCACCAATACAATATGGTTACCTTGTGTACTCTGGGGGAGAGAGGGGGGGAATTCTGCACTAAAAATATTTAAAATTCTGTGCACAATATTTTAAAATTCTGCAAAATTCTGCATATTTTATTTGTCAAAATATCACACTCCCCCACCCTGAGGCTCAGACAATCATACCAGGTGAGGGCAGGAGTGCTGGAAGGGAAAAAAAGCCCCACAAATTCTAAAAGGGACATTAATTCTGCAGGGCCACAGACTTCCAGCAGGAGTTCCTCTGTTCTAAACCAAAATGTAAATAGCCTTCACTGGATAAAGGTTATACTTTTAGTTAGCAAGGAAGAAAAAGTTCAAAGCATTCCTGTGCCTTCTTAGCTGAAGAAAAATGATGAGGGTTTTGAGACAACGTTTTGAAGTGTGGGGTAAGTACACTTGTTGCTAATAGGGTTTCCTTTTCACTGAGGCCTGTGCTGTAAACTACACCATAACAAATTCCAAAGGGGTAGCCGTGTTAGTCTATTGTAGAAAGACAACAGAGTCCTGTGGCACTTTTAAAGACTAACAGATTTATTTATCGCATGAGCTTTCGTGGGAGAAGATCCCACTTAAGCGTCTGACGAAGTGGGATCTTCTCCCATGAAAGCTCATGCGATAAATAAATCTGTTAGTCTTTAAAAGTGCCACAGGACTCTGTTGTCTTACACCATAACAGACAGAGATCAGCAACAAGCAACACAACTTCATAACATCCTCCTAACCATCGTTCCTGGAGGAGAAAGGAACAAAGGAAAAAACCGTGCCATGACAGCTTGGGCAAAGCACTGCAAACTAGCTTGTCAGGCATGTCACTCAGCCTCTCACGGGAGAAGAAACCTACATTTCTCCAGCTGTAAAATGGGGCGAGGACTTCTCTAGCTGATGGGGAAGGCACATGCCGGGTTACAAACCATTCGGGGCTGGCCGAAAACAGCTCTGGTCCCCCAAGGAAATGCCTGTTCCTAAGCTCGTGCCCCGCTCCCCTCTGCAGTCCCACCGGCAGCCCCGCCTTGCCAGCTCCCGCAGCACGCCGCCGTTCCGGGCAGGCACAGAGCCCGGGGGCTGGCAAGAGCAGGCGGGATCCCCCACGCACGTGCCGGCCGGCCGGGAGCAACCCGGGGAGCCAGGCCAGCTGCAGACAACGGGATCGGGTACTCACGGCCGCCTCGTTGCGGTACGCCTCGGGGTACTGGAAGGGTTGCATGGCGCGCGGGCAGATCGGGGCTCCGTGGTTCCCAGCAGCCGGGCCCGGCATGGAGCTGCACTGAGGGCGGGGCCGAGCAGCCGCCAGAGCCTCCCACCTGACGAGAAGCTGCCGCGCGGCGCCGCAGCGAAGAGGGCTGCTCGTGACGGGGAGCGGGCGGCGCACAGAGCATAGCGCCCTCTGCAGGCCCTGCGGAGACCTTGCCCACTCAGCCGCTGCGACAGCGAGTGGGGCAGTGAGGTTGTCTCTCCTGACTGAAGTCGGAAATGTGGCCCAGCTCCCCAGAGCAGCAATCAGAAGCAGCATCTGCACTCAGCACAAAAAGTTTAAGGGAGAAAACACCGGCCTCTTCTTGCTCTTGTAGATGGGGGTGTTGCTGCCCAGGCACTAGACTCCTGGGGCTTGTCTAGTTGTGGACAGCAAAGCTGGAATTTACCTGCCTTTTCCACCCAAATCCACTTTGGATGTAGCAGCGTTGCCAACCTGGCATTTTAGTTTTACTGACATGAAGCTCTCAAATTGATTTTTTTTTATTAACATGGTAAGCCTTTTACTGACATCACTAATTATACCATAAATAATATATTAATGTCAGAAAAAGTGTGTACTCACTAACGGTATTCTGTGCACAGAAATTTGGAATTAGACAATTGTTTTAGCTACAACACCCTGTTTCCTTAAGTAGTAGCTTGTAGTTTAATCCTTGTAGTTGGCCTCCGGTAACATTTTCAAGCTCTGAATGAATAGGACAGTGGGTCTGATTACCTTCTTAGCCACCTAAGTCTTACCTTTAGTTCTCCCATTTCACCCCTTCTGCTGTGCATCAGTGTAAGTGGCAGGAGGATCAGGTCCAAAGTAGAAAGAGATGCCATTCAAGTCACCATCTCCTGGATTCTCACACCATGGCAGTCAGGGCCATGCACAAAGTACATCAACACTGGCAAGTTAGGTCGACAGTCAGGGGTGGGGGGCGAGGAGCTGGCTGGGGTCATTGGGGGGCTGGGGATCTGTGGCTGGAAGTCGGCCGGAGGGGCGGCCCAGGGTCAGTGGGAGAGTGCAGGGAGTTGGCCGGGGAGCTCGGAGGGGGGTTGGTGGGGGACCAGAATCTCTTGGGAGTATGGGGTGCTGATGGGGC
Source organism: Pelusios castaneus (assembly GCA_007922175.1). Lineage (NCBI taxonomy): Eukaryota > Metazoa > Chordata > Testudines > Pelomedusidae > Pelusios > Pelusios castaneus. The sequence goes on from ML685895.1 coordinate 1,695,086, forward strand.
TCTGGGGGGGGGGGAAGTCAAGGATGGGGTCCCCCCCATGTTGCATGAGGGGCCCCATCCTTTACTTTTGCCCCGGGCCCTGGAATTGCTAAGACCTCCCCTACTTAAAATATTTTGTAGCAGTCAGCAAAAGATGGAGATTAATAACCAGTACAAACTGGATTAAGTTAAAAGAAATGTGAAGAGGGGCTCTTGGCAGGTTGACGTGAGTGAGCTGAGAGATTTTAGAAGTGGGAAGAAATATTTATAGTAGAAATCACTGAACTGAGTTTTGATTGGTTAATTTTAATGAGATGAAGTTGCCACCTATTCTGGAGACTATTTAACTGGGGTGAGGGACACCAAAAAGGAGCAGGGCAACAGATAGGCTGTAGAAAGCAAGCTTTGCCAGCTTTTTGAATGTTGCCATATCTGATATCAGATTTGTGTCCATTTATTCTTTTGTGTAGAGACAGCCAAGTTTGTCCAATGTATAAGACTGAGGGGCATTGTTGGCACATGATGTCATATACCACATGGATGAACAGGTGAATGAGCCCTCCGACATCAGAAATGGCAACATTTAAAAACAGATAGGAGTTCACTTCAATTTCCCCGCCACTCTGTGATGGACTTGTCTGTGGCTGTCCTTAAACAGATTTATTCTAGGTCAAGGCTTCAAAGAGAAACTTCAGAGTTAGAATTCATATGCAAATTTGATACCACCAACTTGGGTGTGAATAAAGATATGGGCTGGCTTTCTCATTATAAACAAAAGAAACAAGGAATCTGGTGGCACTTTTATTAAAGACTAACATTTATTTATCCCGTGAGCTTTCGTGAGAGAAGCATCTGATGAAGTAGGATTTTCTCCCATGAAAGCTCATGCAATCAATAAATTTGTTAGTCTTTAAAAGTGCCACCAGACTCCTTGTTTGTTTTGCTGAACTAGACTAACAGGGCTACCCCTTTGGAACTTGGCATCATTATAAACAGTGATTGTCACCCCTCTCCCCCTCCCTGTCCATTTTCCAATCAGTTTGAATCAATGCAACCTGCTTGATTTGCTGGAGTAATCTGATCTGATCCTGTGATTATACTTACTTCACTGCTTTTATCCCTCCTTCCTATACTGATTCCCCCCTCCTCCCATTTACAAGTGTCTGATGAAGTGGGATTTTCTCCCATGAAAGCTCATGTGATAAATAAATTTGTTAGTCTTTAAAAGTGCCACAGGACTCCTTGTTTATTTTGCTGACTTAGACTAACATAGCAACTATTCCTTTGGAACATGTCAACATGCAGTAGTGATGTTGTTTTTCAAAGTCAGCACCAGAAACAGAAGCTAAATTTTCTCTGCTGTTTGTTTTCCAGTCTTTTTCAGGTGTTTGTCTTGTTTTGTCTTAAAGAAAACAGGATCAGGCTTCAGCAACAATGACAACAATAGGATTCTAATTTATACTGTATAAACAAAGGGTGTGTTCCCTGCTGATTCAGTTCTTGTGGCTATGCAAATGGCGGAGGATTGTGCGTCCTTCGCTTGCAATGCTTATGACTATAGTGCATAGCGGGGCAGGGCTCCAGAGAAGTCAGATAGTAAGGAGGGTTCCACTGGTTTGTGGGATTTTTTTTAAAATGTATTAAAATGATGGACTATAGATGATATTCTGGGATGGAGACAATTGCATGCGGGGTAGCTGACCTCTTGCACCCAGTCACCGCTGTGCAACTCATTTCTGCTCCACCAAGACTTACTAAAACTCCCCAAAAGACAGTGAGCTGGATGGTGATAGGTTGTACACTAAGATCACTAACCACAATGCACTATACTGTGCATCAACTCAAGAACTCCTGGTGAGTGCAAGGAACTGAGTGTTCATGGTCACAAGCAATATACTAACTATGGCGGCTTTATGCCCGTCACAGCACCAGACACAGTGAATATGGCCCACCATGAGAAATGGAAACGAGGAGGGAATTGTTCAATTGAATGAAGCTATGAGTACAGTGGCGGATTAACGCACGGGTAGGGTTACCAGATGTCCAGCAAAAGGAGGACATATCCTCCCTTTTACCTGTACGTCCTCCATCCAGCATTTTATTTTTTAAAAATATTTTATTTTATTATTTTAAAAATACGTGATTTTGTCCAGCTTTTTACTTATGATTAAAATTTCCAATTTTTATATGAAGCTACCATATATGCTCGTGTATAAGCCAAGAATGTTAGGGTCCAAAATATGCCTGAAAAGCTGGGTTCGGAGGGTGGGCAGAGGAGCCAGGAAGGGGCTGCGGGGGCGGGCAGAGGATCGTGGAAGAGGCCGTGGGGGGGGGAGATATTAATACTAAATTTTCTCCATGTCTTCCTTTTCGTACGTCCCTGTCCTCCTTTCCAGCTTTTGTATCTGGTAACCCTACGCACGGGCTAATGGGGCCCATGCCCAGGGGCCTACCACAATGTGGGGGCCCTCCGCCCTGCCGGTACGGGGGGGGGCTCGGGGAAGTGGGGTGGGCCAGCCCAGAGGCCAGGCTCTGAGCTCCGGCCCCTTAGGCTGGCCCCTCTGCCCCCAGGGGCGGGGTGGGCCGGCCACGGTCTGGCTAGTCAGCCTCCAGGGTGGTGGTGCAGGGTCGACTGGAGCGTGCAGTACAGCCTCCAGTGGGGCCTTCAGGAAGCCACACTGCGTGCGCCAGTCAGCCCCGCCACCCCCGGGGGCCCACCAGCCAGGTCACAGCTGGCCTCTGGCCCCGGCCCCCCATCAGCGCTGGCCTGCCCACACAGGGCCAGGGGCATGGGGCTAACCTCCCAGGCGAGGAGGGCCCATCAGTGAGGGAGACCCAGGGGCCCAGTGGCCCCTGATCCACCTCTGTATGAGTATAGGGTATAGACACTGAATACTGGCACCATTTTCCACAGGTTTTGGTGACTTTTAGTTGATGCCTCACTCCTGAGGGTAAAAAAGGCACAGAAAGCATAGCTGCTGCTGGTGTCCCGCAGCTGCACGGACCTATGTGCTGCTAACTGTTACACTACACTTGTGTCTGCCAAAGTTACTGCCAGCTGCTGTGGGAAAGTCTCATAGACTCAAAGGTCAGAAGGGACCAGTATGATCATCTAGTCTGACCTCCTGCACAATGCAGGCCACAAAACCTCGCCCACCCACTCCTGCAATAAGCCTCTAACCTATGACTGAATTATTAAAGTTCTCAGATCATGATTTAAAGACTTTAAGAGACAAAGAATCCACCAGCAAGTGAGGCATTCCCAATGCTACAGAGGAAGGTGAAAACCCCCCAGAGCCCTAGCTAATTTGCCCCGGGGGAAAATCCCTTCCCGACCCCAAATATGGCAATCAGTTAAACCCTGAGCATGTGGGCAAGTCTCACCAGCCAATTACCCAAGAAAGAATTCTCTGTAATAACTCAGGGTGCATCTACACTGGCAACTTAGGTCGACTTAAGGAGGCTTAAATTGAACTAAACAAAGCCACGGCCACACTGGACTTTTATTAAGTCGACTTAAGGATTTACTTAAGTCAACTTAAGGAAAGCGTAAGTCGACTTAATAACACCTCGTTTTAGGTCGACTTTAAGCCGTAAGTCGACTCCTTATGTCGACTTAAAGCCAGTGTGGATGGGGATTAGCGCCTAAGCCGACCTTATTAAGTTGACTTAAAGCGTTAAGTCGCCTTATTAAGGTCGACAAGGGGCTATGTCTACACTAGAAAAGTTAAGTCGACTTTGTTAACAAAGTTGACTTAACTTATCTAGTGAGAAATAGCCTCAGAACCCACCCCTTTCTACACTCCCTTCTTAGGCCACTGGCATATCCACCACCAGTAGTCAAAGATCAGTCAATTACAAAATTAGGCCATCCCATCATACCATCCCTTTCATAAATTTATCAAGCTCAGTTTTGAAGGCAGTTATGTTTTTTGCCCTCACAGCTCCCATTGGAAGACTATTGCAGAACTTTATTCCTCTGGTGGTTAGAAACCTGTGTCTAATTTCAAGCCTAAATTTCCTGATGGACAGTTTGTAACCATTTATTCTTGTGTCCACATTGGTGCTGTACTCAAATAATTCCTCTCTCCCTCCCTGGTATTTATCCCTCTGATGTATTTATAGAGAGCAATCATATCTCCCCTCAGCCTTCTTTTGGTTAGGCTAAACAAGCCAAGCTCCTTAAGTCTCCTCTCATAAGACAGGTTTTCCATTCCTCGGATCATCCTTGTAACCCTTCTTTGTACCTGTTCCAGGTTGAATTAATCTTTTTTAAAAGTGGGGGATCAGAACTGCATGCAATATTCCAGATGAGGTCACAACAGCGCCTTGTATAATGGCACTAACACCTCCCTATCTCTACTTGATATACCTTTTCTGATGCATCCTAGGACCACATTAGCTTTTTTCATGGTCACATCGCATTGGTGGCTTACAGTCATCCAGTACTCCCAAACCCTTCTCCTTCTCCATCCCTTCCAACTGATGCATCCCCAACTTATAGGAAAAATTCTTGTTATTTGTCTCTAAATGCATGACCTTGTACTTACCATATTAAATTTCATCCTATTCCTAATACTCCAGTTTACAAGGGACATCTCCATGTAATGAACTGCTTTGCACCAACCCCCCCCCCCACCGAACTATAAAAGGGAATGGAAAGCAGATACCACTACCTCTCTTTATTGTTTTGCTACCTCTTCTAATGTGCAGAAATTAATGAAAAGTCAATAGTTGTGTCTTGTTAAGTTGAAGGTGCCACCAATGCATCTTTGTATACTTTCCTTGCATTGGGCTTGCCCATGCTTGACTGCAAGGACTGACTGGACTGTGGTGGAGTTCACAAAGGTCCTGGCTCATGTCATAGCTGAACCCCCAGTTACATGTCCCCCATCATCCACTTCCTTGTCTTCCACCTCCTCTTTATCCTTGCTGTTCCTGCCAGAAGCCCATGACTTGGGCTACTCAGATGGTAACCACAGTGGTCTGCAGAGTGGTAGTGGAGTCTTCATCAAGTGTGGTATGCAGCTCTTTGTAAAAGCAGCAGTGGATGGACTTGGCTTCCCTGGCCTTTGCTTTCACATGGCATTGCTGCTGATTGCTGTTGTACCTTTCTCCTGAATTCCACATGTAATCTGCTCAGAGATGTCCATGTTTCTATGACTTATCTGTAGCTGTGCTTCCATAGCTTCTTCGCCTGACAGGCCCAGGAGGTCGAATACCTCCTGTCTGCTCCAAGCCAGAGCACATCCGAAGAGTGTAGCTGGTATGGCTGGCTGGGCAGTTGCATAGAACAATGGAGACCTGCGAGGTATGCTTGCCAAGCTGGGCAATCAGGAAAAGGCCTTTCAAAATTTTGCAGCACTTTAAAGCGAAAAGGGAGCGTCTAGTTTCCATGACCTTCCTGGGCAGTGGAGTTCATAAGTGTAACCAGAGTGGTTAGTGTCAGATATTGTGGTACGGCTACTGGAGGACTGCAGGCATCAACCTAAGTAACATGGTGTGCACACTAGCAGCTCTGAGTCAACGTCAATACATCGATCATGGCCGAACACCTCTTGAGGAGGTGGTATTATTGAATCACTACAACAGGCCACTTACGTCAATGAGAAAAAAATTTAAATGTAGTCACATTTAAAGACCCAAAGTGGCTTACGTTGACCTAACTTTTCAGTGTAGACACCGTCTCAGTATTGTAAGAGTAAACCTAGTGGTTAGAACACTGGATTGGGATTTAGGAGACGTGTTTCTATTCACTGTTTGGGGACCTTGAGCAAATCATTTCATCTCTGTTTCCCCTTGAGGATAACATTGCTGGCCTCTTTTGTAAAGTGCTTGATATCTACTGACAAATTATGGTTATAAGAGTTACATGTTATTAACTTCTGTTGGGCCTGAAACCCCCTTCTCAACACAGCAGCTCCTACGGACAACCATCCTACAAGATGCTTCCTGAGTTTTCAAATGGAAGAGAATATTTATATTAGGGGGTGAAGGAAGGTTCTCTTCTTTCACTTCAGAAAAGGTTTTTAACCCTGAATGTCAAACATTGCATGTGGTTTACACTCCCCATTGCACTCCCAGTGCACTGCTAGTTTGTTCATTTCAAAAACATCCGTTGGTTCACTGTGTTCTCTTCATAATTATATTTCTGGCTATCATACAGTCATTAGCAAATTTCTTTCAACTTACTCAGCCTATCCAAACTGACTCACTTCCAGCAGCATATTGACTCAGTAGGAAGTGACCTCAGCACTTCTGTAAAAGAAGATGTGAAAAAAATCCTGTGAATTGTTTTTACCTTCTCCTTTCATCTTTTTCCCTATTGCTTTTGATCATTATGACTTAATAACCTGAAACGTTTCTCTCTTCAAGCCAGATGTCAACTTTCTAGCTTCACTCTTGCTTTTTTCAACATTTGTGTTTTTCGTTATTGCAAAGCACAGATTCTGCTCGTTAAATATTTATCAACAGGTGGCAGTAAAACCTCAGTCATTCACATTCTCACAAATACCAGCTAAATGTCAAAGCTTCTTATCTGTATGGGATTTTGCTGAATGATTTCAGATTCATCTAATAAAAATAGGAAAATGTAATTCAGCGAAAATATTTCTCTGAAAATATCTATCAAAATGGGTTATTTTTTCAAAAATGTCTAACTGAATTATGAGTCCAAATCCCACTGTTTTTCAGTGAGACTCAGGATCCTAAATCACATTTATCCAATATATAAATTTAGATTTTATTAGCATTTAAATCATTTATGGATAATTGATATCTTGCATGGCTGTAGAGACGAACTATGGAATTAATATATCTATATGTCTTTAGTATTATATTATACAACAGCATTTTAAATAAATACTATTTGATACACACACACACAAAAATCCAAAATGATATCAATTGTTTTAAAATGAAAGTAATTCCTAAAATAATTCTTAGTTCTTTTTACTTCAATTTTCTGTTTGTTTAGACTCAGAAATTATTGAAGTTCTAGGAGCAAAATACTTTTCTAAAACTTTCAGAAAGAAATTATCCAGTCAAATTATTCAAAATCCTATATCTGTGTGTGGAGGGACTGGGGGAGAGAAACATTAAAATGTGGAACTTTCATTCACATGGGGAGTGTTTAGGGCTTGTTATACACATTCGTTGCACTGGTTTAACTTGTAGTGGTTAAAAAAACCCAATTTCATTAAACTGGTTCAAATTCAGTTTAGTTTACACCAGAGGCGTCGTTGTCGTCGGTCTGGCAGGGCGCCAGCCCCGGGTAGAAAATCCTGAGCCCCAAATCTATTTTCCCCAGCAGGCACATGCGCACCCAGGAGGAACGCTGCGTTCCGCCCAGGGGCCCCAGCGAAGCCGCAGACTCCTGCTGCGGCCAGTCTGGGGAGATTCAAATCTCCCGCCCTGAGCATGCTCAGACAGTGTGCTCAAGGTGGGAGCGGCCTGGCCCAGAAGCGGCTCTGCCGGCTGTCCCTGCAGCTCCGAGCCTCCGGCCAGGTAAGGGGGCTGGAGGGAGGCCTGGAGAGGGGTGGAGGGGACAAGGAGACTGGCTGGGGACTGGGTAGTGGTGGAGGGGACTATGCACGGCAGGAGTGGGGACTTCGTGGGGAGCTGGGGAGGCATGGATGGAGTTAGAGGCCTGGAGAAGGGTGGAGGGGACATGGGGATAAGGAGACTGGTGGGGGCTGGGGAGGGGTGGAGGGGATTATGGCTGGCTGGAGGGGGACTAGGTGGGGGGCTGGAGAGGGATGGAGGAGGTTGGGGGATGAGTGGGAGTTAGGGACAGAGGGGCCTGGGGAGGTGTGGAGGGGGTTTGGGGGCTGAAGGGGGTGGAGTGAAGATGGGGGAAGCTGGGGAGTTAGGAGGGCTGGAGTGGGGGTTTGGGGGCAGGGGTGGGCTGGGGGCCACAGCCCTGGATCTTTTTGCTATCCAGCAACGCCCCTGGTTTGCACACAGGTGCAGTTTAGTTTGCACTCAGGTGCAAACCAAAACCAGGTTAAAATTGATATAAAAATATCCACACACAAAGTTGTACCAATTTAACTGACTTGGTTTAGAAACATACCTTTAGTTAAAATGATGAAACTTCTTACACAAAGTCTAAGAGATGTTCTAACCTGTTCCCCTTCTTTTGCAATGAAATACAGGATATTTTTTCAAAAATGATCTACTAGACCTGGGCCCTGAAAAGCAGAGGCACCAAAAACTAGAGGCCATTTATAAAAATTTGGCCCTTCGTTCTTCTGAGAAGCTGCTGAACGCTCTCATTTCCCACTGAATTCAGAGTGATTAATCATTACTTCCCATGAGGTGCCTAGCACTTCTTGGTGGGTCCTTTGGGATACGTATGCCACTAGATCAGTTATACTTCCTTCAGCATTTTGGGAAACATATCCCACTCTAATACAAATCAATACTTTCTTAAACCCCTAAACAGTTTAATTCAACTATGGTATCATGACCAAAATACAAATTTTCTGCTCTTAGAAAGAAAATTATTGCAAAACAGCTGGAACTGTGTATTATATTGCTCTACAGGGCCTTACTCTGCATCTGGCCGTGATACATAGCATAGCCTCATGGAGGCAGTGAGAGTCTTTTCACTGACTTCAGTGGTAATTGGATCATGCCCTAGCTAAGCAAATATCACTCTGTAAAAACAAGACTATGTCTGTAAACAACAAATTATTCTTTTCTATAGAAATATATACAGAACAAAACTATTAAAGGGAGTACAGAAATGTGTTTATTTTAAAAAATGTTTTCTACTACTGCTACTTAACTCTATTGTTTTTGCTTTACTCTGCTAAAATATATGTAAATTTCTATCTTCAAGCATCAATATCTACAAAAATAACTTTTTATTGAAAATGATCATACTATAAATGATTTTTAAATGTGCAGTCCCTGGAAATGGAGATAAGTGTGAATGGAAGGCATGTTCTTTTCAATCTTCAGAAGCTAACAATAAATATTTGGTTGCTTTGGATAAAATCCAGGAACTTTTGCCATTGAGTTCAACAGGGCTAGAATTTTATCCCTAATCAAAGCAGGAAACATAGAAGTCAACTTTCTTTTTACAAGTTGTGACTTGTTGACAGAGTTTGGAATACACTAAATACAAGGAAATTGATATATTTTCCTGGATAAGGAAAATAATTTTCTCTCCTTATTTTGTCTTGATTACAAGACTCCTCAGTGTGAAAGATCTTTTTTAGGAAGTCATTATCTAATTTTATATGTTGCATATATAAACAGTTTGCTTGCATTTATCAAACTGTCTTAGAAATGGAAAAATGACTTCTGTTATGTACATATGACAAGAACATAGAACAAAAAGACAGCCCTATAGGACTCCATGGCCATGTGCTTGGTTTTGTATTATAATTTATTCAGTGTTCCATATTTCTATAGGAAGAGTTGAGACTTTTGAGTAAAAAGCTCCAGAAAAGCTATCCCAAGCTCAATTTGTATGAGTGTCAACTGATTGTCTTTCAGAGCTTCTTCACATAAACCCCCTCCCAAAATCCAAACCAACCAACCAACCAACTAAACAAACAAAAAACCAAACCCAACCCAAACCCAGCACAGTGATTACTAAATCAGAACAGCTGATATGCTACATCAAGCAATGTGCTAGGATTTTGCATGTTAAATTGCTCTAGCCACTTTTAAAAACACTTTATTTTAAATATTATTATTGGCATTTTAAGAGGGAGAAAATTAAAAGAAAACAAAAATTTTTGTTTCAAAATAAATATCTCAAAATGCATATTGAGAAAAATAAGGTAACCATAAAATAAAAATAGTATATCCATAAAGAAGTCCAAATTAATTTTAATATGTTTGGATAATTTCTATAATGTTTGATTCCCTTCTAAATGAACACAATCTAAGCACAATTATATAATTAAATTAGAAATGTCCAATATTTTCATAGTTTAATTTGACATCAATTATATTAAATTGTTATTATTATTTTATTATTGTAGTTCCTGCGAGTCATGGTCAGGGTTAAGAAAAATGGCATCCTGTGTTGGTACCCCTAGCTCTTGCTGCCTCCCCAGGCTCACCCTCCCCACCATGGCAAGTAGCTCCTGCTGCCTCTCACGGCTCCCCATACCCTATCCTATCATCCCTGGACCCAGCTTCCCCGCCCCATCTCCCCAGTCCCCACTGCCTCCCTGGTCTTCCCATCCCTTCCCATCACCTAAGAGCCCTGCTGCCTCCCTTCCACATTGCCTCAAGCTCTTTTCTGTGGCCTCATACCCCAGGCCCAATCTGCTTCTTGCCTTTTGATCACAGCAATCCCTGACCACAGTGCCTTGATCAGTTGCCCACATTACCCATCTGTAAGGCCAGCCCTGACAGGATCCCAGGGGTCCAGGACCCCATTGGGTTAGGCACAGAACAAAAAGACAGCATCTGCCTCAAAGAATTTACATTCTAAGTATAAGGCCAGAGAGAACAGATGGATATAGAAAGACATGGGACTGCAGGGAAACAGTAAGACTGTATTCATCAGCATGCTAGGCTGTAGTGTCAATGCACCAGCAGCCTAACTGTTGTCAAGCTTTCTGTAGGTGTCATGGCAAAGAAGAGTTTTAAGAAATGTTTTGAATGGGGATAATGAGTTGGTTTTGTGTTTATGGGCAGCTACTCCCAAGCATGAGGGACAGCATGAGAGGAAGCATGAAGATGCTGGTGGGCAATGGAACCTGGCTTCACATTGATCACTTGGAAGCAGGAGTCAACCTCTCTATAGTGAATGAGAGGTAATAAATATCAGTAGGGCAAGACTGCATTTGTCAAAGCCAGGGAAAAGGAAGTTTCAGGAATCAAGATGCAAGGTAAAGAGAGTCTGGAGAAGAGATTTGGCTATGTGGCTAGATAAGAAAGGCAATATTTTAGAGATGTTATGAAGAAAGAATCTTCAAGATTTAGACATAGCCTGGATGTGAGAACTTAGACAGAGCTCTGAGTTGAAGCTGATGCCCGTGTTAGGAGACTGAAAGGCAGAATGGTGGCCACAGTGATCAAGAAAGGAGGTAGTGGAGAGCATTTGGCGTGATGATTAAGAGCTCTGTTTTAGCCATATTGAGTTTGAGCTGATGGCTATATATCCACAAGGAGATGATGTCAGAGAGACAGACTGAGAGTTTAATTTGAACACTGGGGGCATATCTGGAGCAGAAAAATAGATTCGTGAGTCATCAGTATTAAGATGGTAGCTGAATTTATGAGAGCAAATCAGATTAACCTGAGATTACCCAATATAAGGTGTAGAGAGGAAATGAAACTGGACCAAGAGGGATTTCCAACAGAAAATTGGAGATGGTATTAGGACATTATTTTCCTACTCTGAAGTGCCATTCATTGTTAATAAAAGTTAAATTGTTAGCACTTAAAGTAATTCAATCCCTAAATTATCTACTACATTGGGTACCTCCGCTGATATGAATCAGGGAGTGGCAAGTGACAGAGTGGAAGACACAATAACTTGCTGAAATCCCATGCCATTTATGCATTTTTTATACAGACAACTGGTAGCATCTGCCTTACTTTGGGGCTGTGAAATTTTTCCTACATAAAGATTGCAGGATGTGTTGGATACTAGAGCAGCCCAATCCTTTTGAAATTTTAGTGTAATTTCACTTTTTTTTTTTGGACGATCTACACAGTTTATGAAAATAACTTTGAGGACAATTTTTTAATTTCGACCAAATAAGAGGATTGGGGGAAACTGGGACAAAATGTAAGTGAAAGTTTGTTGTTTTTTTTTAATGAACTCTTCAACTGGCAGCTCTTCAACTGGATCCCCTTCACTTCATAAAGTGGAACATTTTTTTGTTATTGATAGAAAGGAATTCCTGAACATTGTCAAAAGAAGTATGACACATTTGTCCCCATTTGTGGAAATAACCGTGACAGATTCCAGGTGGAATAAAACTTCACAAAAGGAACCACACAAAATTTCTCCCTAATTATTCAGGGAGAAAGTGCCACCCTTAACGTGAGCATCGCAGAGGGAACATCTGCAGGCATAAGGCGATCAATGCCTCTGCACTACCTTAGAGGACACAAGAGCCCTGTCTGCATTGTGACATCATAGTTCCATGGAAACCATTATAACAGGACCCATGACAAATATACTATAGCAAATAAAAACACTTTGAAGCAGAATTTGAGGTTTTGATTCTCCACTCTGTCACTTGCCACTCCCTGATTCAGGGCTGTCCATCTATCTTTCCCACTCCCCTACTTTGGCTGAACAGGGGCCCCCCAATTTATGCCACTTAAGTGAAGGTCTTTCAGTAGGAAGATTAACTGTTATCAGAATTCTCTCTGAAGTATAAAGGGAATTGTTTAGCCTTCAAATCACTAGCACTTTCCACACAATCAGTTAACTGTGGTTTAATAAAATGTATATATGTCTAAAATTTCCAAAAGAGGTAGAGGAGCATTTTACAGACAATTGTTTAAGGAAATTGTCCTTCAAAGTGTAACAAATAACCGCTGGGTTATTAAAACTAAAATATTTTTTTTAATCTAATTTTCTTTTGAACTGTTTCTCTATACTGTTTACTTTTCCATTTTGTTCAGAGTTGACAGTGAAATTAGGTTGCTTTGTTTCAGTTTTGGTACTTCTACTATAACCTTGAGTTTGGATTTCAATGCTTATTGGGGAAGTTTAAAGCTAAAAAAAATGTTTTATTGAAATCAGTTTTGAAAATCAATAAAAACATCCTGTTAAATTCTTGTTGGGTTTTTTTTTTCTTTTTTTTTCCATCTAAATTTGGGGGCTAAACTATTTGGGAGTTTTCTTATAAGAAACACATTTTGGAGATATAAATCAATGGTTAGATCTGCTACCCTCCCTCACAAAACATCAGGATATAAAATTCCATAATTTCCCATACTCCCCCCAAAATTGAGTTCAGAACTGAAAGGAAAAACAGCCTGAAATAATTGGTGCTTCCGAAACATTATCAGAGCTGAGGGCAGAGGAAAGGAAATTCTGGGACATCTCCTCAGGTGATGTGTAATCAGTATCATTCAGTTGAGGAGCTAGTCCTAAGTGTTTGAATTGATTTTCTATTTGTAAAATTTACTGCTTAACTAGAACCTATATTATTCCATTTCATAATCTCAGGGCATTCATACCAAATTTTCAGTTTGTGCAACACTCAGTTTCTTTATGAAAATCTAGTACATCATCATCGTCAGCATCATCAATACCATGTTAACTGATGTTGTCATACCAGCAGAAAGAAATATATAAAAGAAACAAGAATAGCAGATAGTCAGGTATGGGCAACTGCCACAAAGTGGAATGATTATGGAAAACTAGAACAAACACTATCCCAGTGATTCCTGGGCCATTTGGACCAATTCTGAAGGGAGTATGAGCAGTTCAAGAGCGCATTAGACGTGGAAGATATCATGATCAGTAACCTCCAGAAGATTTTTCTCTGCAGCACTGCAAGAATTTTAAGGAAAGTCAAATGAGACTGAGTGTATTCTAGTACCTAAAATGCAGGAATTTTGCAGAGGGTTTGACAAAACTCCTGATTACCCAATTCAAAGAAGATAGTTGGTGGGCTAGATTTATTGGTGACTCATGGGGATACATTTTAGATAGTTGATTTTCCCTTTTTATGCTTAAAGATCCTGTATGTTTTGAAGGCTATTTTTAAAAAATTATCCTGAAGCTGTAATACTAAGGGATTATAATAATATCTAATTAGAGAGACACCTGTAAATAGTATGCATTTGGGTCTATATCTCCTACTCTTCCAGGGGGATGCTCTTGATTATCCAGTAGGCCTTTTCCTTCTCTATTTATTATGATGTTGCTATTGCTGTAAACAATCATTCACTGAATGCATTCCTTACCTCCCTTCAAATTTTACATTATTTTCTACCAAAAACTTCAAAAAATGATAAAAACTTTAATGGGATTTTTTTCTGGTCACCTGATTGTTTTTGTCTTTTTACCAAGTTTCCAAACATTAATTTTCATCATTAAATTAAATATGACTGCTAAAAGGCAAGAGAGGTTCAGCGTTAGGAGCTGTTTGCTAACTTTATTTGTGCCCTTGCTGTTGTGAATTTCACAATATTTACTAAGGTATAAAGTGTAATAGTTGTTACCACATCAAGTCGAACTTGCAAAATATCTTATTTTGTTTAAGATAAGCATGTTATCTAAACCACATTAGCAATAAATAGATCCTATAAAGAAATGTACCTTTCTCTTGTGTAATGTGACCTGGATTTTTTTGATAAATTGAATGCATTGAATACAATGCTGGCAGTGGCTGGATGATGGTGCCACAAAACACAACTATGACTTATGCGAGTGGATTCATTTTCACCCACTTCCTGATAATTTTATGCAGAAGCTTTTAAAATCAATTGAACAGAAGGTTACTGCCTGTTTACTGACTCTGCTGGTGAGTGGCGGATTGAGTTTGAATTTGGCAAATTTGACCGAGACACATCTGGGGAACCAAGCGGTCAAAGGAGATAAAAGGTTTGCTTTAAGTCTCTGCGTTCTGGCAAAGTTTCATAAAATCCAGTACCCATGCCTTACGCCCACTTAAGGAAGCAAACTGGTCTTCCAGCTTCTGGATAATGAACCTAACAATCTAATTTCCTGGAAGGTGCTGAAAATAGACAAAGATAGTCCAGGCAATGGAAATCTATTGGCAATCCCTCTTTTCTGAGGGAAAATAAATAGACTGGTCCATTCCTTCCGAGAGTATCAACAGAAAATTGCCTTATTTCACTGGAAAAGTGCACAAAGTTGGTGTCTTCTTTGGGTTAAAATAATACCACTCCTGTCAGAGGACTGAAGCTCTTGTGGGGGCTGCTTGGTAGGTATCTTAGGCTATACACTCTGGGCAATTCATTGAAATGAAACAGATTGCTTCCCCCAGCATGCCATTGCCATTCTCACTGTTCAGGCCAATGTAGAGGGGAATTGAACTCTATCTCCTATTTCCCACTACCCCCCTCTTTCTGTGTAATTTGAACCCTTGTGGGAACAAGAACTGAGCAGTCCCTGATCACAGGAACTTCTATTAAGATCATTCCTTCTTGTAGGCCATATAAAGGATGTTTCTGTGAACTTCCTATTCCCATGCAGCTGCACAAGGGACTATCACAATCTGGCCCTGAATGGAAAGGAAGTGAAGTGACACATATCAATGCAAATGCTATATGTGCAGATACTAGGATGATGAAGGTAACATAAATTCTCAGAATCTTTCTTGCTTTTATTCCCCTGAATCATGGCTTCCCTCTCTCCCCACCCACTTGAAGTATGCCTGATTGCAGAGTTATCTCAAATGATTGGCACCTCGATCCAAGAACCTGTATTTGCCTAACTTAGGTGTGAATAACCGCACTGCAAAGCTTCACTCAAGTTATTGTGCTGTATTGTACCTCTATGTGGCACTAGGGACATGTGACATGATTCTTTGTGCTGCAGTAAACTGGGCCACTCTATGGATATGTCTACACTAGCAATTTAGGTCTACTTACAGACACTTAAGTTGACCTAAATTACTCCATGTCTACACCTGACTTTCATTAAGTTGACTTAAGAAATTCCTTAAGTCGACTTAATGAAAGCTTAAGTCTACCTAATAACAACCGCCCATTAGGTCGACTTAAGCCTTAAGTCAACTCCTTAAGTCAACTTAAGGATGGTGTGGATGGGGAGTAACCCTTAATGAAGTCGACTAAAGGGCAGTTAGGTTGACTTAACAAAGTGGACTAAGTAAATTTAACTTTAAATTGACTTAGTCCACTTTGTTAAGTCGACTTAATAAGGTCAGCTTTAAGTCGACTTAAAGCCAACCTTATTAAGTCGACTTAATAAAGTCGACTTAACTTTTTCTGGTGTAGACATACCCTATGATTCTTTCCCGTTGAACTTTGGGATAACTTGTTTGTCTTTCTGGGCACTTGGGGGGAATTGTGGGAAGACAGTGGAGGGACTACCAACTCTTGAGTGTTTTAGCCTATGTCCTCACTGCAAAATAGTGTACACTGCCCAAGTGTAGGTGGCACCCAAACATTAACTCATACCCCTAGGTGGGCCAGCTAGCTCAGATTAAAAGCACTACCAAAACTGGGTGAGAGGGTTTGTATAGAAACAGGAAGAGGTGTGTTAGTGGGAACACTCTAGTAAGAGCCTCAGGCCTGGTCTACATTGACAGTGGAAATCAACATAACACTGCTTACATCTACCCCCTAAAGCATGGATCTCCACCTGCACGCCAGTTACAGTGACCTAAATTGCACTGAAATTCACCTTAATAAAACCACCCCCAAAAGTGGCGTACCACTGAAGTCGAATTCTAGAGGTCAAATTACCATGAGTGTAGGCAGAGTGCAATATAGGTCAACATCATTGGCCTCTGGGAGTGATCCCATAAGTCTCTGTCTTGACCGCTCTGGACATTTGTGCTCTGTTGCATGGTGGCTACGTAAGGACGACATAGCTCCTCCCCTCAAGCCCTGGGAAATTTTGAATTCCCATTTCCTGTTTGCTCAGTGTGGAGAGAGCTTGGTAGCTGAACAGCTCATGGTGAATGCATGCCTCAAATGTGTCCCCGCATGGAGTTGACCTGAGGTCTTGGATCTCATTCATCTATGGGGCGAGGAATCTGTTCTTGCTCAGCTCTGAGCCAGCATAAGAAATCATGATATCTATGGATACGTCTACACTTGGAAATTTAAGTCGACTTAGTGAGTCTGCACTTAAATTTTAAGTCGACTTTGGTGGGAACTTACAAAGTCGACCTAGAGCATCCACACTGGATGCCTAGGCCGACTTCTAGGGGCTAGGGGGACCTAGGATAGGTCCACGGGGGCAGGGGGAGGCACCCCTTGCCCAGTGCCAGGGGACTTAGCCTTTGCCCCATTGTACATAGGTACAATTTATGTGCTGTACATGTAATCTTCATGTATAGACAAACACCAGCATACATAGATGATAATATAATAAAGGGGCGTCCAACCTTTTTGGGTGAGGGGCCACATTGTAACTATTCTCTCATTCAAAGGGCCGATGAGCAAATTTTGAATAGATAAGGCATAATAGAAATTGATCTTACTATTCACAAAATGTAAATAGTCAAAACATAAACACCAGTTTACAAATTCAGATTGGTTCTGTAAAACCAGAAACTTACATTTCATACCTAAATACAGTTCTCAAATAATACCCATCCTCCCTACAGTAACTGTCATGTGTCACTTTCACAATTGTACACAACAAATTTTCACTTAATTAAACTATATTTTGTGAAAAATTGTATAGGGCTCACTTATTCTTTTTCAGGAAACATCAGTATGTATAGATGATAGGAAAGGCAGGGCATGGGGAGGCTGTGTGTGGAGGCAGGGGAAAGCATGGGGAGCAGGGGCAGGGCAGAGCTGACAGGAGAGGGTGGGGTGGGATGCCAGGGGAGCAAAGCAGGTCAAGGGAGGTCAGGGATAACTATGTGGGATGGCAAGGGGGAGTGTGGGAAGCAGGGCAGGGAATGGATGGTAAGGGCAGGGATGAGATGGCATTACAGAGAAGGGGAGGACAAGGGTGGCCATGTGAGGTGGCAGGGAAAAGTGTGGGAAGCAGGGCCGGCTCTGCAAGGGAGGGCTGCGGGTGGTAGATCAAGCTGAGGGCAAGGAATGGCCATTTCGGGTGGCAAGGGGAAGTGTGGGGAGCATAGCAGGGGAAGGCAGAGGTCAGGAGCCCAGGGAGCATGGTGGGGTAGGGAAAGGGAAGGAAGCATTACTTCATTAGCCAGAAGAGCAAGAAGTAGGCAAGAACCCCCAGAATCACTACTGGCCTTTCAGCATCCCCAATATTTATTTTTTGGCCAGAGAAGAAAGTGCCTGCATGCATGTTTTTGAACAGTCCAGAACTCCTGAAGATGCGCACCTCATACACCTTTCCAAACCACCCCAAATTGATGTCAATGAAACATTCCTTGTGTTCAACAAGGGCCTTCAAGACAAACTGAGAATTATCCCTAGTAGTTTGTGTACTCTGTGGCAAGGTGGCCCAGAGCTAAAATAGGGATATGCATCCCATCTATGCCCACCCCCACAGTTTGGGAACCCTAGTGTGGCAAACCCATCCAATATGTCCTGCACATTTTCCAAAGTCATCACCCTTCACAGCAGAAATCTATTAATGGTCCTTCACACTTTCATCACAGCAGCTCCCATGGTGGATTTCCCCTCTCTGAATTGATTTCCCATTACAGTCTGGGGTTGCTAACTTCTAAGAGTGGTGGCCACTCACTTCTCCACTGTCAGACTGGTCTCAAGCAAGTATTCACTCACTTCAGTGCCAGGGACAGCTCTTGGCAAAATTCAAGGAAAACACTCTTCTGCATACAAATGTTCTGTAGCCACTGCTCATCATCCCACTTTGTTATCATGATGTGGTCTCACCAGTCTGTGCTTCTTTCCTGGTCCCAGAACCAGTGCTCAACAGACTGAAGATGATACATGATAGCCTGCAGCAAGTGGGAATTGTTTTGCTCTGTGGCTTGTAGCAGGGTGGTCTTAGTAACATCGCAATTTTCTGGGTGGAGGCTCCTGTTTCACCAATGAAAATACTGTAGGAAAAGGTGTGAGGTATTTGTAACACAATGATAGTGCAGAGCTGAGCAGGCTCCATGCCTACTAGCAATGGTGTGTGTGCAGTAGAGAAAAAAGGCACAAAAACTGTTTCCTGTTTGTCTGTGACAAGAAGGGAGGGGGAGAGAACATTCTGCATCATGGGCAGATGGCAATGTTCCCACAAGCCACTGGGTAGTTGCACTGTGGTTCACTGCTTTGAATATTGACCCAAGAATGAGTAGTGAGAATGCAAGAGCCTGACACAAGGAATGTGGTGTGATCACACTCCTGTGACTTCCAGAATACAGTGGTTGAAAGTGGATTTAAAATAAATCAACTTCCCTCCGCAGCATAGACATGGCTTAAGTTTACTCTGCAATGAAGGCATACCCTTGGAAAGGTGTGCACTACTTATACCACTAATCTAATGGAGTCCTTTTGCTCACTGAAGTATAAGTATGAAACCGCTGTCTGTCTGGGCATTTGTGCTGCACCCACTACCAAGCCTGGCCCCCGCAGAGAGACACAAAGGAAGATCCCTCTGCACTCTATTCCCTCTGCTCCAGCCCACCCTCTACCCCAACTGCATTGCAAACCTGGCCCTGCATATTCAGCATGTGTATGTGTTTGTGTGTATCTGGGTGTCCATTTGTGTACAATTTTGTTGTGTGCATGTTTTGTGTTGAGGGACAATACAGTAACCGGTTTCACAGCCAGGATAACTCTTTCCCAGTTCCAGGGTGATTTTGTGGAACTCCAGAACTGTAAAGGTTTAGTACCAATGGAGAGGTGAGCCCAGTTTCACTGATAATGTTTGATTTAGAACTTCAAGTGCCTGTTACATAGTTCAAAAGAAAAAAAGAATGGGCTAAATTTAAGCTGATGTTTAAGTGAATATTGGGCCAGATCCTCAGCAAGTGAAATCAGAAGAGCTCCATTTAAGATAAGGGAATTATGCAAATTTATATTAATTTAGGATCTGGAGCAATGAGTTATACCAAAGATAATCTTGCCCCAATGCATTTTGATTGAAATATAGTATTAACAAGCTAGAACCTGAACATCTCCATTTCCGTTTACTGACTATAAAAAGCTGATATGTTTTCAGCAAAGCTAAAACGAATCAAGATTTAATAAATAAAATAAAACCTCGACAGATTTTGTGAATAACCTACAAAATATCTTATGCCATATGATCTCACATAAATTAACTGGATTTAGAGCCACATCTTCAGGATTTAATAATTCCTTGTACTATAAATATACATATATAATTGTTTGTGGTCTTATTATAGAAAATATTCTGAATTTATTTCTCTATGTTGATAGCTACATCTGTCTGGGTATTCTCGCATAACATAAACTGCATTGTAGCAGGTTAATTATTGACACTAACTAATTTTTGTTAAAGCTAATATGCATGAAGCTAACACAATAAATAGAAATGTTATAAGATCCCGGTTCTCTACACAGTTTCCCAGGTGGTGTAGAATTATGAAGAATACATTTCTTGGGATTTGTAGATGGGCGGTTACTTATTAACTACTGACAGCTGATAAGTCTGTGGACAGAATCCATTTTTTCTATGGAATATAGCCTCATTTGTCCAGTGCACAAGGTTTTATGACCTGCTTCAAAATGTATGCACATCGCATTGTCCTTGCAAATCACTTCTCAAGCAAAAATTATAGAAAGCAATCAAAATCTTTGGTTTTCCAAAGGACAAAACAAATTGCCCAAGGATTCTCAAGTAATTAAAATGAAAGTTTGCACTGGGGCTAAAACTGTTTTCAGTAATGGCCCATGGGCCCCCTGTTACTTTATTACTATTGATAGCAATTGTTCAAATCCTACTATGAGAAAGAGGATTTAGAGACACAATCCTAGCAAGCTGGTTAGCTAATCTTATACTACGGATCATCACTGAAGTATCTGAGTGTTATCTCCATGAAATCAATGGCAATAGACAAGTCTCTAGAGGAATTTATGGAGTCTCTGGCACTTCTCCCTGTAAGGGGTCAGAACTCTTGAGAGTGTTGTCAGCATTGCTGTGTTGATTTTTTCATACTCTTAGCCAACATAGCAATGCTAGGAACCCTTTTTAATGTAGACAAGGAATGTCATTTTACAATGGAAAGACTTTTACAAAAAGGATGAACCTTCACACGAGATTTTATACAGATAACCTCACAATTCTCAGCTAGTTAATGACATCAAAATAACTTGTGACAAAGAATAACTTCAATATATATTGGCATCATTCTCTCAAGCTAGGTTCTACTGTCCAATACTGTATGAATTCAGTATGAGTGCTGTACTGTCAGTATTAAACTCCACAGCTTTGCAAAGCACTTTCTGATCCTTGAGTAAGAGAGCTGCTGAAATAAAATCCTTCTTAGTTCTACTGAAGGAAAAATGCACTGCTCATTAACAAGTGCTTAATTTGACTTGAGCACTGGCAGGTTTAATAAATATATTTAAATATGTCATGTTAAATAAATGGTTAAAGTGTCTTATAGAATATGCCCTGAGATATAAAATAGTGTGATTGTTCAACTTAATTATGACTTTTGTGCCATTTTTGTAAATAGCATCATGGGATGTAAACTGAAACATCTGAAATTATGAACACAGAAAGTCCTGGAAGCAGGAAGATGAAGTTGATGCTGAAGTGTATTTTCTAGAGTTCACTGACTTTTTTTGATGAAACAGTTTCCCTTTGTAAATTAAGTTTCATCAAAATCAAAACATTTCACAGGAGAATATATATTTCAAAGACTTTTTTTCCAGGAAAAAATTCTCAGTGAATCATTTTGCCTTTATCGTTTTCTTTCAGTTTTATTGTTTCAATTAATTTAGTTTAGATTTTATATTATATTAAAATATCTGTTATTATATTACATGTTTAATATGATATTTTATTTTAAATGTTTATATTATCTTATAATAGGTTGTCATTATCAAAATGAAATGCTTCAATGTTTACAAATCAATTTTCTTTTGAATTTGCATTCTGAGAGAAATTTCAAAGTTTAGACATTTCATTCCAATTAAAAATGAAATCAAATGTCAAAACATCAGAATTCCCAGCAGAATGAAAATTCTGTTTCTTTGACCGACTCTGGTAGTTTTTATTAGAATTTATTTTTAAGGTATTTGGAAAATGCTGCCTTTTTAATGACTTCTTGTTTGATCTTGAACATTTCTTTGTATATTTGAATTCATTATTTAGTTAAAGTAAAACAATTATGTTTTTAACTCTTTAAGGTAAATTCACTTATTAGACTCAGAGGATGCAGAATTTTTCTTTTTGTTTTGATGTTGCTATGTTGAGGATGTTCATTGGAAAGTCTCTAAGAACTTCAGCCCATTGGGGTTTTTTTACATCTTTATTAATGCTTGAGCTATTTGGTCTCCTCTGAGTTCCCTTTCCACAGTGAGCTCTGTGCCTATCTGACTTTTTGCGAAGTTGTTTTGTATATTTTACAGTGTTGTCCCACAAAAATGATGGTTGTATGATATATTTGATGGGAAATACACACCTGTTGTAAGCTTTATAATATTATTTTACTATAAGCTAATACAGAGGCTCAGACAATCTCCTACATTATCTTTAAGTTGTAACATTAACTTTTGAACTGAAATAAGCTTCCACCATTGGATACAAAGGATCTTTCTGAATAAAATCTACTAGTTCAATCCAATTCAAGCCAATGGGAGCCTTTTCATGGGGAGTCTTTTCATTGACTTCCATAGACTGATACTAGATAGGGTGCATCACAACCACCTGTAACAAAGAAATATGTATATTTTGCTTTCAGTTTTTGTAGGGAGTATGTCTCATTTTGTAAATGGCAATTGCAATGGTCTTCAATAGACTTTGAACTAATTCTATGAGAACAAAATATTTAGCCAGCTATAGTGTTTGCAAAATTTCTTTCTTTGTATTCATCTGCTACTGACTGAACTTTTAAATTCTCCTTACCCTGCTGACTAGTTCCCCCTCCATTTTGTGTTAGTTAGTTGAGCGTTGCTTAGGGTTTCAAAATATATACCCATTTAGTGTGCTATGGGGTTGTTCTTAAATCTAAATACTGTGAAGTGTGTCCATGTTCCTTCCATATAAATGTAAGGTGCTAAATCCAGGGCCGTCCCGGGGGGGGGGCGAATGGGGTGATCGCCCCGGGCCCCATGGGTACGTGGGCCCCGCTGATCCACTCCCAGCGTGGCAGTGCAGGGCCTGCGTGTGCGCCACAGCCCCTCCTCCCATGGTCACGCCGCTGCCCTTGGCACCCAGCTGAAGGCAGCAGGGTGGGGCAAGGTGGGAAGGCTATGCCCGGCCCCTGGGCTGGCCCTCCCCGCCCCCCGGGCGGAGCAGGCAGGCCCAAGGGCAGAGCATGTGGGGCCCAGCTGGGCCGGCCTGCCCCACACGGCCGGCCCCCTCCCTCGCAGCTGGCTCCGGCTCTACCCCCCCCCCCCCCACAGGCGGCTGCTGCCGGGGCGGCGGCTGGGACCAGAGCAGACTCCGACTCCCCTCCCCCCCCTTCAGGCGGGGCCCCGCTTTGGCCATTTGGCCCTGCCCCCCCTCCCCCCGGGACAGCACTGGCTAAATCCTCAAGTCCTTACTTACATTTTATGCATTGATTTACTCAGGCAAAATTTATATTGGCTCAATCCTGAGTGTCACAAGTTACTCTCAACAGGGGTTTTACATAAATAAGAACTGAGTAAAAAGGGGGTAAAAATTGCAAGACTGGTTTACCAAGAGAAATCTCTGTCCTGGAATTTCTCTTGAATAAAATATAGTTTTTCTTCTTTTTGAATTTTTGTTCTTCTCAATCAACAGACTTAATCCGATGGTAAAAAACAGCCAGCTTCCTTTCTTTAGGAATAATGATCAATTTTTATTGCAGGATCCTCTCTGTTAATTTCTTTTTAGTTATTTGTAAGACTGCACTGTCTCCTGTATGCTGGTGCCCCTTAGTATCCTTTGTTGTCTCCCTTTGAAAACATTTAAAACAAACAAGACCCTTTCGCTTCCCATAGACAGTACAAGTAATATTAATGGTTATCTATCTGTGATAAGCAAAGCAGTCTCATTTTACATGACTTGAAAGGGTCATCTGTATTGTCAAGCCCAATTAACTTGTCTTACTCTCACAAAACGGGAAGAAGCCATTCCTCTCCATATACCTAGGAAAGCAGTTCCACTATGGCAGACTGATCAAAGGATATTAATGGTTTCAAAACAACAAATAGCATGCACACTTTTATTTAGTACACAGGAATTTGCATTGTACTTGTTTAGCATGATATCTGCAGGTATGTATACTCATTGGAAATAATTACATAAAAGGTTGAATAAGTCCCAGCTACCAGTTTTAACTTGTATTTACCCCACGATTTAAAGGAAGAAAATTATATAAAATGTTGGGCAATGTACTTGGATTTCAGTCAAGTTCCTTTAGTTTACAACAATATTTGTGCAGAGGTCTTGTTTCCTTCAAAAAATAAATTGGAAATTTCTGTCCTGTGCTGCTGTGAAGGGCCCAAGACTGAGCTGCCTAGAATTGTCTCACAAAATTTAGAATTGTCTCACAAAAGTTAGAATTGTCTCACAAAATTCAGGAAGTGTGGTAAATCTGAGGGAACCCTTTATATTAAGCTTTCATGCTACTATGTGCTGCAACTCCCCTCAGCTTTCATAATGTGAACAGGGTTGAGCCAAATTAGTATGTGGGCAGAAAATGTCCATGAAAAACACCAATGCTGGACAAAGTGATGTTCATGAGTTAGCAGGCAGGAATGTACCCACTATTCTTACAGTAGCACTATGCTCCTGGGGGGGCCATCATTTAGATGGAAGGCATTGACGATTCGAGCCATTCTGGATTTCATATGACTTGTCACAACAACAGAGTTGTTAAATGTGGTGACATTACCAAATACCAAACTGAAGCATTATATTGTCAACATAAATTCCCCCTACAATTAGATATTTTTCATTTCTTGCTTTACTGGGACTGGGTAGTATTGCTGCTAACTAGTTGCTGAATTTGATCACAGAGGCAGTGGCAAAACAGTTACATTATGTAATCCCCACATATAGTTTGTACTTTAGACATCATTCTAATTTATTTTGTGAACCTTTGAGAGGAATGTGTTAGCTAAATATTAATAATCAAAGATGGGTTGAACTTACTCTTTTCTTTTAGCCACAGTTTTGAAAATCTTTATATTCACCAGTTATTTTATATCTACGTCGCTCTATATTTCTTGCTTTCTATAGAAAGCTAATCAGAAAATGTTTTTTTCCCACCTATGGAAAATTTTAATTTTTTAGTAAAATACTGAAAAGCAAATATTTATGCTAAAATGGAACCACTGAAGTTTGGATGTACTCTAGTGTCTTCTTGTTTAAAAACAGTGAAAAAGTGTCTCTGTGTGTGGTGGGAGGAAGGGAACTTGTGGAAGGGGTAAGGGGCCATGGAGGAGGATCTTTTTCCAGTGGAAAAAAATTTAAAAAGAAAAAAAAATAGGTGAGAGAAATGGCTCCTTTCACTCAATTTCTGTCATTTTTATTTATTTTAATACTTTCCAGTGGGAAAAAAGGAAACAGCAAGAGAATGTGGTTTAAAAAGGTTGTAAAACATATTTTCTCACTGAAACAAAAAGAAAGATTTTTGAACATTTCAAATCTTTTCATTTTGAAATTTTTTGTCATATGTTTTTGAAGAAATCAAATCCTTCAGTGAGACATTTTGATTTTTTTCACAACGCCTTTCCCCCTCATACTTACGTTTTTATTAATCTTTGTGACCATCTCTAATCCACGGAGGGGGGGGGGAACAGTCTGTTAGAAAAATTGAGGGATTTTGAGTGGTTTAAATACAATAAACAGTGGAAAATAAGCACTGTTTTAACTGTTGGGAGAATTGTAATACAGTGTGGGGGTGTTTCAGGGGAATATTGAGGATAGGACCAACTCTGTCATTGTTAGAGATTGACAACCGCTGTAACATGAGTCTAGTTAAAGGTCAGTGGCCATGTTCTATAGAGTACTTTGTGCCTATCAGTGCCATCTCTTGAAATAACAGTGACTTCCAGGACTCCTTCATCTTCTTCACTCTCTGCCCTCATTCCCCCCACCTTCTCAGCTCTCCATTCCCTCTCTGGCACATGTCCTTCAGCAGCATTCTCTTTTCTTTTCTTGTGCTTTTCCTGTTGTCATCATCACACAGACCTCTATGTGTTTTTTATTGTTCTATGTTCCCCTAACCTTGCTCAAAGGCTATCACTCTCTTCTGTGATCATTTAAATTCTCCTTTAAAAAAGCCAGGAGACTTTAATTTTTAAAAAGTGAATAAATCACCAAGAAGAAAACCTCCAGAGTGCTATGAAAAAACTTCCACAGTTGTAGTAATTCAGTTAGATGGATAAATGCAAACATGTGCCTTTAACCAAATAATTTCATTTCTCAGTGTCAGACCCCAGCTTTGTGAAATTTCCTGAACAATCTATTTATGACCCTCTCCCTTGAAACTTGGAAGTAGTTCACGTAACAAAAGCTTCCATATTTGTCTGCCAAGCTAGTTACCAAAATAGACCTGTACTATTCTTTAAGAGGATCCATGACCCTTCATTCATTCATCTTTCATACTGGCACTTTTGTTTGAAGCCATTTTATTGTCACTGTGGCACAGAAAATTAAGAGGCGTGTTTAAAACAATAAAGGTCCAGAGATAGATCTTTACATTTGGAATGCAAATTATTCTTGAAATTCCTAGATAAAAATTAAAGTATGTCCTTTCAGATGTGATGGCATTTATCTAACACCTCCAGGTTTAGGAAACACAAATGGAACCAAGGAACTTGGCAAAACTTCATTCAAGCATGGTAATTTATAAAATTAAATTGCTATGTGCTTTTAGGGCCAAAATGTTAGGCAATGTCACATCCATGCACAGAGCTCTTAGGAAGTGTTGAGAGATGATATCAGAGTAGGCAATGCCTCCCAGCCACCCAAGCTGAGACACAGACTGTAGCCCAGATGACCAACAGATAGAAGGACAAAAAGGCCTGTATAGCTCACAGAAAGCAGCCTTGCCTGAAAGGTCTAAAACTGAATTGTCATCCACAGAGAGCAGAGAGGGCAAATCTCTAACATTAAGCACTTAAAATCTCACTCTCATATGATAAATAAAGGGGGAGAGAATGTCTTTCCTTCCCTCTCCCCACTACTCCCCTCACAGAGGTATGGCTAGGAAGCATTCCATCCTATTCCTAACCCTTGTCTGCTGTAGAACTGCATATTGGTAGGTGACTAGAGGGAAGAAATCTGCCCATATTTAATCAATAACTCACTTCTTAGAAATGGGTTACATTCTGGATAGTTTATGACTGCCCAAGAATATTTCACCCTTGAAATAACAGACCAAGCAAGCAAAAATGCACAAAACACTGAAGATACAAAAAGAAAGTGAAGGTAGCCATGATAGTTTAAATATGATGAAGTGATGTAGAAAATTATACAGACATTGTAATTAAATGCCCTCAGGGTTTTGCATAAATTGTTAAACAGGATCTCAAAATAAATTATATTACAAGTAAAGAAGACAATGAAGGAAGACCCTGATCCTAGATTCTCATGAATTCCAAACTTCTCCTGGAATAGTCCAAGGAACATGCCAGGCTATCTCTAAATTGCATAATATATTTGTTATTATTCAAAAGTTGTTTTAACAATTATCACGGTTTGCTGCTAATGGATTTTCAAGGCTTCTTGTAACAGTTGTTGATAGATACAAAGAGCTAGAGTTTCAAACATGAACTTCCTGCACACTGCAGTAAGGACAGAACCCAAGTTACGCACAGTCACTAACATGCAGGTGTTATTTAAAATTAGTTATTTACAGAACATTTACACCATAAACAAGTGTACTTTTTAGAGACACTTCATGTAAAGTGTTATTGTCTGCTAAGGATCTGTTCACTTAACATTCATAGAGTCTTGAGTGGTTTGCAAGTCAATTAAACACTGTTGAAGCCGAGTAAATGTTTCCTATTGAGAAATGTCATAGCATTCTTTCTGCTTCATTTCATTGTGTCACTTGATGCACTAAAAAGCATTCAAGTGACACAGCACCACCTTTAATAGCATCATAGCACAGCACAATGTAACATGCTGAGCCCTGTGCAAGCAAGGCTCGACTCATCAGAAATGCAAACAATGTTCCAGTGCAAATACTTGCTCCCAGGCAAGTGAGGAGATGCCGTATTTTTGCTTTAAGGGCAAACTGAAATAGAGCAAACATCTTGATAAATGGATTTTCCCTCATGCTTGAAGAGTGCAGACAATTCTAAACAGCAGCACACAGGCACATGCAATTTAACACCCAGTAGCTGTCCCTTCCTTCATGATTAAAATGTCTGGCAACAAGCATTGCCAGTGTCTTCCTAGGGTTAGGTTTCCTCTTGTTTCGTGTGAATGGAAATGTTAGCAAACTCTGTCACTCAAGTAAGGTTAATATATCACTTCTCTTCTTTAGGAGGCTATCCAAAGCTTACTGTAGTTTTAGGAACCTTAAATGATTGTGTGTAAACCAAATGCTTACAATCTTAAAATCTCTGGTGATATAAAGCATAGAAATTCTACAAACATTATATATCGAGGGACATAAGCTACAAAATGTGCAGTTTGTGCCTATTTTAAATTTTCTATGCAAAACTCAGCAGGATATTTTAATTATTACTATTAACACCTAAGGGATGCCTTTAAGTTCAATAACTGTCTGCACTGAGGGCAGATGCCCACCTAATGGCATAGACTAGACTAGAGAAACCACATATCTTGGCTTTATATATGATGTCCCAGGAGCTACTTTTAGGACATCTGAAAAGTTCCCGTTTTTCATTTCATCAATCTAAATGCTTGCTGTTGCTTTTTGAAAACACACAATGTTTGTTCAAAGCATATTGCCATGAAGTTGCTTTGTGTTAGTGAGAACAAACAAGTGCCATAGAAAAAGTTGTCGAAGTGATGAACAGTATGTTTGAAGTCAAGTGATGAGAAAAGCTGAATGAGTGTAGGCACAATCAGAGCTGTTCTGTTGCTCCACGTTGAATATTAGTGACACAGGTTTCATGATATCTTAATTCCAAACATTAAACTGGTGGGAAAAAATTCTTGGTTCTGAGAAATACATATTAATGTTATGTCAGAGGCTAATAGCAGGAACACTAGCACACAGTGGGAAAAACGTGTCTTGAATCAGTCTTTCATGACTCAAAGAATCCTGGTTTCTAACTTGGAAAATACAATACTGTTTGCAGCTGAATGGAGGTCTGCCGGCATGGCACAGAGGCTGTGAGAAAGTGTTGGGGGCGGGCGGAGGGAGGAAGGAGGGTCTACGCTGCAAAGAAAAACTGGTGGAACCAAATGTCAGATCCTGGGTCAATTGACTCAGACATGCAGGACTCTGGCTCTGGGATAAAATAGTAGTGTAGAAAGAAGTTCAAGGTTGGGTCAGAGCCTGGGTTCTGAATACTGGAGAGTGGGATCTTGGAACTCAGGCAGAAACATTTACATTGCTATTTTTAGCCCCGCAGCCCAAACCCCAGGAACATGTGTCAGATGACCCCAGCTCTCAGATTCAGTGCTGTGGGTTTTGGTTTGCAAGGCAGACATACCCTGGAACATCATAAGCTCCAGAATTCACAACTTTTCCTTTAGAAAGAAAGAGCAGGTTCTCTCCATTCCTGTTGCCAGATGCTAAAGGGAACACCGCAGGGTCAAAGCTCCAGCCATGACTCCAACCCAGTTGGCTGTGCCTTTACTGGGATAGAACGCTGCTGGACAGGCTGTGTCACCTTTCCATTGGATAAAGCAGAGCTATCAGCTAGCACTGGGTGATTGATGTGTGGAGGAAGAGGAAATTTCCTTTTTCACATTCTTGCCATTGCTCACAGGAAGACCCTCCATTTGTACCTAATTCTTATGTGTGTAATTTTATTGTTTTATTTAAAGTATTTAAAAATATATATAGGTGTATATACATAATTTTTTAAGTATTTTTAAAGAAATCAAATTAGAATTTGAATAGGGAAAATATTGTTTAAAATGCCTGAATGTTTCATTTTAATTGTTGGTTTTGGTAATGAAACTGAAGAACAAAAGATAAAAGGAGAAGTACATACAGAAAGCCAAAGGTCAGGGTTTCCTGTGTTTGTTCTTGTCACGCTACTGTATATGAGAACAAGTCATTAAGGGTACGAATCATGACATTTATCATGACAGTAAAATTACTTTGTCAGAAAATGGTTGATTTTTTTTTTTAACAAAGTGGAAAATGAAGAACAATAAGAATCGGTTATATCGCCCAGCAATTGTAATTCAGCAATTCGAAACTTGAAATTATGTTAAATATTTCTCCTTTTCTTAAAAAAAATATTTCCTTCTTCCTTGTGCTTGAAGATGGGGAACTTACAGAATGGGAGGAAAATAAATGCAGGGAGTGTAAGTCATAGGGTCAGGTCAGGCTGTTACAGCAACAGTCTGACCTGATCCTATAACTTATACTTCCCTGCATTTATTTTCCTCCCATTCTGTAAGTTCCCCATCTTCAAGCATCTGATGAAGTGGGATTTTCTCCCATGAAAGCTCATGTGATAAATAAATTTAATAGTCTTTAAAAATGACACCAGACTTCTTGTTTGTTTTGTCGGCAAAGCATCCTAATGTACACAAGGCCATATTGCCTCCCCCCATCTTGTCTTTCTCATGCTGTTTTTCAGTCTGTTAATTATTAATATATGTAAGTAGTAGACTCTTATGGGTGACGTGATGCTGCCACTAAAGAGAGGCACAGGCACTAAAACAGTGAATTACACTGTCATTATGTTGTCATCGTGGTCAAGTGTCTGAGGTCAATTATATT
Organism: Pelusios castaneus; assembly: GCA_007922175.1. Lineage (NCBI taxonomy): Eukaryota > Metazoa > Chordata > Testudines > Pelomedusidae > Pelusios > Pelusios castaneus. The sequence goes on from ML685895.1 coordinate 1,725,655, forward strand.
CAAGCCTCATCTGAGATGCCATTTTGTAAAGAATCCAAGTCTGCAGATATATAACCACAACTGATAGGCTATGTCTACTCTACAAAAAGTTAGGTCGACATTGTTAAGTCAACCTAATAAGGTCGACTTTAAGTCAACCTAAAGTCCACCTTATTAAGTCGACTTAACAAAGTGGTCTCCCTGAACGAGGACTTAGTCCACTTTGTTAAGTCGACCTAACTGCGCTTAGGTTGACCGAATAAAGTGGACCTAAGAAATTGACTTAATGGTTAGGTCGACCTAACCGGCAGTTCTTATTAGGTCGACCTACGCTTTCATTAAGTCGACTTAAGGAATTTCGTAAGTCGACTTAATGAAAACCTGGTGTGCACGGGGACTAAGTTAGGTTGACTTAAGCCTCCTTAAGTCGACCTAACTTGCAAGTGTAGATATAGCCATAGAGTCTGAGACCTTCATCATCCAGGAGCTAATCAAAAGCCCACTGAAGTCAATGGGAGTTTTTCCATTGACGTTAGTTGCAGGTGCATAGCTAGGTAATATAGTTAGTATAGTGCCTCACCAGCAGAGGGAGCAACCATCTTTACTAAAGAACTGCTGAGTACAGGGGTCCTTTGTTGTGGATTGCTGCCTATCTGACCCCAGAGACTTCTGTCCTAGAGGTGAAGGTTGGTGTGGAGTTAAGGTGAGCAAGAAGGGAGATTCAGCTGCTATCCTGAAGATACCATCCTTCTGCCTGATCTCTGTGAGCAGCCCATTCATCCCTTAGAGGCCATTACACCTCAGCAGGCTGGAATGGAGCCTTGCCTCTGAGACCTTACCTTGAGATCCATTGGAGGAACCAACCGCACCCAGGATGGAGAAGCTCGCATTTCTTTTTCCTTCTGCCTCAGCAAAAATGGTGCAATCATCTTGTAACATATGGAAGCATTTCCATACTGAAAGTCATTCAGACAAAAAAGAACCTGTATTTTGCAAATACTGCCAAAAGAAATATCCACTACCAAATGCTACCAGGCTGACTAAAATACATCCTTATGTGTATGAAATGTCCTGCAGACATTATAAAAATCCTTTATGAGTGGAAACAAAGGTTAAGAAGAGCATTGATAGGGGTTGCACTTGCATCAGACACTCTCGATCCAGATGCCCTTCTGCTTCTGTGACATCACCATCAAGTTTTGTACATCCAAGTTCAGCTCTCCAATCATCAGGCAAACAGGCATGTCAACCAACTATATGCATGGACTTCCAGCACTTACTTAATTTATATAGACATGATGATACCTGAACATAAAAAAAAAAATAAAAAAAATTGGCCCACCTCTCTTAGGAGCAATATTCGCCTCTGGCACTCCATTATTAGTCACTGAAAATAGTTACTGGCAGGCAGCATGTATACTATTAATACCACCACACCAGTTACCCAGCAGATGTTCTTCAGAGAAGCCTCTTCTACACTCAGACTATAATATATAGCCCAACTGTGCAAGAAAAATAATATGAATGAAGCACTTTATCTGGCAGTACTTACGTATGGGTGAACACATGTACAGGGTGAAAGAATCAAACTTTGTTATAACAATACTTCAATCAGTTTCTTACAAGAGCATTGAAACAGGAGAGAACAGACATACTGCAGAATATATTAGCAGTGAAATAGGTGAAGTACTAGAGAAGATTGGAAATAGGAAATTATTTGCTATACTGACTCATAATGCCAGAAATATAAAAGCAGCATGGGACATCATAATGTACAAATATCTACATACTGTGCTTTTTTGGAAAAAAAAGAGAAAAAAAGGTGCTGGTACTTGGCAGGGACCTCAGCGTGGTGGCGGTAGGAGCTGGGGCCTCATCACTGTGAAAAAATGGTGCTGGTACTCAATACTCCTGAGTACCATCACAAAAAAAACCTCTGTCCACATATTACCACAATAGGATATGCTCCTCATGGCCTAAATTTGTTTCTCAATGATCTCATGAAGTTGGGCATATTGACAAAGGTCTAAGAAAGAGGAAAAGAAGTTGTAAAATAGGTGAAAACTATTCATATTGAAGATGAAGTATTTAAGAATTGGGAAGAAAATCATGGTAAGAATAAAAATGGTACAACTGAAGTTGATGAGACTATCTTCTAGGCTGACTTGTAGAACTCTCTGAATATTCTATAATCAATTCCTTCTTCAAATCACTCTGTTTGAACCAGGCAAAGTACTTTTGACAGACATTCCTCAACTTATGACCAAGATAAAGTCAACTATTTTTGTAAATCCTAGTGCATCTTCACTTATAAGTCAGGAATATGTAAAGGTAAAGGTCTGTATTCATAGATGGGAAGAATTGTGCTGCATATCAATACATGCTACTACAAACCTCTTAGATCCAAGGTTCAAATGTTGTAATGTTAGTAATTATAGCATTGTTGTAGACTTAAATTCAGTTGGAGCCAACTCGAGCAGAGCTCCAGTAAATATTTTCACTTTCTGAAAGTCCAAGTGCACTATATTGATTGGATCATTCTTGTTCACATATATGTTGACCACTCTCACAGAATTCTAATAGACTAGTGAGGCATGATTTCTCTTTACAAAAGCTGTGTTGACTCTTTCACAATATATCTTGTTCTTCTGTATGTCTGGAATTGTGAAGGAAGTCACAGTTTGAACTGATGTGCTGGTTGACAAGTACCTAGGTTGAGAAGATGTCATGCAAGAACAACAAGGAGAGAGCAGCAAGAGGCAAGAAGCCCAATCCTCCTTTTTTGACAGAAGATACCTCACACCACTAGTCCAGCCACATACATGGCCCTCCTTCTATATAAAGAAGGTGATGTGATGAAATGCATATGTTCTGCAGTGTACATTGCAGAGCATTCATTAATACCTTAGGCTATGTCTACACTTGTTAATTTAAGTCAACTTAGCATGTCCCCACTCAAAAATTAAGTCAACTTAGAGGGAACCCTGCCAAATCGACTTAGAGCATCCACACTGGATGCCTAAGTTGACTTGTAGTGGCTAGGTGGACCTGGGACAGGTCCACGGTGGCAGGGTGGGCACCCCTTGCCAAGTGCCAGGGGGCTCAGCATTTGCCCCATTGTACCTGGGTACAATGGGGGCGGTGCCGGACAGGGACATTGGCAGGGCATAGGAGCAGGGTGGGCACGTCAGGCTCTGCCTATGCCAGCCGCCCTGGCAGGGAGGGCAATGGGGGAGCCCTGAAGCCCTTTAAGTCGACTTAAAGTTGACTTAGGGCTACTCTGCGTCCACACTGGCTAAGTCAACTTCATAAAGTCAACATAGCCAGCAAAGTCAACTTAAAATGAGGTTTAATTAAGTCGACTTTAATTTTCCTTAAGTCGACTTAAGCTGCTGCTTAAGTCAATTTAAGGAAAATATAGTGTGGACGCAGATTAAATTAAGTCCACTTAAGCAAGCTTAAGTCAACTTAATTTGTAAGTGTAGACGCACCCTAAGAATTCAATGTCCTATTTAGGCACAGGCCAGTATGAGGATGATGCAACTTGGAAGACTTCTGTTTCAGAGATGAAATTCTGGCCTGAGCTTCTTGAGGTGTAGGAAAGGGAAAACTGTCAGTTGTTATGAGCCTTTAGGGAATATAGCATTCTTTTCCTTCCTATCCACTGAAATGGTTCTGCTTTGCAAGCCAAAGTGAAAGAGAATAGGACCATAGCCCTACATTCTCCTGTCTCTTCTTTGCTCCATTTGGCCCTCTGTGTGCCCCATGGGAGTAGGAGCAGAGAGGAAATAAACTTTGTGGTCTTCCAAGATTATGGACTTGAACTGTACCCTCATATTGACTGTGTGGTGACGAGAAGACTTCTTATGAACCTCTCACACTAAGTGTTGGATTCCAGCAAGCTAGTTATAATTTAAAACCATATTTCTTCATGGGTGATTTAATAATAAAATAATAATGTTTATCCAACTAAACATGAGCTTGTTGCCTCCCATAGTTTGGGAAGAAATATTCCAGGGAGGAGCCAGCCACTACTGCAGCCAGAAAACCTTTCAAGCTAGCAGGAACAAATAGAGAAACATGCCTAACAGATTTTGCAGTAGGGAAAACAGGAGACTGACGTCACTGCTTTCTACAAATGTAACTGGACATTCTCTGCCCTGTGCTAATTGGCTGTTTGCCTCATCCCACCTCCAGTCCTCTCCCTCACTTCATCTCAAACTCACTTCCCCATGCCCTCCACGATCCTTGCCACTTCTCCCCTGCCATGTTTCCCTCACCTGCTTTCCTCCTAGACTCTAGAGCAGGGGTCAGCAACCTGCAGCACTCATGCCAGAAGTGGCACATGAGCCAGTTTTGAACAGCACATGACACCCTCTCCCCTGCTGCCAACAGTGCTGCCCATATTGCTGAAAGTGCCCTGGGCGCTGCCTTTTTTCAGCAGAAAGGGGGCAGTTCTCTGTAGTGCCACTGAAAGTGTGCCTGGCAGCAGCTTTTTTCAGAAATGGGGTGGAGGGGTTGTTTTCTAATATTGAGGTGCTGTTGAAAATGCCACCACCATGGGAGCTGTGTCTTGTGTGCCACTGTCAAAATTGCAGGCAGCAGCTTTTTCTTTCATTGGAGGGGGTCACCAGCACTGGGAAAGGACTGAGGAGGAGAGCTGGACATGACCACTGGAAAGAGTTGCTGATCCCTGCTCTAGAGCTTCTTTCCCTTTTCTTCTATCCCCCATTACTCTGTTCATGCTGCTTGTACATTATATTCCTTTCTCCTGCATCTTAGATGGCAAACTCTTAAGAACAGGGACTGTCTATTATTCTATGATTCTAGATTATTCCTGCACATGGTCCAATTCTCTTTTGGCCCATAGACATGACCATCGTAAATACATTAAATTGCAGTGATAGGCTCTGAAGACCAATCAGCAATGATGTGCACTATCAAGGGTATAAATATACCATACTTCATATTTTTTACTCTCTATATTTTCTCTTTCCTCCTCACTGCCCCTTTTTCATTGTTTTTCTATATTTATCTCTCTTCTCACTTTCTGACCCTTGTTGAATCTATCATATTCTAGCACTTCTCTTCTCCTCTCCACCACCCTCACAGCTCACCAAAGAAGAATGCAAACAGAATAACCCTTTGAGTTGAACTTTAAAACCTATGAAGTGCAAGTGGGTTTGAAATTAGCCAAGGCAATTTCACCCATCCCTTGCTTCAGTCCCAGACAAAGAGCTTGCTGCAGCTTTACAGTTAATGTTCAGAAGGACATGCTGCTGCATGATTCCCTTTCATAAGGGAAATTCTGGAATGTGGCTGTGCATCACAACACTTGTTGGAACATGGTCTGTTAAAAGGACACCCTAAATCCCCCAAAGTCATCTCAGATACTTTACATTCACACTCCACTCCCTGTGTAGTAAACATAAGAGAATGGCAGGATGTGCCTAGTGGATTACTTAAGTAATTTGGTTTGGCAGGGCAGGGTAGGGTAGATAATGATCCAAATATGCTGTTTTGCATGAGCTGAGGATCTGGGCTGAATGGTATAAATGAGTTTTATTTATTCTTTTTCCCAGTGGTAAATTCACAATCATTTTTAAGTGTTACTTTTATGTGGTGTGGTAGAGTAAAGGGGGAAGAAGCCATGCAAAGCATCTACTACCTGTGTCCCCCAACCAGGGCTGGGGTAAAATGCATTAGCAGGGTTATAAAAAACAGGGGAAGGAAGCCACAGCTGAATGTATTAATTAGGCCATGCTAGATCCTGGCCAGAGGAGGCAAATGGGAACAGCTGTGCCCCTCCCTGGGGTAGATAAATAAGCCTGCTGTGGAGAAACAGAAAGAGGAAAGAGTTTGCTCGCTCGCTCGCTCGCTCAGTGAGTGAGTCTGCTGGCCTAGTAAAGGCAAGGCTTGGCTCCCTATATTGTGGGGTCTGGTTGGGAGTGAACATTATCATTTGCACTGTTGTAAAACAAACAAAAAAAAGATTGGGTGACCCCTTAGAGTTCTGTTATTTGCAGGAGGAAGACCTCTGAGAGGACCCAGAGAACTAGGCAGGAGTGGATTAACCAGCCTGAGGGCCTTGGGCTAGCCCCCCCCCTACTGTGGGGGCCCTCCCTGCTTGGGCAGCCCTGCCTACAGGGCCCCTACTATTGCTGGAGGGAGGCTGGGGCCAGAGGGTGCTCCTGGCCCCACTCTGGCCAGTCTGTGAGGTGGGGGGCTGGCTGGTGTGTGGTGTGGCAAAGGGGCCCTGCCCCTTGGGTGGAGCAAACAGGCTGGCCCACCCCACTCTGGCCAGGTGGAGCACCGAGCCTGGGCCTGGTGTTTGCCTGGGTCCCTGGGTGCTGGAGTCCCTGCTGGAGCCAGAGGAAGGGAAAGTTGCAGAAGGAAGCCACTGTCTACGGACCCAGGTTGAGCAAATGGGGCTATGGGATGTGTGGTTTCCTTGTGTCCCCCCCAAAGGTATGGGAGATGAGCCCCAGCCATCCTCTGCGGGGCTGCTGCCTGGGCCCCGAGCCCCACATCGGCTTTGCTGAGGCTGCCACAGGGCTGCCGGCCTCTTTGGGGCCCCACACTGGTGGTGGGGTCCCCGGCGCCCACACTGGATTTGGTGGGGCCACTGCCAGATCCCTGGCCACCCTTCTGCAGCCAACCCCCCCCCCCCCCCCCCCCCCCACAGGCCTTGCTGGGGCCACCACCAAGTCTTTGGCCACCCTCCCATGGCCAGCCTCTCCGGGGCTCCCACCATGGCCCCCCACACCTGTGGCTTGGGGGCTCCTCACCTCACAGGGCCCTGGGCAGTTGCCCTACCTGCCCACCTGCTAAAACCGCCTATGTTCCTGCTCCAAGGTGAATGAGAAGAATTGTCAATGGAAAATAAAAGAGGAGTCTTGTGGCACTTTAAAGACTAACACATTTATTTTTCACATGAGCTTTTGTGGGCGAAGTCCCGCTTCGTCAGATGCCAGAGTGGAGAAAACTTACACAGAAAAAATGCTTACAGTATGGGAATGAAAGATAAATTAACATGCAAGTCACTGAATACAGCCATATGAAAGGATTTAAGAAAGGCTACTCCTTTGGAAATTGTCAATGGATTTTCTGGTTGCAGCCTCTCTCACAACCAGTTGGGGTCACTATGCCATTGGTACAGAATTATGCAACCCTTCATAACAGAAAGTAAGCTGAAGGGAGGAGCATAGGGAGTTCAAACAAAGGCAAATACGTTGTTTGATGTGAAAGGAATATCTGTTATTGTTGATTCTGTTTTCATTTCTGTGCAAAAGAATACACTCATAGTTATAATAACAAAAGTGGGATTGAATTTCTCTTCTGGAAATCCATAAATGTCAATCCCTTTTTGACTCTTACCGTACTGGCCTATCACTTTACAGGAAAGCATTCAACTTATTTCTCAAAAGTGAGCTAAGAGAGTGAAACTGAAAATGTTAAACTACCAGGAAAAGAAAAATTACTTGGATTCAATTCAGTCTGACCTTTTCAGGCATAAATTGAATTCTCCATGTGCTGTGCAGTTAGTTTCAAGTAGTGAAAACTGACAGATACTTTGCATTTACTTGAGTGATCTGTAATTTGACTCAAACTGATGATATTCTCTTAAGTTCTAAAGGCCCCCCAAAACCAATGAAATCAATGGAAAGACCTGGGTCAACTTCAATAGGCTTTGATTCAGGCTCTTAGGGTACGTCTACACTGGAGGCTCTGTTAAGTCAACTTAACCAAGGTTGACTTTAAGTCGACCTAAAGTCAACCTTGGTAAGTCGACTTAGAGAGTCCACAGCCTTGTGGCCGCACTGGCAGGTGCTAAGTCAATGGAGGAGTGGCCAGGAACTCTGCGAGGGGGCCTGGAGGCCAATTAGGTTGCCTTAAGGGCTATCCCCAGTCTACACTGGCTTAAGTCGACTTAATAAGGTCAACTTAAGCCTTAGGTCGACCTTAAGAGGTGTTATTAGGTCGACTTAAGGAAGCGCTTAAGTCGACCTAAGAAGTGCCCAGTGTGGACGCAGCAGTCTATAGGTCGACTTAACCGTCCTTAAGTTGACCTAAGGCTTTAGTGTGGACATACCCTTAGACCCGGACAATGCTAGGAAAATGGAGTACACTTAAATTGTTAACGTACCGTATGTTGGTCATTAGAAACAAACTTTGTTTTCATTGCCAATTTATTAGAAAACAAAGATTTGTTTACATTATGAAATGTTGCCAAATAAAATAAACAAAATCAAAATACAGGATAAAAAAAGTGATATCCTAAGAACCATATGACTAAATCCTGTTAATAAATAATCAAAAATATATACAATCTTTCCATTGCCCATAAAGGAAATTTTAAATCCAGAGGAAGGTATTTCCAGAAGCCTTCCTTCTACGTCTAGATAACATTTTATGTTGTGGTTCTAAGTGTTATAGAGCTGTTCCTTACATATGTGATATAGTAGACCTTATTTAATGCCTTGAAAAAAGTTCCACAGATATTTGACTGGGATGATTTTGAAGAAACAGATTCATTGCAAAACACAATACATTTCAAAGACTAAACAATAGAGAAATAGCACACCTGATTTGCTTTATAGTTGCACCTAGGGCTTATCTACATACAGAAGTTGCACTGATTTAACTAAAGATGTTAATATAGGCCTCTTCCCCAGTTCAGAGCTCCAGTGTTTGGGTGAAAGGTGGCCATATTAGCATTCTCTGTGTCTTATTTAATTGATCATGTACATTAACATGGCAGCTCAGATTAGATGTTTTACTGGTGCAGAATTTCTGGCCATTAGCAACTCACAGAACAAGAGACTTAAACCTGCCAAATGAATAAGGTGATTGTTCTGCATCAGACCTTTAATGAGTATGTTTGAAAGGAAAATAAAAAGCTGTTCAAATAATGTAATATTGCATGCTAAATCCAATAATTAACACAAAACCTTTTGTGAAATGCCCTCTTAAATGAATAAATCTGTTCTGCAACAATTTAAAGTCAATGTTTCAGCTAAGTTAACACAAGGTATCTGTGAGGCACAACCCTATTGAAAAGAGGAATTTATTCTACACTGAGGAAATGCATTTAACAGATTTTAGTTGCATTGGGACAGAAAATTGCATATTTGTAAAAGCTGCCAGCGATAGCCCTGCAGCCTGTGTTACATATTTAATTTTTACATGAACCTTTAGACTGTAAATTTCTCTTCACACTGGAAAGGAAACTGACCTTTTTGAAATTTTTCTTTGTGTTTAAGACTGACCAGATAACCCTAATATAAAGCACATTTCAAAAACATTTTTCCTTTGGTTTAAAGGTTAAAGAATCCCCATTATACGCTCAATTGTGCATATGTAAAAATTAAGGAAGTGAATAAAATAATGGCATGATCTATGTTACTCTTTATTCTCTGTTCTACCCCTCAGCTTCTTGCACACCTATCTCCCCAGTGCATCACACAAAAATAATGGTAATGTTTAGCCTAATACCCCAATAAAAAAAAACCTTGAATCTGTCTGTGATTCATTTCACTCACCTCAGTGGTTCCAAAGACGGTCATTTCAAAATTCCCTTGAGATCAGCATTTCAATGGAAGCTACAGTTTATTTTACCCCTAAAGAATGGTAATGCTACCAAACAACAGAAGCTTTTCAAACTGGGAATGCCAGGTGAGGAGGTGCTGCAAGCACTCAGAGAAGCAACATCTATTTCTTCACCTAAGGCTGTCTGTCAGAAAAAATTTCCTCTTTTGTTTTTATTCCTCCTACTTCTACTTTTCTTTCTACATACTGCTGAGAAGTTCCAGGGGGGTAGCCTTTAGTCTATTTTAGCAAAACAAACAAGGAGTCCTGTGGCACTTGTTAGTCTTTAAAAGTGCCACAAGACTTCTTGTTTGTCATATTGCTGAGACATTCCCTGCTTTTTGATAGTTCAACGTTAAATCTTTTACTTGTTGAACAATCTTGTGCCATTCAAAAATGATTTTCAAAAGACTTACTAAAATAGTGACACACTTTACAACTTCACACTATTTAGACTGCTGTAAAGGTCCAAACTGCACTCTTCAGACTGTCATCATAATCTCCAGCTACACTCTGATGACCCATATGAGCAATTTCTGACCTGTAGAGATGTGTTCGCCATGCTTCCCAGGGATTAACAAATGTCAGACCTAAATTTAACAAAATAAAGTTTCACACTTTGGGTTTGAACTGAGATTTACAACCATGGACAGCAACAAATGTTGATATTTCCGTAGGCCATCTCAATACTGGCAGTATAATTTGGCTGCTATTTGGCCAGGTTGAACACATCCTAGTGGATCAAATCCAAGTTCTGTTGGAGTCAGAAGTAGGCCAATGGAAAATGTGATCAACTATGACCATGTGATCAGGTTGACCATGATTCTATCAAGGATGTTGAACATAATTTGGCTCTGTTTATGCTGGTGGCCAGACTGTGTTCAACCATGGTTGAGAAGGTATTTGGGGAGTTGTGATTGACATAAAGTGCCTTTCCTTATATAGTTATATCCATAATGGTGTGAACCTTAGTGCTGTTACACTTGGATCCCCTGTTTTTCAGAACAGGATTTCAATGGGCAATTTGTCACCAGAGAATAGGGTAAATACCTGCCTAGATGCTGGAGTTCACTGAGAAGAGTCATTAGAGACAATAACATTTGGCAGCCACTACTTCCTTCCCTAATGTTGTCAAAGGCCGTAGTTATATTGCTAAACCTCAGAGCAGTTCTAGAATTATATCAGCCTTGATTTTAGTAGTTCAAGAAGAAGCTCTTCATTGGAAGGTCAGAAAAAGAGATGTTTCCTAACACTTTAAGGATCCAGCCATTCCTAGTGCTAGGACCTGAATTCTGATTCTCTGAAAGAACTATGCCAGTTCTAAAATATGTAAGACAGTTATGGCTTAGGGTTGTTTTCAGAAACGTAATTTAAGGACAAGTATCACTTTGAAGTGCCCAAAAATGGGTGAAGCCATTTGTTTATAAACAGACTTTTTCAAACACTGGAAGTTTCTTCGCACTGTATTATAATTCTTACCCTTATGTGTTTTTGAAATCTATAATTTTTAAAACATATCACTCCATAGCTATACAGTTTATTTTGTCAAGTTTAAAAATATTAATTTCAACTCTTGACTTGACTTTCTAATGATTTCTAATAAACTGAAAAACATTAACTTATTCCTTGTGTGGCAAATCAGTCCACTCTGTCCCTGTGGGTCCTGTGCTTTGT
>ML685895.1:1751895-1792816 GCA_007922175.1 Pelusios castaneus
GTCAGACGCTTTGAAGATCTTCAAAGCGTCTGACGAAGTGGGATTTTCTCCCACGAAAGCTCATGCGATTAATAAATCTGTTAGTCTTTAAAAGTGCCACAAGACTCTGTTGTTTTTAAAGAAATGGTATTCAAACAACCCACTTTGCAAATGATTCTATGGGGCACTCAGTCTATTAAATAATTACCAGGCAAATTTAAGTGACTGTCATATAGGGTGCATCTACACTACAATTAAGTTGATTTAAGCAGGCTTAAGTCGACTTAATTTACTCTGCATCTACACTAGAGTTTCCTTAAGTCGATTTAAGCTGCTGCTTAAGTTGATTTAAGGAAAATTTAAGTCGACTTAATAAGACCTAGTTTTAAGTCGACTTACTGGGTAAGTCAACTTTGTTAAGTTGACTTAAGCCAGTGTAGATGCAGAGTAGTCCTAAGTCGACTTAAAGTCGACTTAAAAGGTCCCCAGGACTCCCCCATTGACCTCCTTCCCAGGGTGCCTGGCACAGCCAGAGCCTGGCATGCCCACCCACAGGGCAGGACACAGCCCTGCCCATTCCACTCCTGTACCCTGCCCCTGTCCCTGTCCTGCTCAGCCCCCATATACCCAGGTACAATGGGGAAGATGCTGAGCTCCCTGGCACTTTTAAAGGGGTACCTGGGGAAGGGGAATACCTCTCGGGTGCCCCCCTTCCCACCATGCACCACTCCCAGGTCCACCTAGCCCCTGCAAGTTGACTTAGGCATCCAATGTAGCCGCTCTAGGTTGATTCAGCAAGGTTGACTTTAAGTCGATCTAAATTTACAGTGTGGACATTCTAAGTCAACTTAACAAGGTCAACCTAAAGTCGACTTTGTTAAGTCGACTTAGCAAAGTCGACTTATTTGAACAGGTGTAGACATAGTCTAAGATCTGTGTTTTCCTGATGGTTTAAGCAACAGTCAATGTACTTAATAACTGTTCAAAATCCAACATATATTTAGTAATTTTTTGTGCAGATTTTCTTTTAGATTTAACAGCCCATAAGCCTAGCCTTATCTTAGACAGCAATCTGCATGCAAACTTGTGCAAATTAACAATTCTAATATGCGAGCTCCTGGGTGTTTTTGTTTTTGTTTTTTTTTTCAAAACCTGCTTGACCAAAACTAGCTCTCCATCAGTAGAGAACTTTTTGCAGGATTGGAGCCCAATTCAGTGATTATTAAACCTCATGATTGCTAGTCTGAAAGTAAGCTTCTAAGCTCTTTAACAAAATATGCAATTGATCATGTTTTTGTATATGGAGGTACTGTAAAAAATATGGCAAATCTCAAAAGATGCAGCTGCACTGGATAATTCATTTCCTGTACTACAGTACTGGTGCAATTCAACCAGTGATAGCAGTTGTTGGAGTTTTATGTGTATGGTTGAGTGTGATTGTGTATATGAATGTGATGAGTCTGTGCACATGTGAGTATGTGGATGGGTGCATAGTGCGTGTGCATGTTGTATGTCAATGGTTTTGATGAGCAAAACAATACTTTCTACCTATTCTCATTTCTCCATTGTGTATGCTTTTGTCTGTTTTAGTTTTACATTTTACAGCATTACTCATTTGAAAGGGTGGCTGTGTATCTTAAACTGTGGCATTTATGTGTGAGATGTAGTAAATTGGGAAGTTAGATGGAGAATTTCAGAGGAAAAAAAAAGCTGTTTCTCTAACAAAACCCAGTGCTTCACATGCTGTCTTCCAGGTGGACACATTTATGTCTTGAGCTCTTGAGTATTTAATAGCTCTATTTTCTGCATAAGCACTGACAGATATTCTTTACCTTTTTATATAGTCATGTCCTCCACTCCACACAACTGAGATTTTCACTGATGCCAACTATTTGCTCATCATGCTGGTAGAAAAAGCCTCTTCTCCAGCACATTTCTATTCAGGACATTTATTTCCTACTAAAATAATTTTCCAAAATATGATATAGTTTTTTCACCCAACAAAATATTTGTATTGTCCTACTTTATTTTTACTATCTGTAAACCCTACTTAATACATTTTAATGTCAAAACACTAGCAACAATTCAATATGCCTCAACAAAGGCCCTTGCTTGGTACCATAAATTACTTTTGTCTCAATTCCTTGACGTAGAGATGGTAACAATTGTAATACCAGGGCATAATCTCAGTCTTAGTCTTTGCTGTAGTTCCATATCTTTAGCACTAGTTGGAGCTCAACACAAACGTAAGAGGACACCCTTTGTCCGTTGGATTTGGGTGCCACTTTCTTCAGAGGCAAACTTGGTTAAGTGACGTTAATGGGACAATAGGATTGATCTTAGTTTTAGAACGGAAATTGTTGTACAAACAAGGAATTCTGTGGCACTTCTAAAGACTTACAAATTTATTTATCTCATGAGCTTCCGTGGGCACAATCACACTTCGTCAGAGGAATGAAATGCTGTAAACAGCTGTAATATTTCCTGTAGTATTTCTTGATATATATTTATTACTTCTCTAATGCCTTTTATTTGAGGATCTCACAACACTATGCAAGCTATGCACTATGCAAAGATTAGTCAACACCACTAGGTGCAAGTTAAATATTTATGTCCTCAGTTTTACAGATTGGGAAAATGAAGTGCTGTATGGGCAGGAACTATCTTTTGCTGTATATTTGCACTAGGATAGTACAAATAAATAACGATGACAGATAAATTCAGTAACTTGCTCAAGGTCACAGAGTAAATCTGTAGCAGAGTTGGGAATAGGAGCCATATATGACAATTTCCAGTCTTTCACCTTCATTACTAAGGCTGCAGTTTAGCAAAGTACTTAAGTGTGTGTTAATTTTAGACATGTAAATAGTCCCATTGACTTCAAAAGAACTATTCATAAGCCTAAAATTATACTAAAGTTACATTTGCAGAATTGTTCCAAAGGGATAGCTGTGTTCGTCTATTGCAGAAAAAACAGAGTCCTGTGGCACTTATAAAGACTAACAGATTTATTTATCGCATGAGCTTTTGCAGGAGAAAATCCCACTTTGTCAGAGGCTTTGAAAACCTCTGACGAAGTGGGATTTTCTCCTGCAAAAGCTCATGCAATAAATAAATCTGTTAGTCTTTATGGCTATGTCTGCACTAGAAAAAGTTAGGTCAACTTTGTTAAGTTGACTTAATAAGGTTGACTTTAAGTCGACCTAAAGTTGACCTTATTAAGTCGACTTAACAAAGTGGTTACCCTGAACTGGGACTTAGTAAGTTGACCTAACTGCCCTTAAGTCGACTTAATAAAGTTGACTTAAGAGTTAATCCATGTCCACACTGTGCTTAAGTCGACCTAAGGAGTTGACTTAAGGGTTAGGTCGACCTAACCAGCGGTTCTTACTACTTCAACTTAAGTTTTCATTAAGTCGACTTAAGGAATTTCTTAAGTTGACTTAATGAAAGCCTGATGTGGATCTGGACTAAGTTAGGTCGACTTAAGCCTCCTTAAGTCAACCTAACTTGCAAGTGTAGACATAGCCTATAATTGCCACAGGACTATGTTTGTTTATTTGCAGAACTGGGATCAAAATCAGACATCCTCTGAAATGTGTCACTGTGACAAGGTTTTATCAACATGTCATTTGCCAGTAGGTTCAGGTAGCTGGCTTTTCCAACTCTGGAGAAAGCAACTGGAAAAAAACAAACTACTTTCTTTAAGACTCAGAACAAATAAATTCACTCCTAATTCTGCATCTTCATGTCCTAAAATGTAACACCTGATGTAAAAGAACATTCTCTTAAAAGGGGTGTCCATTCTCAGATCAGATAGGAAATCTACTTTAACGACTGATTCCTTCCTCCTTCCCTCCCTCCTCCCCACTGTCTTTGTCTCCATCAAATGATTCCCTTTCATGGTCACAAATACTCGAGCTGTGGTACTGATTTGCTTTCATATCAGTTTTGTTTATTCTGCCCCCTCCTTGCAACCCACAATCCTATAGTAAATCTGATAAACAATGCCTTTTTATTGCTACAGGCAGTAAGTCCAACACCATACAATGGGAGGCATGACTTGGCTTTGCTGCAAAGTGCAGGTGTTCACAGTATTGTGGTCATCCAAACCAGATGCGGAGGAGATGAAGCACCTGTTTCCCTTCTTTGCAGTGCTGGGGGATACAGCTCTATGCAGATTACAGCACATAGCCTGAAATTAATAGTGCTTCTGCACATTTTCCTTGACAGGGTAACAAAGCTGTACCCTCCTGTACAACTTTTACAAATACTCCTGCAAGCATACACTCACTCACAGCCAGAAACATCTGTGGGGCTGGATAGGCGTCTTTCAATGGTGCAGAAAGGAATCAGAGACTTAGCTGTAACATCATCTCTCTCTGAAGGAATAAGAGGTGATGATTTTTTTATAGCTGTGTTAGCAGTCAAACTTAATCCATAGGCTTTTGGATTTCTCTACATTTTATTCACATTTCTACAGGTTTACAAATATCTCTTCAAAAGGCAGAAATTCAATTAATATTTTGTGTTCATGAGACAGGACTCAATGCTATTGCCACTGAAGTGAGTGAAAAAACTCCCACTGACTTAAATGGGAGCAGGATCCTGCCCATAGGATCAAATAATGAAATGTACTAGTCATCCACAGAAAGAAGCAAAACTAATTGTTGGGGTCAAATCCTGCTGACTTTCCTCACTCTGATAGTTCCCATTGAATTAAATGTCACTATTCATGTGGACAAGAAGAGCAGTATTTGTCTTTTGGTCCGATTCGTCCAAACATTATGAGCTGCTATGTCCAGGTGAATTTCAAACAGTGCAATTCTAACAGTGCACCTACAGAATTTTGTCAAGATAGTAGCATAACAGGGTAGCTTGCCCTTTTAGGGCCAGGGGGCCCAGGGAACGGCCAGACTTGTTCTGGAGGGAAGCTGAGCAAGCAGGTGCTGAGAATCAACTGACCCAGCTGAATAGCAGTTAATGATAAGGTCTGATTTCTGTCTGGAGAAGATAAAGGAGGGCCCCCCTCTGGGTAGGGGAGAGCCCGGAGAGACTGCAGAATACATTCTGCTGTGGCTACAGCAGATGACTGCAATAAGGCAAGCAGATCTGGTAGATTCCCCATAAACTGGGGAGTTCCAGACCCTTCAAAGCAACTGGTAAAGTGGGACTTTTTCTCCCAAGAAAGCTCATGCAATAAATAAATCTGTTAGTCTTTAAAAGTGCCACAGGACTCCTTGTTTGTTTTCCCGACCCTTCAGTTACCAAAGGCCAGGGGGCCCCATAATTTCAGCCAAAAAGAGGGCTATTGCTTTTGTTATTGTTCTACATTTCCTTTTGTTTTGGAGACTAAACAGAGCCCTGAGGAAAAGGGTTATAAATGGAAGTGGGTGTGGCTGATTGTTCCAGTCTGGTGATCAGATCTACTTGTCAAGAAAATAAGTGATCTCGTTCTATGGACAGTCCTGTTAATTTAAAAAATGATTGCAATAGCCATCTTTTTAATGATGAAATAGTCAAAATAAAAGTGTTTTTAAAAATTACTGCTCTTTTAAAATTTAAAAAATATTGAAGTTTTGACATTTTTTGATCTCTGAAAAAAATATAAAAAGACTTTTTGGGGTCAAATTTTAAAATTTTGATAATTTTTTTGTCCCAAACTCAAAATTTGGAAATGTTTTATAGATTCATGGAAATGTAGGGTTGGAAGGGATCTCAAGATGTTATCAAGTCCAGTACCCCAATGCTGAAGCAGGACCAGAAACCTAAACTATCTCTGAGAAGAATGTGTTTGTCCAACCTGTTCTTAAAATCTTCCACAACTTCCCTTACAAGTCTATTCCAGGGCTTAACTCTCCCTATAGTTAGAAATTTTTTTCATTATATCTTACCCATATCTCTCTTGTGCAAATAACCTTTAAGGATATGGACCTAAGTCCACTCAGGTGTTTGCCCATTAGTTGGTAGTTCACTCTCCAGAACCAAAATATCTTTGAGTAGGGGTTTGGACTAGATAACCTCCTGAGGTCCCTTCCAACTGTAATCTTCTATGATTCTATGCTTTTGTTGATTACTCAGAGTTACATAATGCATTCCATTTACTCAGGTAGCTTACTTTTATGAGTTCTGAGTAGTCCCTCAATTTGGTCTGTAACTTTAGCAAAATCAAGTTTGAATGAAGGAAAGCAGTTTTCAGAAAACCCATATTTTCTTTGAGTGTACAGTGTTAATGAACCAAAACCTATTTTTGACTCAAGAAAAAAAAGGAAACTTGGCAACCTGTATAATGTTTCTTTAAGAAGCTAAAAGAATAAAGAAATTTTACTTAGATGCCTCACTTAAAACAGGAATCTCATAAGAGGAGGAAAAAGGAAAATTTACAAAATGTAACAGAGAGAGGGGAAACGGCAAGCAGGAGAGACAGGAATAAGGTGAAGATGTGAACATACATAAAAGATTGACTGTCTTTACTGGAGTTTATACTTTCATTGTCTAATTAGACTAATGTGGTAAAGTTGAACTGGGAGAGATTAAAAATATGATAAACAGGATATCTTTTATGTGATATTATTGGAACTGATTTCACTTATCCACAGCAATCTTTTTGTGCTCCTTAGTTTGTCCTCAAAGTGCTGTATCTAATCATTAGTTGAGAAACCAATAATTCTCCCCATCCCTGTCACCCCTTTTTATGATCAACTTTAATCTTTTGATTCAGTGAAAAACATGTTTCCCCTATCATAACTAGTTTAACAAAAATTCTCTTTCAAGTTTAGATTACTCAGATACAATGGCTTTCCTGCAGCTTCTTGCTGGAGAAAGGAATTCACATTAGGGGGAAAAAAAAGATTTATGATAGCATTGTATTTCCATTTGAATATGGAGAGCTAATAGCATGCATATGGCTTTTTATTATTATTATTTTAAGGTTTAAGCTATGCCATAGGCAAAAAGGAAACCTGGAAACTGTGGGACTGGCAGGGCTCAATGAATAACTTAATCTGGGTTTCATTCACAAACAGCAGCTCACACACAGGGAAAGGGCTGGTGTGTTTTGCCAAATCGGAACTGGAGTAAGTGCCAGGATTTCCTGATTTGTTTACATTTCTCAAAAAACTTTTTTTTCCCGGACTAAGACAGAATTAGACTTCCTTTTCCACTTTTGGCCCTTTCCAAGCTATTCTTGCCTGACATATTCTCTCCTTTTCCCTGTATTCTCCTTTGTTCCAGTCTCAGCTGGGCTCCTTTGTGTTGCAAAAACAGAAAGGCAATGAAAGATGTCAAACTATGATAATAATGGTAATGTAGTCAGGTTTGCATGACAGAAACACAATGACTTGGGCTTTTCCAAAACACTTGGATTCACCACTCTTTTTGCAATTATTTCCAGAGGAGAGAGTGTGATATATCCAGCACAGTATCTTAAAACCCAGGTTCTGTAATATTACAGAGAAAAATCAATATGAAACCAGCTCGTATAAACCTTACAGATGAGACCTGTCACTGAGTTAATAAGAAATCAGAAGGGACTAGTCATGGAACTAAAACATTTTTCATCAACTGACAGAGCTTTTCAAGCACCTCAAGGTTTTATTTTCCCTACTACTCATTTTTCACTTTCACTAACTTTGTTGTACTTTACTCATTGTCTGTAACCTCAGTGCAATAGCTGCAGAAACTTGTTTTGAAAATCTGCTGTGTTCATTTGTTTCTGTCCTTTTGATCATCCCACGGAAAGGAAAACACTGTAGCTTGGATCTGGGCCATTGTTTTCTTAACAAGAGAAACCTGGTCTACAATCAGTGGTTAATGCGCATGTGCAATCGGGCTGGAGGGCGGTGGTCTTTAAAGCTGGTGAGAGCCAGGAAAGAAGGGCTTGGACATTTTACTGATTGACCCCTTTCCTATTCCCTCCTCCATTAGACACAGTTATCTTATTATGTTACTATTATTTTGTATTACAATAGTGCCTAGGGATTACAGTTAAGATGGTGGCCCGGTCCCAATGTGCCTATGTGATGACAGACCACCCCCAACTTGAAAACCTGACAATCAAACAAAGCAGATGGAGAGTGGGAGGAGGGGTTGAAAGAGAGAATATAATATAATACACAAGCAAAGTAATCAGACTGATGGATAGAAGAGGTCACATTACTGCATTTTGCTCTGTAAAAAGGCTCTTTGGGTGCATCTACACTGGCAACTTAGGTCGACTTAAGGAGGCTTAAATCGACCTAAACAAAGCCACGTCCACACTGGGCTTTTATTAAGTCCACTTAAGCATTTCCTTAAGTCAACTTAAGGAATGCTTACGTTAATTTATTAACACATCGCTTTAGGTTGATTTAAGCCTTAAGTCGACACCTTAAATCGACTTAAGCCAGTGTGGACAGGGATTAGTGCCTAAATCAACCTTATTAAGTTGATTTAAAGCGTTAAGTCGACTTAATAAGGTCGACAAAGGGTATGTCTACACTAGAAATGTAAGTTGACCTTATTAAGTCAACTTAACAAAGTCGACTTAACTTTTCTAGTGTAGACATAGCCTTTGTTTCTGTGTTATTTTAAAATTTTACTGTCTAGCTCAACTTAAGTCAATGCAATGATACCTATTTACATCAGGACTCCTTGTTTATTTACACCAGCTGATTGATGGGTATATACAGCTAGGGATGAGCTGAGGTGGGAAGATGAGTTAAAGGAGTAAAGAAACAGGACAAGGAAAAGTGAGAGGAACAATTATTGAGGAGTCAAGAAGGAAAGGTAAGGGGGAAAGACAGAGGAAAAGGAGGCAGAGAAGAACTAAGGGGATGGTAGGAGGCAGGATGAGTGAAGCTGAAGCACAGGAAATGTGTAAAAGGGGGCAGGAGATGACTGGAATAAAGAACACCAGACCCCTACATGTTGCAATTCCTGCACCATCTTCTAAAAAAAACCCAAAAAAACCCCACATCCTAAAATGTAGATCAGAAATTGGATGAATGGTTGTTTGGGAGGGGAGAAAGAGGAGGGCTGAAGTGAGTATGTTAGAAATCTACAGTAAGTGTTTGCTAGTGATTCTGTGCAGTATTGCTACCTAATTTGATGGTTGGGAATTAATACTTTGTTATTGAAGTGATGTCCGTATAAAGCATTTTGAGTGGTATTTATTTCAAAATATGTATATTTCAATAGTCGTATGCTATGTAGTTGTCTAATAGCTCCCATTTTTACTACTTCATCTGATCCTGGGATATAGGAACCAGAAATCTTTGGGCCACCGGGATAAAAACATGAACGGTTGTGTGAACTGGAACTGAGGTAATAATGCTCAAAATAATTTGAGAAATGATGGAAAATAACCCAGGACACTCAGTTATTGACTGAATAGATGCTGGCTCCTTTCACTGTAAGAAATCTGCAGAGACATGACAAAGAATCAAATCCGGATTGTCTTGCTCCTGCAAGTAATTTAATTGATTTAAATGAGATTACTCATGTGAGTAAGAAGGGCAGGAACTGGCCTAATGTCAACGTGAAGCATTTACTAGAAGTTAACACCTACCCTTTTCTGCTTCATCAGTTGTCTGAGCCTGTAGTTTCATTATTAGATTTTGATGACACAGTTTTAGATTTTCAGTTACGACTTGCATGATAACGGCCAGTAGTCTACATCTGACCAGTTACTTCTGTTTAGCATGTTGAGCACTATAAAGGAACATTATTTTTCCAGGCGACGTATGTGTGTGGGGGGGCAAGTGATGTGTCTGTATTACTCTCTTAAATAAAATATGATTCATTTTTTCTTTCAGGCAGAGTTTGCTTCCCACTGACAAAACAATAGTAAGGGAGACTTATTTTAAACAAACACTTCTGCTTTTTTGCATTACTGATAACTAATACTGATGAAACCACAAACCTGAATAGCACAGAGGCTTTGCCAAAAGTTAGTCATGCGTCATTTGGAATAACTCACTACTTGATGGTAACTGACATTCAGTTTAGACATTCATTTTCCTCTCTGCAGCGCCAAATAAAATTCATGTTGAGAGATACAATATCTATATTTGTGTCTATTCGTTTTATCAGGATACATGGCTTATCAACATACTATCTAAGCAATGAAAAATTTAAGCCAATGTTTCCTAGAACAGTAGCCTGAAGTTAAAAGGTGATGCCCTGATTGAGATTCCTGGATTCACTACATTTATATGACCTGATTGTCACAAGGGCTGAACACCTCACTGCTTCTCTGACTTCAGCTGATATCACTTCCACAAGTAAGTGCAATATCACAAAATTTCATTTTATTAAAAGCTGCATAAAAAATTCACCTCTTTACATCTGCAAGTGGAGGGAAGCAGACACTTAAAGATCTAGACAGGCAAGATTAGCTTTCAGGCCCTTTCTTCTCTCCATCCTATGATTCTCACTGGGATCTCCAGATCAACCTGTATAGCCAGACATACTTTGGACCTGATTGTTGGAATAAATGAGGAGGTAAACGTCATTAATTAGTCACAAGTGTGGATTGCCACCTCGTACAAGCAGTTGTCAGGACTCTCTTTGTCCCAAGGCAACAGGAAGGACCCAAAAGGTCATGGATTTTTTTTTTTTAATTTTTAAAATATACTCCATGATAGCCATAGCTGACAAACAGAATCAAGTGATGGAAAGTTGCCTCATCATTATGGGAATGTGGTTGCCACCATGATCTTCTCAAACAGCCCTTTCCTTCCAGTAACCCAGACAGGCCTCCCTGGTTCTCAAGTAACTTACTTTAGATTAATAGAGACTATGGGTTCTTTTCCCATTAAACAGGTAATTTTACTTTCCTTGTCTCCCCACACCTCCCTGCTAATTGCTGTACTCCGCTGTTTGAATCCTAACAACTGCTTTGATTTGCTGTAACAGTCTAACCTGATCCTACGACTCACACTTCCCCGAATTTATTTTCCTCCCATTCTGTAAGTTCCCCGTCTTCAAGCATCTAACGAAGTGGGATTTTCTCCCATGAAAGCTCATGTGATAAATAAATTTGTTAGTCTTTAAAAGTGCCACCAGGCTTCTGTTTGTTTTACTTTAGATGGAAAGTGAGGGAAACTGAAACTAAAGTACAGGTGGCAGAAAACTCAGGCGGAGATCAACAGACTGAAACACAAAGAAGTTCTCTGGGGCCATGTACAGATCTCTTTCTCCTCCTCTCTAGCAACATGCAGAAAGTGAGCTGCTGCTTTCTGCACCAGTTTCAGCCCTTTCTTAAGGCTGCTGCCTTCCAGCCACATTAAACTGAGTTGTAATAATCAAATTCTTTGCAAAAGTCTGGTTATTTTATTTTGCATCACTTTAATTTTCCTGAATTAAAGAAAACTCAGTCTGATTTAAAATTTGTGATTGAGGGTATTTTAGAGAGAAAAGTTATGATAAACAATTTCTATTGTGTTTGAGCAAAATACTGCTCTCGGGCCTGTATCGTGTGGATGTGAGTTATCTCCAGTGTCCTGTGTCCCTTACATAAATAAACTCACAGGAGTAAACAAAATTATGGTTTTTCCTTTATTTTCCATGTTGGAAACGCCTGAGAAGTGAAGATACTTTTTAATTAAATATGCATGATCTTACATACCATTATGTTTTAATGGCATGGTGCAATAATTTATGAGCAGATTTGGAGATTCCTGCAGTGGCATACAGTGGAGGTGTGTGGGGGGAGATGGGAAGTAATTTGTGAATATTTATTCCTAGTTTTCAGTTAGAAATCAGCCCAAACCAAGGGTAGGCATCCAAGAAACCCCTTACATTTGGAATTATACCCTTCCTGGCCCTTGCGTACAGGCTTTGGAGACCAGAGTGGCTGAGTTGGAGGAGCTAAAGGAGAAGAGAGGTACATAGATGAGACTTTCCAGGACACAGTATAATGGTCTCACACCCAGTATGATACCCTCTGTACTATTGAGGAAGCAAAGGTTTCAGGGAAGGAGAACATCAGACTGGGAAATGATTGCTCCAGATGATGTCATGGCATCCTCTTGCACGGGGGATACCTCTAATAACCTTCAGTTATTAGAAGGAGATGGGTAATAGTAATGGGGGACTCAATCATTAGAAACATAGATAGCTAGGTTTGTGATGACCAAGAGAACCGCCCAGTGACTTGCCTTCTGGATGCAAAAGTTGTGGATCTCTTGAAACAGCTAGACAGATGTATGTGTAGACTTATGGTCGGGAGGAGTTGGTGTTCATGGTACATGTAGGTACCAATGACATAGGGAAGGATAGAAGAGAGGTTCTGAAAGCCAAATTTAGACTGGTAGGTAAGAAATTGAAGACCAGGACCTCCATAGTAGTATTCTCTGAAATGCTTCTAGTTCCACGTATAGGGTCAGTTAGACATGCAGAACTGCAGGGTCTTAATGCCTGGATGATGGTGTAAGGAGGAGGGCTTAGATTTATTAGGAACTAGGGAACCTTTTGGGAAAGGGGGAACCTATACAGGAAGAATGGGCTTCACCTAAACTAAAATGGAACCAGATTGCTGGCACATAAAATTAAAAAGTTTGGAAAGCAGTTTTAAAACTAAAGTCTGGGGAAAAACAGACAAGCATGTGGTTTGGACAAAAATATCCTTTACGGTTGATCTATTAATGGAGTTTCTCTGTATCCTAGTAAGGAGGAGAGGATGGAAGAGGATAAAATATGGGTAGGGTCTGATGAGAAACAGCAAATGAAAAAGAAGTCCCATTAAATTGCATCACATAATAGCACACAGATAAAAAGTTACAATTTTTAAAGTGCTTATATACAAAGGAAAGAAATCTATATACTAAAATAGGTGAAGTTGAGTGTCTTGTATTAAATGAGAATATTGATATAATGGGCAACTTGGTGGAACATGGATAATCAATAGAACACAGCAATACCAGTGTACAAAATATATTGGGAGAACTGAATAGGTGTGTTACTAGTGGGGGAGTGGCACTCTATGTGAAAGAAAGCATAGAATCAAATGAAGTAAAATTTTTAAATAAACCAAACAGTGCCATAGACTCTCTAAGGATAGTAATTCCATCCTTGAATAACAATATAATAACAGGAATATACTACCGACCAGCTGACCAGGATGGTGATTGTGACTGAAATGTATAGGGAAGTTAGAGAGGCTATATAAATAAAAATCTCAGTAATAATGGAAGACTTCAACTATCCCTATTATAACTGGGTACATGACACCTTAGGAAGAGGTAAAAGGTTTCTTGACACCTTAAATGTCTGCTTCTTGGAGCAGCTAGTCCTGGAACTCACTAGAAGACAGCCAATTCTTGTTGTAGTCCTAAGTGGAGCACAGGATCTGGTCCAGAAGGTGAATATAGCAGCTGAACTACTCGGTAACAGTGACCATAACATAATAAAATGTAACATTCCTATGTGGGGAAGACACCAAATCTGTTCACGATGGTAGAATTTAACTTCAGAAAGGGAACTACAAAAACATGGGGACATAGACTTGAAAGCTGCCATACTACAACAAAAAAACTTCAAAAGCAGAATTCAGCGTTAAACTGCAGCGCTGGAACTGATTTGCAAATTTGACACTATCAGACTGGGTCTGAATAGGGACTTGGAATGGTTAGCACATTACAAAAAGTAATTGTCCTGTTCTCAAATTCTCACCTTCTAATCAACTGATATGAATGGGCTTCATCTACCCTAACTGAACTGACTTTGCTAACACTTGCCTTCCTTCACTCTGGCATGTGTTTATATACCTCTCAACTGTAGTTTCCATTTCATGCATCTGACAAAGTGGTTGGAGCCCACAAAAGCGTATGACTGAAGAAATTTGTTAGTTTTTAAGGTGCCACAGGAGTCTCGTTTTCACTGTACACAGAATAACATGGCTACCTCTCTGGATATGGGGAAGTTAGTTAAACAGAAATTAAAAGAGACAATGCCAAAAAGTGAAATCTCTGCAAGATGCATGGAAACTTTAAATACACCATAACAAAGGCTCAATTTAAATGCCTTCCCCAAATTAAAAAAAAAGAAACACACAGTAAGAGGACTAAAAAAGTGCTACTGTGGCTATATAACCAAGTAAAAGAAACAGATTGAAGCAAACAGGCATCCTTTAAAAGGTGGAAATTAAATCCTCTTGAGAAAATAGAAAGGAGCATAAACTCTGGCAAGCAAAGCGTAAAAATATAACTAGGAAGCACCCTTCCCCCCCCCCGGCCAAAAAAAAAATTAAAAATCAGCTAGCCAAAGACTCTAAAAGTAACAGAAAAAAATTAAGCACATCAGAAGCAGGAAGCCTGCTAAACCACCAGTGGGGCCACTGGATGATCAAGATGCTAAAGAAGTACACAAGGAAGATAAGCCATTCAAAAAAAAAACTAAACGAATTCTCTGCATTGGTCTTCATAGCTGATTATGTGAGGGAGAGTCCAAAAACCTGAGTCATTGTTTTTAGATGACAAATCTGAGAGACTGTCTCAGACTGAGGTGTCATTAGAGGAGTTTATGGAACAAATTGATAAATTAAACAATAAACACCAGGACCAGCTGGTATTCACCCAAGAGTTCTGAAGGAACTCAGATGTGAAACTGCAGAACTACTATCTTTGGTATGTAAGCTATTATTTAAATCAGCTTGTGTACCAGATGACTGGAGGATAGCTAGTGTGATGCCAATTTTTTAAAAAGACTCCAGAGGCAATCCTGGCAATTACAGGCCAGTAAGCCTAACTTCAGTACCAGGCGAATTGGTTGAAACTAAAAGAATAGAATTACCCAATGCACAGATGAATATGATTTTTTGGGGAAGAGTCAACATGGTTTTTGTAAAGGAAACTCATGCCTCTCCAATCTATCAGAAGTCTTTGAGGTGGTCAATAAGCATGTGGACAAGGTCAATCCAATGGTTATAGAATACTTAGATTTTCAGAAAGCATTTGACAAGGTTCCTCATCAAAGGCTCTTAAGCAAAGTAAGGGTCATGGGATAAGAGGGAAGGTCCTCTTCTGGGTCAATAACTGGTTAAAAGATAGGAAACAAAGGGCAGTAATAAATGTTCAGTTTTCAAAATGGACAGAAGTAAATAGTGGTGTCCCTCAAAGTCTACATCGGGATCGGTACTGTTCAGCATATTCATTCTGGAAAAATGGGTAAACAATGAGAATGGCAAAATTTACAGATGATACAAAACTACTCCAGATAGCTAAGTCCAAAGCAGGCTGTGAAGCATTCCAAAGGGATCTCACAAAACCGGATGACTGGGCAACAAAATGTCAGATGAAATTTAATGTTGATGAATGCAAAGTAATACACATTTAGAAACATAATCATAAAATGATGGCATCTAAATTAGCTGTTACCATGTCAGAAGGTGCTCTTGGAATCATTCTGGATAGCTCTCTGAAAACATTCACTCAAGGTGCAATGGCAGTCAAAAAAGCTAACAGAATGTTGAGAATCATTAGGAAAGACAGAAAATATCATATGGCATCTTAATAAATTCATGATTCACTCACATCTTGAGTACTGTCTGCAGATTTGGTCACCCCATCCCAGAAAAAGATATATTGGAGTTGGAAAGAGTACAGAAAAGGACAACAAAAGTGATTAGGGTTATGGAACAGCTTCCATATTAAGGAAGATTAATAAGACTGGGACTTCACAGCTTGGAAAAGAGACAAGACAGTGGGGATATGGTAGAGGTCTATAAAATCACGACTGTTGTAGAGAAAGTAAATAAGGAAGTGTTATTTCTTCTCATAACACAAGAACTAGAGGTCACCAAATGAAATTAATAGGCAATAGGTTTAAAATGAACAAAAGGAATTATTTCTTCACAGAATGCAGTCATCCTGTAGAACTCTTTGGCAGAGGATGTTGTGAAGACCAAGACCACAACAGGGTTAAAAAAGAACTAGATAAATTCATGGAGGATAGGTCCATCAATGGCTATTAGGAGGATGGCCAGGGATGCAAAAATCACACCTGAAAGCTCAAGCCATTTTATTCCCCACATACATTATGGCAGATGAAATGTGTCTCCTTCGAAGAATCACCACATTTCTCAAGGAGACAGGAGAATGCCTTCCCTGTAGACTGTAAGAAACAGAACTATCTTCATTATGAAAAGTCACATTTGACACCTTCTTGAGCGTGTGCAACAATTCCTGCATCTGAATAAGGGCACAGTTCTTTTATTTTTGCCAACAAACTCAAGTCTCCTTGCTGTGAACATGGAAGTTTTCTCACCATAGTCAACATAGTGCATATTGGCAAGTTTTTCTGGCATGATCTTTCCCCACAGTTGGTTGGTAGGGGTTTTTCTGTTTGTTTTTGTGCCTGTGGAAACTGCTCTTTCATATTCACAAAAACCAACACAAAATGTGACACGAACCTGATTCAGGAATGTGGTAGTTTTGCAAAACTGTACCCATAAGGATTTTTAAACAGTCATGGAATCAACCTAAGACAGTGTAACCAGCTCTGGCACTTTGAATATTTGATATTTGGGGCTTTTCTTAAAATACCGACTCCTGGAATCAACAGAATCTATTAGAATCTCAGGCTATCCAAAAAAAGTAAATTTCTAACCCTCCTGGGATATGTCTACACTGCAGTTGGGAGCGAGCCTCCCAGCTTGGGTCAATGAACTCTTACTAGCAGGGATAGTGCTGGCAGACTGTGTGGAGGTTGCCACACTAGCAGATGTTTGAGCTAGCAACCTAAGTGTGGAGCTTCCTGGATCTGATTTTGTCTGTCTAGCTCTAGCTTCTACTGGTGCTGCAAGGTCCACCCAGCTATTTTTAGAGTGCTAGCATGTGTCTGTGTACCTGGGTGAGAAGGCTCACTTCCACTTGCAGCACAGACATACCCATGGCTGCAGAGAAAAACTTGAAAACAGGAGTCATTGCATCCTGTAAGTTCAGAGACCAGCAGCTAAATACAAATAACCCAAAATCTGTTATGTTTTTAAAAACTCCTGATGTTTAAAGGCTTGGGTTTAGCAATACTCCATAATATATACAAATGGATGCACTTTCCAGGACTGTCCTGAGTTTTCTGAGAGCTGCTCCCATCCCTGTTCTCTTGCCACTCCAAAGGAAATACAACATCTAAGTGAATCTAATAATAAGCATAAAATACTCTAAATGGGCACAAAATTGTATCAGTCTTTGAGGCTTGCTCTTTGTATCCAACTGTGATCAACAATTTTATAGCATGTTTCAGATTCTGATCTGAGCTGACCTCTCCCATTCACAGATATAATCATCAATTAATTATGCTGGCCAACCTCAGGGATAAAAGAAGTTATTGAGAACAGAAGTTAGACATACATGGGGTGTCAAATTAGTGCCTGGAATCAGTTAACTACCAAGATAAGCATGTCTCTTCCAAGAGACTACAATAATGTGTCTATTATTACTGTTTTCTCAATTGATTTTACAATGATATTAATGATGAACTAATTTGGTTCAAGCATTATATCATGTATCATTAATGTCAGCATATTAAAATAAAGATTTGCTCCAATTATACTATGGCCCCAAACAAAAATATGTACTCCATAAAGGGTAAGAAAAGGACTATGGCAGTGAAGAGATGTCATACAGTATGTTGCTCAACTTTTTTCTGTTGCTAGGAATTACATGCAACCAGATGTGCCCAGGAGAGAAGCATTCCCCAATATAACAATGAGCAATAAGGAGTAACTTACAATCATAGGATGCATGACACAATAATGAATTGTATATTACATGCTTAAGGAACACAATCAAAACTGTCCATTTCTGTCCAGTGGAAGTTTACTGGCAAAATTGGGACATAAGGAAAATTCCACTTCAGATCTTTCATGCAATTTTCCTGTTTTCATGCAGTTGTGAATAAGAAAAAACATGGATGCTAGAATCTCTCTGTTCTCATGGCAATAATTGTTTTTAAAAAATTATTCAGTTATCACTGATTCATTTTTAATTTCCTACAGTTTTCTACCTGTGCTTTGATTCAATCTGATCACAAATAAGCAATTTTTGTCCAGATCAGTACTCAGATGAGAGAATCCCAAGGAGCTTCTTGATACAATAGGAAATGGTACTGATGAGTCAGAAAGTGACATTTTTTCCCTCTTATCCAATGATTTATCTTGGTTTTTATGAGAATGTGTCTTTTTTTTTTTAAACCTGTAGCCAGAAGTCAGGCATGATGGGAATGTAGGAGATTCTAAGCAGACCTCGACAGTGAAACAGAAAGAGAGAGAGAGACTGAACTATAGTGACAATATTGTTCTCCTTTTTTTAATATGTGACCTTAAGAGGTATTAGAAATAAGTGCTGTTTCTGTGATTCTTTACCATTATGCTATGACAGCACTTGGGAATGCTTTCAAATGAAACATAAAATCAACATTCTGTCTCTGATCATTTGTGATCAGTAAAAACACCTAATGGGACTTTTTGTCATAATAGGGATGTTAACCTTTGTCTGGTGAGCAAATACCAACTAAGATAATTGCATTTTGCCTACCTAAACTCTCATTGTGGTCTCTTAGAATATGCCTACACAATTAGACCCCCACAGCTGGGTCTGGACTCTAGGGGTATGTCTACATCTGAAAAGCTAAGTCAACTCTGTTAAGTCGACTTAAAGTCGACCTTGTTAAGTGGACTTAGAGAATCTACATTAGAAACATAAGTTGACTGCCTGCGTCCACACACACAGGTGCTAGGTCAACGGGGAGCAGGAGCTGTGGCTCCCCTCTTGGTGGGAAGCCATGGCTCCTTCTCCCCAGCCCATCCCCCTTCGGTCAACTTAGGTAATTAGGTCGACCTAGAGCATCCACACCGGCTTTAGGTCGACTTAACAGGTCAAATTAAGTGTTAAGTCAACCTAAAGTGTAGTAGTTATTAAGTCAACTTAAGGAAGTGCTTAAGTCATCTTAATGAAAGCCAGGTGTGGACGTGGCATTCTGTAGGTCGACTTGAACGTCCTTACGTTGACCTAAGTTGCTAGTGTAGACATACCCTAGGATCCTGCAAGGTTGGGAGGGACCTAAAACTTGGGCTGCCACCCAAGCCCTAATGTCTATACTACAGTTAAATAGCCCCTCTAGCCCATGCTTCATGAGCCTGAGTCAGCTGCCAAGGGCCAGCCATGGGTTTTTAATTGCAGTATAGACACATACCCTCTTATAACTAGGTCACAAACAATTTAGGGCTTTACAGGTAATATCTAATACCTGACCTCCACCTGGAAACATACTGGCAGTCAGAGCAAATCCCAGAGGACTGAGGTAATGTGCTTCCTCTGTGAAACTCCACTTCAATGTAGCCACATTCTGCTCTAGCAACATACAGCTCTGTGTGAAGCACATTGCAGTAATCCAGTCTTGAGGTGACTAAGGCCTACATAGCTGTGGTAAGGGACATATCAGACAGAAAAGTTCACATTCTTCTTGTCTGCTGCAGGGAGAAGAAAGAACTTTTAGTCATCTCTAGATATCCAGAGCATTCTAGGATGCGCTAGTACACCTAGATTTTGGACCTGTGTCACAAATGGCAGTTACACTTCTTCAGTGAAGGTTGCCAATATATTCTTTCTCAGCTTTTATCTGGCATTAACTCCTTACCAAGATGAAATCACAGCTAATTTATCTCTCATCCATCCACTGTATTATTTGTTTCACTGCATCACCATGTCATATATATATGTAAAGTAGAATCAGATGTCACCACCATAAAGAACACAGTGCAGCCTTTCTCTCTTCTCTCAGAGGCCTCAAACACATAACGAACAGGAGAGGTGATAGATAGCTCCTTCTAATACCCTACATAAGAGTGACAGAGGGGTAGAGTTCAAATTGCTCTGTTATCCCCTTGGCATCAGGAGACCAGCAGCTCAAAATTGACTTCATCCTCCAGAGATAGGGTCTACAGAGAAATCAACAAAACATTGTGACCATTGTTGGTCTCAAAGGCTGGTGACCAGTCTAAAAGAATCTGCATGGACACTGTCATTATTCATCAAAAGGGAACGATCAATGATTGATGTTCCCCTTGCAGGTTTTGTCCAATAGTCAGGGTTATAAGCTAACTCGCCAATGCCAAGGAAATTAAGGACTCAGAACACTGTCAAAGCTGCCCTTCCACAATATTCCCATTGACCTTCCCCCAAAGCAGAGATAGGAAACAAGGAAACAAGACAGCAAGATTGTCAGTAGATCCAGTTGAAGTGGTGTTGGTTTTTAAAAAAAAAAAAATACTTGGAACTAAAATAAAAATTTTCATGGAAAGTTTTCATTGGAGCCAAAATTTCCCAGTGTGTTGGTGAAAAAACAACAATTTACAATTTTCACATCCTCCCATCTCTCTTCTTATCCCCTCTTTTGGTTTCTTGTGCAGAGGTCTCACCATAGCTTCTTTAACAAAACTGCTTTCCTTGGGGATAATTGATAAGTTCCACAACCACAGATGGCTTAAAACACCCTGACACCTCCAGGACCCCAGTGGCAGCAATGGCTGAAAGTCAGTGAAAGAGAACTCAGCGTTCAGACCCTTGACACCCTGTTTTATTTCCAAGGTAGAAGACAACTCTGCCATAGTGACAGTGACTTCAGTTTAATTTGGATACTTTGTCAAACAGTTGCCACATTCCACTCTATGGATGGCTAGATTTCATCAGTGTTTGATTTGACCCCTGTATGATCTCTTTCAGCCTCACAGCACTTGGGAACCTGAATCAGTTAATGTTTGCAGCGTGCTTTGAGATTTTTGAATGGAAGATGCTGTAGAAATGCAAAACATTGTTATTACTTTTCCATAATATTTGGCTAGAGCTGCAATGAATTATTCACAATTGATTAATAGTCCTTGCCAAGCTTGTGATTCACCAATTGTAATTCCTTTTCATCAGCTGCCTGGAATGAGCTATCAGTTTTAGTCTGAAGAATGAAAAATACATACAGAAACATTGTGGATAGTCTGACATGTGAAAACATTGAGCTGCTGTTTGCAAAGCAGCCAGAGAAACTGAAATACAGGATGTAAAAATTAGTCTCTTATTCCTTTAATGCTGACAGATTAATACAAGCATGTTAGGATTTGAACGGGGCCATATTTTTGGACAAATAGTTTGTTCACCAAAAAATACAGTTTGGGACCTGAATTTTGACTGTTTCAAATGTAGACTATTCTCCTCTTGTGAAGTAGCATAGACTCTTATGAGTCTAATTTTCCTGATCTCCAGACACGTGCTACAGAAAGATCTCAGGATCCACTTGTTAAAATTCTGCCATAAAGCTTACGAGAGGTGTTTTCCTGCCTCTGACTGTGTTCACACTCTTTGGAAATGATACCACGGTGATGGATCCCCTAGATATACCATAGATTACGTACATTAGATAGAAAAACTGCAAAAATCACTTCCCCCTGGCCTGGTAGTTCTGATCTCCCCCTGACTGCTGAACGTCTTGCAGTAGAGGTCACATGTAAATTGCTCTACTTTGAATTGGCCAGAAAGAATAACAGTTCACAGCACAATTATGGAACAATTTGTCAATGGGATTCTTATGATTTCAGCGCTTCTTTCTGATTATCTTTAATTCAGACACACATGTGGAGATGGAATGATTAACAATCCACATGTCTCTGTTTCCACAATGACTGTAAAGCTGTTCTGCCTAGATACTTATAGATAATTGATATAAGAGAAACTATTCCAGTCAGCCTACTCAGTGTCTAGCATCAATAGGGCTTCCTGAAATACTTGGCTAGATACCACTATATGGTCTTTTGTGCAGAGAAAAATACTTCTTATATGTTGTCATACAAATCTAACATCTTTAACAATCTGTGTGAAATGCACATTGGGTGAAATCTGCCATGGTGCAGATTCTACACCACTAAAATACCCTATTTATTTCCTTATGCCTGGTTTTAATCTAATTTTGTTTTACAGGGGACAGTGTCTGTATTGTAGTGGAAACAAATTTTGCAGTAACGCCCTCCTGCAAATTTAGGGCTTGATACATGTGTTTTTACAGACTTTTTCTTCTAAATGTTAAATGTTATTTTTGGCTTTCTAACGCTAGAAACATTCTTTTCAAGAAATCGAGGACGGAGCAAAACCAACTATGCAATTTAAGCCCACTACTCGTATACAATATGACATGCTGCAAACATTTCAATACTTTCCAGAATTAGAGACAAACTGCTTTCTGTTTTTAATGGCTGGACAAATATTTATAAACAACTGCATTAAAAGCCAAGTAACAATGGCCAACACAAAGCATCAAAAAGTCACAAAACCACATAGTTTGCTCATCTTTATTCTTGGTCCTTAAATCATCCATTGAACAAACAGTAGGGGTTCATTAGAGCTTGGTTCAAAGCCCACTGAAGTATTCCCACTGAATTTGGTGGGCCCCAGATCAAGTTCTAAAAGAAAAGTAGTATCTGTTTAACTTCACTTTATTGCAATGCTAGGCTGTAAGCATGTATTCTATAACCTAGAGAACTCAAGTTTCACATAGGGTGTTCCTTGTTATTGAACAGGATATGCTATACCTAATGAGAAGCAATATGAAAGTTTGACTGTCACACAATCCCCAATCCTCTCCTGCCCAGCCAGCCACCTTCTCTGACTCTTGTTCTTGTGCTTTTCACAATGTCTCTTATAAATCCCATTTCTATTTGCTCTGAGTAGGCAGCCCCCTGAAACTTCGCAGAGCCTCCTGCTCACAGCTCATTGCAAGAGAGAAGCTGTGAGGGAGACACTTTCATAAAAGTGAAATCACTCTCAGTGATGTTCACAACAGCTCAGTTTACATTTTGCTCCTCACAAGGCACTCAATTCATAAGTGACTTTCATTTACTTCACTGTTAAGAAAGTTTCACAATGTCTAAGTCCAGTTGAGCCCCAGTACATCATCTACTGAAGTCACTGGTAGTCTCTACGGCTATGTCTACACTGGGGAATTTAGGTCGACTTAAATAAGCACGTGGCTTCCTTCTTGCTGGGATCATGGGGCTTCCTTCTTGCCGGGACCTGAGCGGTCCTGGCGAGAAGGAAGCTCCCTTCCCCCATGGCCTAAGTCAACTAAGTCGACTTAGGGCATCCATACCGCTTAAGTCGACTTAAAAAGTCGACTTAAGCTTCAAAGTCAACTTTATACGAGGTTTTATAAAGTCGACTTTAAATTTCCTTAAGCAGCTTAAGTCGACTTAAGGAAATGCCAGTGTGGACGCAGAGTAAATTAAGTCGACTTAAGCATGCTTAAATCAACTTAATTTATTAGTGTAGACACACCCTACATGTGGACCTCAAGCCTTAAAAACCATATCCTGAATGTTACATAACCAAACAAAATTAAAACTTTGCTCATTGACAGTTATAGTTGCACCAGGATAAATCATAGAATCTTAGAATAATAGAAACTGGGAGAGACCATGAGAGGTCATTGAGTCCAATCCCCTGCAACTCATGGCAGGACCAAGTACTCTCTTAAACCATCCCTGATAAACAGGGCCATCCTGTGTGGAGAGCAGGGCCCAGGGCCAATTGGCCGAAGTGGGGCCCTGCCCCCATGCTGGATGGGAGTGTGGCAGGTCGATCGGCCTGCTCCGCCCTTCAGGGAGCCGGCCCTGGGCTGGGAGGCCGAAGCTGCTGGCACAGGGAGCCGGCTCCCATCCAGGCCCCGGAGGCCGCCTGTTGCAGGGGGGGAGGCAGGGGGAGCCAGCTCCAGCCCCGGAGGCTGAGGCCACCTATGGTGGGAGGGGGGGCGTGGAGCCAGCTCCGGTCCCATAGGCTGCCTGCTTCAGGGAGCCAGCTGTGTGGGGCAGGTCGGCCCAGAGGCCGGGCACCAAGTGCTCTGCCCCTGGGCCTGCCTGTTCCGCCCTGGGGGTGGGGAGGGCTGGCCCAGGGGCTGGGCATAGCCCTCTTGGCCCACCCCGCCCTGCTGCCTTTGGCTCGCTGCCGAAGGCAGTGGGGTGGCTTTGGGAGGAGGGGCTGCGACATGCGTGGGCCCCACACTGCCCCGCTGGGAGCGGGACAGTGCAGGGCCCATGTAACCGCGGGGCTTGGGGCGATCGCCTCATTCGCCCCACCCTAGGGACGGCCCTGCTGATAGGTGTTTGTCTAACCTGCTCTTAAAAACTTCGAATGATGGAGATTCCACAACATGCCTAGGTCAATTTATTCCAGTGGTTAATCACCCTGACAGTTAGGAATTTTTTCCTAATGTCCAACCTAAACCTCCCTTGCCGTAATTTAAGCCCATTGCTTCTTGTCCTATTATTAGTGGTTAAGGAAAACAATTTTTCTCCCTCCTCCTCATGACAACCTTTTAGGTACTTGAAAACTATTATCATGTCCCCTCTCAGTCTCCTCCAGACAAACTAAACAAACTCAGCTCTTTCAATCTTCCCTCATAAGTCAGGTGTTCCAGACCTTTAATCATTTGTATTGATCTTCTCTGGCTCTTTCTCCAATTTGTCCACATCTTTCCTGAAATGAGGCACCCTGAACTGGACACAATACTCCAGTTGAGGCCTAATCAGGGCAGAATAGAGTGGAAGAATTACTTCTTGTGGCTTACTTACAATTCTCCTGTTAATACATCCCAGAATGATGTTTGGTTTTTTTGCAACAGCGTTACACTGTTGACTCATATTTAGCTTATGGTCAACTATGACACCCAGATCTCTTTCCGCAGTACTCCTTCTTAGGCAGTCATTGCCCATTTTGTATGTGTGCAATGGATTGTTCTTTCCTAAGTGGAGTACTTTGCACTTGTCTTTATTGAATTTCATCCTATTAACCTCAGACCATTTTACCAGTTTGTCCAAATCATTTTGAATCGTGATCCTATCCTCCAAAGCACTTGCAACCCCTCCCAGCTTGGTATCATTGGCAAACTTTATAAGTGTACTCTCTATGCCATCATTTAAATCACTGATGAAAATATTGAACAGAACCGGACCCAGAACCAATCTCTGAGGTATCCTGCTCGTTATGCCCTTCCAATGTGAGTGTGATCTGTTGATAACTACTCTCTGGGAGCAGTTATCCAATCAGTTTTGCATCTATCTTATAGTAGCTCCATCCAGGTTGTACTTCCTTAGTTTGTTAATGAGAAAGTGATGCGAGACCGTATCAAAAGCCTTACTAAAGCCTAGATATACCACATCCACCACTTCCCCTCTATCACAAGGCTTGTTTCCCTATCATAGAAAGCTATCAGATTGGTTTGACATGATTTGTTATTGACAAATCCATGCTGACTATCACTTAACACCTTATTCTCTTCTAGATGTTTGCTAATTGATTCCTTAATTATTTGCTCCATTATTTTTCCTGGTACGAAGGTTAAACTGACTGGTCTATAATTCCCTGGGTTCACCTTATTTCCCTTTTTATAGATCGGCACTATATTTGCTCTTTTCCAGTCCTCTGGGACCTCTCTAGTTTTCCATGATTTTCCAGAGATAATAGCTAATGGCTCTGATATCTCCTAAGTCAGCAACTTGAGTATGCTAGGGTGTATATCATCAGGCCCTGATGACTTGAAGACATCTAACTTGTCTAAGTAATTTTTAACTTGGTCTTTCCCTTTTTTAGCTTCTGATCCTATTTCATTTTTACTGCCTTCCCCTACCTCCAGCATCTCATCACCACCAACCTTCTCAGTGAAGACTGAAACAAATAAATAATTTAGTTCCTCTGCTATTTCCACATGCACCGCTTGTGCCCACCCACATTCTACCCCCACTGTGGGGTGGGACCAGAGGCTTCCAGCACCTGGCTGGCCTGGCACTACAGAGGAGGTTGGACGGGATTGTGGCTGGCACTGTGGAGGGGGGTCAGGGAGGCTGCAGGCCAGTGATGCTGTGAGGGGATGCAGACGGGCTGAAAGCCGGCACTACTGTAAGGGAGGACTGCAAGCCCTGTCACCCTGACCTGTTCCTGACCTGCCAGCCTCTGGCAGTCCCCCTCGTCCTGTCTGATATCTGCCTTCATCCTCTTTAAAAACAAAAAACATCAACAACAAAAACCAAACCAAACAAAAACTTTTAAAATATTTTTTACATTTTAAATTCAAATGATTAAATTTTAAATTGTTTAAATACTACTTTTTAAATCTGCATCCAGCCCTTTTAAAAAAAACCTTTAAAAAATTAATTTGAATGAAAATTAATTTAAATTTAATGAATTAATTTTAATTCAATTGTAATTGAAAATGAAATTTAAATTCAATCAATTAATTTTTAATTTAATCTTAATTAAATATAGTGGTGGCCCTTCAGGCTTGTAAAAATTATATTTGTGGCCCTTGAGCAAAAAAGGTTGGGAATCACTGGTTTAAATGGTTAAGTGCATGCAGGGGTGAGGGGAATCATGCTAGGCTTGGAGCCTCATTGCCAAGCCAGAGATGCTTAGCTGTGACTCCCCAGGTGCACATGCAGAGCTGTAGCTGGGCAGCTCTCACTCGTGGGGAACTATGATGAGCCCAGCTGTGGCTTTCCCTTTTCCCCACTCAGCATGTACGGAGGGAGCTGCGCTGGACTCCGTACCTGCCCACGAGCAAGAGCCGACCAGCTATAGCTCTGCATGCGCCGCATGGGGAGAAGTGGCTGGGCAGCTGTGCCTTGGTTGATTACCCTTTAGACATTTGCTTTTACATCCCTCATTGTGAGCCATCCCAGAATCATGTGCTCTTAAAGTGAGGAAGTCTTGTCTGTGGTCGCTGGGATCAGCTTCTCAACTCTACGGGCAACAAAACCACTTCCCTCTCCACCCACATAGACTCTGCTGTCCATCTGCTGGTTAGCGATAGACACACTCCAGCACCCGCCTCCTCCAAGCCCCCCTGGAGTGCTCAGTCCCTGATCCTCTACACATGCACAGTAAATTACAGCTACTCTGGTCCCCAAGCAACAATATCCCTCAGCTTACCAGATGTACCTCAGCATCACCCATCTGCTTAACTTACAGCACCTTTTACTTGTGTTTACTGTGCACAAATCCAGCTTATCTAACGAAGAACAGATTCCAGTTATAATAAGTAGGGCAGAAATCACTGGAAACAATTGGGTCCATCTAAAACAAAATCATAACATGCCTTTGAGAGTCTAGACTTACCTAACAAGACACTATCCTGTCTTATAACACTTAGCCCCCCTGAAATCTTTCTCCCAGCAATTAACAAACAGGCCAACTGTGACCCTCAATTCATAAGACAAACACACTGGCTGATTGTTCCCTAGGTGTCTCTCTGAATTTTTCTGATATACCTGAAAAATTCTTTGATCTGCATCATAAACAGGATACCTTCCTGCTGTGTGCCCCTTCCTGTGTATTTTATGATTTGTTGATTTTGCAATCTTGATTAACTGTTGGCTCTGTATGCAAATTGATTTGTATTGTAAGACACAATGGTCAGCCAGGGGGAGATAAACATCTCCCACCCCTTGCCTGAACAGAAACTGGTGACTGGTCTTCACTTACATACCTTAAGAATATAGTTTTCAATATAGACACATAACTTCTTAAATATTATCCACCCATACTTCTCACGGTGATTAGGACTAACAGTGCATTGCTGGCTGTTAATAGAGAGTTTACATGCCACCCTTTAGTGCCCTTTTACATAGACATCAGATACAAGGTATCTCTGTATACCCTAGTACTCCCCTTATGCCTTCTGACAGTGGACACCAAGGGTTTCCTGGATTACAATATTACTGTAACATCTATAGGCCTCAATTAACACTGCAGTTATATGGTGTACATAGTTCAAATACATGACAAGAGACTGTCTTTGCCCCCCAAAAGCTAACCATCGAATCTGGCAAGACAGACAAAAGACAGGAGGAAAAGAGATATTGTGGTGCCCATTTTACAGATACATGGAGAGGTTATATGCCATGGGTTAAAGTCACTTGGGACATTTGTGGTTGAACTGAATCCATTCGAAAAACTGAAGAAGATTTGGTGTTGCAAAATCTTGGTGGTCATATTTTGGTTATAAAATAACAGAAGGAGGAGTGAGTCAGAATTACAATCAGTTTTATTTGAAATTCCATGTCTTGCACATTTGGATAAACATTTTTGTCTAATTTTTCCTATTCAAATAAATGGGAATATTGTATGTCAGCATCCTGTGCAGTGAGATGATTGTAGGCCCCAACATCATTTCTTTTACTCACTTACAGCATTTTTCTTAATGGGTTTGGTCTCTTTGACGTCGTTCTCCAACTCTGATTCACTGGTTTCCTGTAGATTCACTACACCTTGTCTGGTTTTCCCGTCTACAACATGTTGTTACACACACTTGAAGATGAGAATGAGCTTAAAATAATTCTGTGCCATAATTACCTACTCCAGACTTGTTTGTGTCTATAGGGAGATGTCTATGGTAAAAACAAAACAACGACAGAGAAGAAAAACTACCAGGTTCTTCCATATTAGGACAGCCCAGATGTTATTTACAGCATTGTTTATGAAGCATTTTCTTTGCCTTGCTGGCTTTGATCCACACACGTCGTCACTTTTGAACACACACATCCTGTCACATGTTGACTCTGTGCCCTGACAATTAAACGTGTAGGAATGCAATTTATAAAGACAGACAAGAGAAGCAATGAACAAGAAAACTACAAACAAGAGAAAGGAAATTATGCAGGAAGATGGGCTAAATCTGATTAGATTACAGGATATCAAGGTAGCTGTATTACATGTCATCTGCATTGTAGTCATTAGCGTCGACATAAATATATGCTGTCTAGCACTCATGAAACTTTTATCATTATTTGGTAACAGCATTGCTCAGATTGACTTGTTATTACAGAATCCTATGAGTGTGCAGTCTTTAAATGGTAATAGAGTATATCATCACATTTGGCATTTATTCAGTCTGCAACAGAAGATTGTAAAGCCAGGTTTTGTTCTATAAAGTTAAGAAAAAAGTTTCCATAAGTGTTTCATTCAGAGTATTTAGGAAGAGGTTCATAGCTGACATTCATTATGTTTTCTTTGTTACAGCAAAATAATCTCACAAAAGAGAATTCAACAAGAAGTGCTTGGCTTTGCTGGAGCCTAATAAAACCTTAAAAAGCAATAAAACACTGTCTGTTACCTGCAAAACACTTCAGATCCCAGGAGTCTAAAACGTTGTATGTCATAGGATGTCAGGAGTAAAGGCCTGCAGCTAACCTCTGTTCTAGTTTGCCCAACTCTCATTGCAGCTGGGCCCCAGTTGACCTCCAGATTGGCCCAATGGGCTGAGGTGGTCAGCAGACCTGTTCTTAAGACAATCAGCAGGAACAGGGCCTCAAAGCATTTGTCTGTGGCTGTCCTAACTCCTGCTCCCCCCTAGTTCCAGTCCTGCATTACCTGGTTCCAGCCTTGCTTCTGCGTCAGACGGAGCCCTTCTGCATTCCCACACTCCAGTTAACCAATTCTGACCTGTGGTTCTAATTTCTGGCTCTCACCTCTGACATCTAGTCTCTGACTCTGGTTCAGACCTTCATCTCCGTTCCCCAGCTCCTGACTCTGGCTCAGCCCACTAGGCCAGACTGTCCACATGCTAGCCTCTGGCAGAGAACAGGAGAGTCTGAGGTGCCACCAATGCTTTAAGCCTCTGCCATGACAGGGAATTTATTAAGTGAAATATGTCCACATGATCCCGTCAGTAAATCCACATCCCACGCTGTAGAGGAAGGCCAAAAATCCCAGGTTCAGGACAATGTAAAGCTGAAGGAAAATTCCTTCCTGACTCTAAATATTTTGATCATTATGACTCTGAGTATGTGAGAAAGGCACACTAGCCAGGTATCGAGAAATAGGATTCTCTATACTGCCTCAGACCATTGTTCCATCCCATCCTGTGTCTCCAGCTGTCACTTGTCCTCTTTTTTAATGCAGGTTTACAATTAAACACCATACTCCTATAGGCCAAAAATTTCAAGCATCCCTTAAGTTTGGGTATCTAATTTAGAGTTCTGGGGGAAAAAAAGTTACGGACACTTATTGTGCGTCACACACCATTTTATGCAATAAAATGTTGCCATACACCTGTCTGGAAGACAGCAGTAAAATGTGTATCAGGACTCCTGAGTGGGAGCTTGGTCTAGCGGTTGAGGCAGTAATTGCAAACAGCTTAGCCAAACACACAAATTTGGCATATTCGCTTGGAAAGGCAGGGTGACTAAGTAGATGAGACTTGGATCTATCGTAGTAGAGGTTTATATGCTGAAGTGAGCTTGAATAATCTGTCAATTGCCTTATAATATAAGCCATTAAAAGAGATGAGACTAGAATTCATAGTCACCCAGGTCCTAGCTCTGTGCACCTTTCCTTAGCCCAAAAGACATTTTATAGAGAATCTCTTTATCCCTCCTTCCATCCCAGCTTCACCAGCCCCTGGGGCTCTGAGGAGCTTCATCACAGAGGGCTCCCTTCCTGCTGCTGAATATTCAGTCACTGCTCAGCTCCATTTCTGCTTTGCTCTCCTGAGCCAAAGGCCTAACGGTTAGCATCTACACAGAGCAAATCATGGTTTTTAAGGTCTCTTGTGAAAGAATTATGTGGAATAAATTGCATGGGATTTAATTTATCCAGTTTAGGAAGATAAAAGGCTGAATGGACACAACTGGGATTTGAGCTTGTGGGTCCAGGGAAGTTAAGTATTTAGTGTCTTAGGCTTAGAGTACCATCATCCCTTCTACATACTATATGTAAAACACAGTTAGCTGTCATTGAAGGCAATGAGATCTCTTTACATGCTTCATCTGGAGCAGGGGTTCTCAACCCTTTTAGTGTCATGACAAGTTGGGAACCTTCTCAACTGTGCGCAACACAGGATGCCCCTCCAGCATTGGAAGTTTCAGCAGTGGGTCAAATAAAAGTAGCCCCTGCCACAGGAAAAATAAGTGCTGCCATGGGTACTTTCGGCAGCAGCTTTTCAAGGAGCAGCAGCCCCTCCACGCAAAACCTGGCGCTGTGCAGAATTTCGGTGCTGGCTCTTAAAGGGACAACCCACACAAAAAGCTGCCTCTGCTGGCAAATTTCGCAGCAGTGCAGAATGCCCGGCCACTGCGGCGCCCTGCAACTCACCTCACCACTGAAAGATGACCCACACCACCGAAAGAAGACCCTGAGAGAGTTTAGAAAGACAACAGAGTCTTGTGGCACTTTTAAAGACTAACAGATTTATTAATCGCATGAGCTTTCGTGGGAGAAAATCCCACTTCTGTTAGTCTTTAAAAGTGCCACAAGATTCTGTTGTCTTTCTACAATAGACTAACACGGCTACCCCTGAGAGAGTTTGTTTCAGTGGGAGTGTTTTGGCGGAAGACACACTCAACTGCTGTGCCATGACATACTTTTGTGCCACCATACAGCGGTTGAGAACCACTGATCTGGAGAATAGACCAGCACAAGCTCTATGCAGTCTGAAATACATCTTAAAGATTGTATGTTTCTAACATTTCTCACTCCTCTAGACAATGCAGGACAATGACATTCCTCTGCTGGTATTTAAGGACTCAGAGCCAGATTTTTAGTTACTAATTTTTTTAAGGTGCGTACAGGTACCTGGTGGGATTTTCAAAAGCAGCTAAATGTCTAGCTCCCACTGGAAGTTTAGGTGTCTCAGTGCTTTTGAAAATCCCATTAGACACCTATCTGCATCTTTAGGACCTAAATACCTTTAAAAGTCTGGTCAATCAAATAGATGCTCTGTGCTAATAAGGTATTGGCTGAGTTTCTTTTTAATATTTCCTATGTTAAACTTTATTAGTTCAATCAAACTACCATTTTCAGCACACTCTAA
The DNA here is from genome assembly GCA_007922175.1 of Pelusios castaneus. NCBI lineage: Eukaryota > Metazoa > Chordata > Testudines > Pelomedusidae > Pelusios > Pelusios castaneus. The sequence goes on from ML685895.1 coordinate 1,783,693, forward strand.
AGTGCCAGAGCTAGAAGAACTGCAGTGAAAAATGTAATTGAGGCAGAGGACCAAGTACATCTGCTCTGGCAGTGATGCAAAGCAGTAGAGGCTAGGGGCCAGCTGAAAGTGATAGGCAAAACTGACACATAAAGGTACAATTCAGAATAGTTTAGAGCAGCGGGTCAAGCTCTATCTAACTGACTCAAAATACAGTACACCATGTCTATAAATATATCCCAGAAAAGTCCATTTACTATTTAAAAAGACTGGAAATCTTCAGGGAAAGTGAATTTTACAAAGACGCATAATAGAACGTATGAATTTGTACCTTTAGAAATGACCGTATGAACTTGTGCCTTTAGAAATGACCTGATGCTTGAAAGGGGATGCCAAAAATGGTGACGAGAATCTGGTTTTGTCGTTCTTAGCATTGTAGAGCAAGTTACTTAGGAAGTACACATAAGGGATCACATTCCACTCTCAGCTTCCCCCACAATCCCTCTGCAAACAGTTGAATTGCATAGGTGTAGAGCTGAATAAGGCCAAGTTAGACAAAATGTGCCAAACTCTTCTTCTGTTGCCCTGGACTTGACAGTGGAATTTCACCAGTGATGAATGTCACTTTTCAGAACAAATTCTATCCTCATTTTACCCTTTCCACTACCATTTAAGACAGTGGATCCCATTCTTCCTTCACTTACATGAGTGCAGGTCCTCTTGAAATCATTAAGAAGCTACACCCAAGTATATGAATGCAGCAATTGGGCTCACTGAGCTTGATCTGGGTATAAATTAGGCAGAATTTGACACTCTGATTGTAATCTGGTTGCAACTTCATGTATAATAGCTCTGTATGGTATGTATCCCGTCTTCCACTTTCATTCCCTTTCTTGTCTTGTTTTCTTTTCTTTTTGAAATAGAAATGATAATAATGGAAGTGGGGATATGAAAACTTTTTATGTCATTCTTCAAAAAGTTGTTCTAATTGTATGTTAATTCTCTTATCGAGATACAAGAATGTGACCATAAATACTTTTGTAAGAGAAAAAATCAGCCAACTGCAAATCCTTCTTTTATTCTAAAGATAATAGCTGCATTTGTTGGCTGATGCTCTTGACTTTTTCCAAACACAGAAGATCAAATTATGTCCTTAGTTACAGTGGTACAGAGGTCAGTGGGATTTAGGCAGTGTAACAGAGCACAATTTGTCCTATCTATCCTTTCTGTGGAAAAGTACTGTACTTATTTGAACTCAGCTGCTGCTAATAAACTATTCTGGATTTGGTGATCAAAGTAACATTGTCTTTTATTACTAGCCTTAGAGGAAAAGCTATAGGCCAGTTACTGCTCTGTGACTGAGCTGGCCATTTCATTTAATAAAAAAAACAAGGAGAAAGGTATTTTCTAGCAAATCATATTTATAAAACCAACTTTCCTAACTCTAATTTTTTTATACCCACAGGTTGCTATAAAAAAGGCATCCTTAACAGAGTGATCGATACTGGGGAGGAGTAGAAATGGGAATGAAAAATACAATAGGGTCATAGCACAGCAAGACAGAAAATACTGTGTGTTTGTGTGTGTGTGCACGCACATGTGTGCGCATATGTGTGGGGAAGTGCTCAACATCTTAAATCTCTTTACACAAATGCAAGAAGTAGGAGAATAAACAGAACTTGAAATATTAATAAATAAACTAAATTGTAACAATTGGCATCATTGAAACTTGGTGGGGTAGACATAATGACTGGAATATTGCTAAAGAAGGGTGTATTTTGTTTATGAAGGACAAGCAGGATAAAAAAGTGGGGAGGTGTTGCATTATAAATAAAAAACATAAACATTTGTTCTGGTTCCTAGAGGAGGTCAGAGGCAGAGGCAGACAAGTTGAAGATCACTAAGGAAAAAAACAGGAGTTATGAGGTGGATGAGGCATTTCTAGAACAAATAACAGGAATCTCTAAAACACAAGAGTTGATAGTCATGGGGGACTTTAACTATTCAGACATCTGTTGGAAGGGTAATGGGGGAAAACATAAAATGTCCACTAAGTTCTTGGAATGTACAGGGGACGACTTCTTGTTTAAGAAGATAGAGGAAGTAAACAGAGGGGCAGCCACTGTAGACTTGATCCTGACTAATTGTGAAGAAATGGTTGCAAATTTGAAGGGTGAAAGCAATCAGAGTGAAAGTGATCATGAAATGATAGATTTCATGATTCTAAGGAAAGGAGAGAGTGAAAGCAACAGAATAAGGCCAATGGTGTTAAAAAAAGCAGACTTTAACAAGCTCAGAGGCTATGTCTACACTGGGGAATTTAGGTCGACTTTACTAAGTCGACTTTACTAAGTCGACTTTATTAAGTTGACTTAGAGAGTCTACACAGGACTCCTAAGTTGACTTAAGGTGGGCCATACTAAGTCGACTTAGAGAGTCTACACTAGACTCTCTAAGTCGACTAGTTAGGTCCAGGGGGAGGCGAAGCTCCTTTGGAGCCTTGGCTCCCGAGGCTAGGAAGGCTTGTCCTGGGGAGAGCCAGCCCCGTGGCAGCTCCCTTCTGCCCCAGACCACTCGGCTCCCTTCTGCTCAGGACTTCTCAAGTCCCGGGCAGAAGGCAACCCTCTTAGCCGGGACCGCGTGGGTCCTGGGGAGAAGTGATCCCCATGCTCCCTCCTAGCCGGGACCCTGCGATTCCGACCAGGAGGGAGAGTGGGGAGACCCGCACTCCAGCTGCCGGCTGTTCAGCAGCTGGAGCGTGGGTCTCGGGGAGAAGGGAACCCCACACTCCCTCCTAGCTGGGACCGCGCTCCAGCTTCCAGGAAGCCTCCGGAGGCTTCCCGGAAGCTGGAGGGCAGCTATGCCAGCAATTGCTGGTACTCCAGCTGTTTGGGGAGGCCCAGGGGCTTCCCTAAACAGCTGGAGCGCTGTGCAAGCAGTTGACCGCACGACGCTCCACCTGTTTAGGGAGGCCCTGGACAACATGGACAAATTGCTAAGAATAAATACAGAAGAAGAGCACAAGCATGTAGGATAAATCAGAAAGGCTAAGGCAAAAAACTCACCTAGCAAGGGACACAAAAGACAACAAGAAGGGGTTCTAAAAACTTAAGGGCCAAGTAAAATTTAGATCCTCTATTTAGCGGGGATGGCAAGTTAATAATGGATAATATCAAAAACACAAAGGTGTTTAAAGCCAATTTTGCTTCAATTTTCATTTGAAGATTAATGGTGACCAGATATTTAACACAATATTAACAAGAAGGAAGAAGAAATGCAAGCCAAAATAGGGAAAGAACAGGTTAAAGACTATTTATATAAGTTAGATGTATTCAAATCAGCAGGGCCTGATGAAATTCATTCTAGGATATGTAAGGAACTAGCTGAAGCAATCTTGGAACTGTTATTCATATCTCTGAGAACTCAGAGAATGGGTGAGGTACCAGATGACTGGAGAAGGGCAAAAACAATATCTATCTTTGGCTATGTCTACACTTGGCCAAATAAGTCAACTTGTTAAGTCGACTTAGCATGTCTACACTCAAAAATTAAGTCGACTTAAAGGGGACAATTGTGGCTTAATGGCACAACAGGTTTCTCCCTTTGGCCCATTGTAGGTGGGAGCTTCCTTAACATTACAACCATTGTCTCCTTAATGTTAAGGAAGCTCCCACCTACAATGGGCCAAAGGGAGAAACCTGTTGTGCCATTAAGGAGACAATGGTTGTTCACATCCTCCTGTTTAAGGCATTCCTCCAGAATGACACAAGTTAAAGTATAGATATAACACCAAATTCCTCACTAAATAACTTCTAATATTAATACAATTCCTATACATAAACTATATAATCATTCCCAGCAAATTACTACCTTTCTATTGATACCAAACATGACATAGTTCCTATGGATTATAGCATTTATGAGATATCCATAGAAAATAATATCATAAATGCTTCCCTAAATCCAGACAGTGTCACAACCTGCCCACATGCCCTGCCAGGGTCCCTGTCCTCCTTTGCTCCATTGCACAGAAGAGGTGCCCCCCTGCCACCGTGGACCTGCCCAAGGTCCCCCTAACCCTACAAAGTCGACCTAGAGCATCCAGTGTGGACACTCTAGGTTGACTTTGTAAGTTCCCCTTTAAGTCGACTTTAATTTTAAGTGTAGACACACTAAGTCGACTTAACTAAGTCGAGTTTAAGTCGACTTAGTTAAGTCGATTTAGTTAAAGTCGACTTAAATTAACAAGTGTAGACATAGCCCAAGTGCTTACAAAATGATTGTTTAATAATATTTACCAGTATGTTTCCAGGTGTCAAAGTTAGACTAACCAGTCTATAACTCCCTGGTTCCTCTTTGTTCTCCTTTTTTTTTTAACTCTATGTACTAGTTTTGTCCTACTCCACTTTTCAGGACCTCATCCATCCTCCATGTGCTCTCACTAATAGTTTGAGATTATTTCAGCTAGTTCCTTAAGCATGCTAGGATGAATTTCATTAGGCTCCACTGACTTTACTGCTTGGGGCCCTAGGTGGGGACCTACTTCACCTATCCCAAAAGCCGCCTCTGCCTCTAACTTATCTAAATATTCTTTAATCAGTTCTTTCCCTAGGTTTTCATTCTTTATGGGATTTTCCCCTAAGAAGAAGTCCAGACCCCAGTTATTGCAGGTAACCTCGGCATGTAATCCTGTTAAATTTAGCAAGCTTCAGATTAGTTAGCTATATAATTACACAAGCAAATACATGTGTGGAAGGTGACTCATCGGTCATGGAACCTAGTGAAATATCGATGTACTGCATAGTAAAAGCGGTCTGTTGTGTTTGACATTGTTTATCAGCAGTCACAAATCAGTGTGTCAGGCTTTGTACAACTAGATACTTTTTATATATTAATAGACTCCTAGGGTATGTCTACACTGACAATTTAGGTTGACTTAAGTAGCCTTAAATCAACCTAAATTACTCCTCATCCATACTGGACTTTCATTAAGTTGACTTAAGAAATTCCTTAAGTTGACTTAATGAAAACTTTGGTCAACTTAGTAAGAACCGCTGGTTAGGTTGACCTAACTCTTAAGACGACTCCTTAGGTTGACTTAAGCACAGTGTAGACACGGATTAACCCTTAAATCAACTTTATTAAGTCGACTTAAGGGCAGTTAGGTTGACTTACTAAGTCCCCGTTCAGGGTAACCTCTTTATTAAGTCGACTTAATAAGACATAGCCCTAGGTTCTAAGGGCAGAATGAACCATTAGACTCTGTAGGACGGTCGACACCCACGATCTATAGTTCTGGCCCTCTAGCCGGGCGGGACAAGCACTCAGAGTCAATAGCCTTTGGCCCTTCAGGCACGGTGAGGTACACCCAGAGTTAGTAGCCTTCAGCCCCTCAGGCAGGGCAAGGCAAATGGCCAAAGTCAGGAAACTTCAGCCCTCTGGCAGGGCGAGGCAAACCCATGAAGTCTGTAGTCTCCAGCCCTCAGACAGGGCAAGGCAAACACACAAAGTCTGTAAAAGATTAAGGTGGGGAGGATCCAGGCTCAGGAAACAAGAGGAGGTGGTGGATGGAGGGAGATGCAGGCCCACCCAACACCACTGCTTCTCAGCCCAGGGCCCTATCCAGTGGCAGAGCAGTCTGCCACTGGGGTCAGCAGGGCTCCCACCAAAACACGCCAACTACTGTTCAGCCTGGCACTTATCCGCTGTCCCTGGGCTACTTCCTCCCTTGCCCCTGCCCCGGAACCTGAATCCCGTGGTCTTCTTCATATACATACGGGTATATAGCCAGAGGGATTCTGGTCAGACCCTCCGAGTCCATAGGCAGCAGGTCCAGTAATTCCTCCAGGCTGTCCACTAAGGGTAGCTCCTCAAGGTCACAGGGGCTGCTCGCAGCAGGCCCCCTCTCTCAGGTCTTCAGGATCCTCAGCAGAGGGCAACTCCTTCAGATCACAGGGGCCATCCGCAGCAGGCTCCTCTCTCAGATCCTCCAGCTGCTCCGTTAATGGTTGCTCCTCCAGGTCCTCCCTTGGAGGGTAATACAGATAAGGCCCTCCTTCCTGACTGCCCTGGGGTTCAGTTACCACCCCTGGAGGGGAAGTAGGGCCTTCCTGTGGTGGAAGTTCTCAGGGCGGGGCAGGGTGGGGCTGGTCTGTCCATCTCCGGGAGAGTTCCAGTGGCTGGTCTGCCCATCTCCTGGGAAGCTCCTCCAGTGGGGCTTCAGTTCGACCCTTTATACGGTCTCCTCTCCCCTTGACTCCACCCTTCGGGTTCCTGCCCTGGCTCCATACAGTTGTGTCCTCTGTCCAGCAGGGGGAATGTGGGAGCCCTCCTGAGCCCTGCTCCCAGGGCGGCTGCTTCACCCTGCTACAGACTCATATGGCCCAACTTTCTGTACAACGCTGGCCATCGCATTCTACCTAGTGATACTTGCATTGAGCTTAATATACTGTGGTTGAACTAAAGCCTGTCTTTTAAAGAGATATGCCATCCTGATTAACAAATTTGATTTCTCTGTTTCATTCCTCTTTTAACTGAATTTGTTCCAGTTTAAGTGCTAAGTGTTCTTGTTTGAAGTGGGAATTCTAAATTCATAACTGAAGAAGTTTGCAGCAATATGCCTACTACACAATCTCAACCATATATATCTGGGACTCCTTTTCCTAAACAGAAGAATTTGGTCATAGCTGTCCAGATCATAGGGTTTGAATGCATTTTTTGTCTGTGGACTATAAATATGGCCAGGACCTTTGGAGCGTAGAATGGTGCTAACCCTGATATCTGCACAGAAGACAACTGATGCAGAATGTACCTCCGTAGCAAGTCAGCCTACTATGAAGAACTATGCACAAGCCTGCACTGGTCTCCTCGCCACATCTGGGAGCAATGCATGGTGGTGATGATAACTTTTAAAATCCGGGCTGGTGTTGAATCTGTTATCTGAGAAACTGCTGCTGACCTTCTATCCATTGGGGACAGCATAGATCAGCTGAGCGTCTCCTGGTGTAAGATTTTAGGGGTGAACATTCTGGGACCAATGTCAGGACTTCCTCAGTTAGGGCCCCCCACCTCTGGAATTTGCTCCTGTGGCAGCCTGCCATGCCTTGAGTCTGGTAAGCTTCAGGACACTATGAAGACATTTTTATTTGCTTTAGCTTTTTGTTTCATGTTTGTTATTTGTTTATTTTTGTACTTGACAAAATGACAACGTGGCCAAGTAACATTTTTGGAAGCAGTCCTGTGCTCTTTGATCCTGTTCATTGTGGATAATTTTACACAATTTACAATTCTTAAAATTTCCAAAAAAAGTACCTTGCTGCTGCAGCTATAAATCAATGAAGTAAATAAATAATCATTGACCCAGTCCTCCTACTAAAGTCACATGCACCTACTCTGCTCTGTCCTAACAGCTAATAAAGTTCTTCCTTTATTCTGCTAAGCAAACCAATACCTATTGTTGAAATAGAGAATGAGGGCTCTACGCGTGCTTTTTAATCCTTCACTAAAAGCATGTGAGACTCTTGAATCTGTGATCAGAAAGTGGTAATTTTTGGCCCAGCCTCATTGCCATACTTCTATTGCTTTGTGTCATTCTGGCAACACAGTGTAACTATAAATATGGTTTAACAGGCATAATTAATACACCTCTAATATAAAGTAGGGGTTTTCTGTGTTCTAAGTGGTTCCTCGTTTCACTTGGGGATTTTTCAACAGCTGGATAATTGAGATAATATGGCTTAAGGAAATGTTCTTCTGTGCTGACTGCTTTTGTTGCAATAATAAAAATTCAGTGTCAGACAGCATGTTCCAGTGTAGTCCATAGAGCAATGCAGAGGTACCAATATATGTGGTATTAAATAATAATTCATAATGGGTCTCATTCACTGGTATGCTCTGGCCGCTTTGCATTGCTCCATTGACAGGTAAGCCAGGTTTATGGCTGCTTTGCATTACCAGAGCGATGCAAAACATCCGGAGTGAACTGGTGATTCTGGCCTGTTGAATATATCAACTTTATTGATACCTGGGGGAGGGCATTGTTCTTTAGACTGGAATGCTCTTTGTGATCTTGAATTCTTTGTTTGCAAGCATAGACGCCCGTACAAGGAAAGCATCTTTAAGCCAAGTTATTGCACTCATCCAGCTGTTGAAAAATCTCCAGAGGAAATGAGGGAAAACCCAGACCTCAGGAAAGCCCACATTTGTATATCAGATGTATTAATGATTGATTTAGAGTTCCCTTTTGGCCAGTCCTCTGTTAACTTTCATTTGTTTTCTGGCCCTTAAGCTAGAATGCATTCAGGCCTAACTGGTTTGGCTTATTTGAGTGAGATTTGGGTAAGCATTTGATCATTGGACCAGGATGGCTTTTTCTGAATCAAACCCTTTCACCTTTTGAGATTTCCCAAAATCATGCTGGTTTAGAAATGGAAGATATAGAATGCATAGGATTTGGGATTTTGATATTACAGCTAGTGAAAATCAAATTCAATGAGCTATGAACATAATTGCTGGAATGAACTGGAAGCATATTTGATTAAAGTCATTTGCACACCTGCTTCTCCCACAGAAAAAGAGAAATCAACTTAAAATCAACTTACCTTTTTTTTTAAAGTGTTAGCTTATTGGAAATACTCAGAATATTCCAATTTACCTTGAGTCTTTGTCAGTTGCACCTGGATAGTCCTTTAGGGTGTGCCTACACTAGTAAATTAAGTCGATTTAAGCAGGCTTAAATCGACTTAATTTACTCTGTGTCCACACTGGAGTTTCCTTAAGTCAACTTAAGCTGCTGCTTAAGTTGACTTAAGGAAATTTAAAATCGACTTAATAAGAACTACTTTTAAGTCGACTTTAATGCTTAAGTCGACTTCTTAAGTTGATTTAAGCAGTGTGGACACCCTAAGTCGACTCAGTCAAATTAGGGCAGGGGAAAAAGGGAGCCCCTGCTCCCTTCTCCCCAGGACAAGCTGCTAACAGCTTGTCCCGGCTCCCTTCTCTTTGGGACTGCTCACGTCCTGGGGAGAAGGGATTGTGGGGCTCCCTTCTGGTGGGGACCCCAGTGGTCCCGGCCAGAAGGGAGCGTGGAACTCCTTTCTGCCCAGGACTGAGCGGTCCCAGCCAGAACGGAGCCCTGCGGCTCCTT